>QJPP01007235.1:1928144-2258144 GCA_003996215.1 Jaltomata sinuosa
AAAATGAAAGGTTGAGAAACAAGTCAGACAAAAAAAAAAGTTAAGAGAAAAAAAAGAAAACAAAAAAGAGAAAAAAAAAAATGAGAAAAAAGAAAACGAGAATTAAAAAAAAATTGAGAAAAAAGGAAAAAAAAGAAAAAAGAAAAAAGAAAAAAGAAAAAAGAAAAAAGAAAAATGAAAATTAAAAGTTGAGAGACAAATGAACATGGAGAGTTATGGTGTAGAGGGGCAAAAATGTACATGTTCTATACATAAAAAGAAAGGAATGTATTTTTTAAAGACTTTTCTTATGAGGGGCATAAATTGAAGACCACTCACTTTTGAGGACACTCCATGTAATTTCCTGCGTAAAATGTCCCAAAAAGAAAGGTAAAAAGCCCAAAAAAAAAAAGTTGACGCTAGTTTTGGACTTCCATGACGATCTTATTGGGCTCCTTAAGTTATCTTGTGGACTAGTTTCAGCTAGTGAGCTGCTCCAGGCCCAAACTCCGACAATACAAGCTAGAATGGGGATTTGCTGAACCCTAAATCCTCCCCTTTCCGTCTTCGCGTAGCTATGGCGAAGAACAGAAACAAGAAGAAAAATGGTGTAGCTGCTATGGATGTTTCCACTGACCAGACGGTCACGGGTGCCCAGGGTAATTAATTAGTTAACTACTGTAATTTTTCAGTGTCTTCGTTATCATTCTCTTACAAAAAATTGCTTGATTTATGTTAAATTTATATGTTTGTTGCTTAATTTCAGCAATGGATACTTCAGAATCAGCAGCTTCAAAACCAAATATAGGTGGATCACATAGGTAAGTTGTCTAATTTTCAAACTCAGTTATAAATACTTGATGATTAGTGAACATGATTAACGTTAACGGTGTTTAGGGAAATTTAGTTAAGGTAGTCTTTGTTAGAACTTATTATGAACGAAATAATCTGAATTCTGAACTTACTGTTTCTATTTTATTTTTTAGTTTTGTTGAAAAAACTGTTATGAAACAGTCTTTAGGATGTATTTTGAATAGAATAATTGTTAGAATGCAAGTTAATTGCTGTTATATTTAGCTCTGTGCTTGCAAGAAATATTTTATTTTGTGGCTGCTATTGTTTGAGAATTTCTCCTTTGTTTAATATGATATGATTCTTGATAGATACTCACTCCATATGTGCTCCACATTTACCTTATATTCCATCATTTTAATGAGTAAGTCCTGCCCATTTACCTTATATTCCGTCACAATAATGAGCCCAAATACCAATACTATCCGTCCTTCCGTGCTAGTTTCCATTGGGACTGTCATTGCTCTTGGACTCTATTTACTTGCTACAAGACACGATTATCTTACTCATGAGTATGTAAAAGGATAGACAAAAAGAATGTTCTATATTATGGGTATATACACATTGATTTTCATTCCTCATTTTGGGCTCTTTTGGTGATGATATGTTGAGATCAAGTCGAAGTGATGTATTTTACGAGATTTGGTAGCATAGGAAGGGCTTTTCTAGGACGATAAGATGTGGAGATCATAAATGCTGGTCTATATCATCAGTATAAGAATGGTGATCTCGTTGAGAAGCATTCTTTTTGGGTAAAGCCGTAGTCAAAATTTGGTGATGGGATTTGTTGTTACAACAGTGGGACCCCTATTGAAGCCATGTATATGTGTGATTAGTAGTGGGTTCACTTTGTTATTTGGTGGTGAATAAATGCTGATTTGCCCAATTTAGTGAGCAGTGCAATGGGAGGCGGATATAGATGGTACACAGAGGCAACTGACATGATTCTGTATGAAGAGAATGGGAAGGAGATTGGAATATTGACCTTAAAAAATGTTCTAGTATTTATATCAATTTCTATTTAACTGCCATGCCATCGTATGTCTGTATATGTTGTATTAGAAGTCAGTGGTTGGTTACAATTTATTTGTGTCTAGCTCATCCACCATACTACTTACCAATACCGTTACATCAACTGCTGATCATCCTGATTTTGCGCGAGGTATTAGAAGATCACAACTCTTAACTTCCCCCCTTTGGTATCCATGCCTGTTTAGCTCCAATGTCTGAAGCAAGCCACTAACTGTTCATATTTGCCTCAAACCAAACCACTCCCTTCATTTTAGTCTTGTTGTTTAGGGGCTGCAAAAAAAGCTCAGGGAGTTAATGGAGAAGTTGAGAACTTAACAACACCTTTTGTCAAAAATAAAGGAGTGACCAATAAAGCTCCCTGTACATTTTCTGGGGTGCGGGAATTGTTTGCACTTGAAATTCATGCATCTTCTGTATTATTCTTCCATTTGCACTCATCTTACAATTCCTCACTTTGTTTCCTCTAATGTCGTCTGCTTGATATTGCAGAAAGATGAAGGGAGTACAAATGAAAAGGACGAAGAATGTCAGGAAAATGAAGGCCATGGCAAAGGCTATTTCGAAAAGTGAGAAATTGGAGGAAAGAATCACGAGGAGCGAAAGCAAGATAGAGAGAACTAAACATGCCAAAAAGTTATACGAATGAATGAATGAATTTTTTTTCTTTCTGATTAATTATGAATGAATGATGATTTTGTTTTGTTTATGTTTGTTCTCTCCAACGGCGTATCAATACAAGAGTTATCTCGTCTTTCATTATAACTCTGTAGGTCTTTCCACAAAACGTGTCAACGTTCTTTTATTTCCCAGGAAAAACAGCGATATCGTGCAAGTACTACTAGAATTGAATGAAATGCCCTACCATGGGAAACAAGCATCTGTGGCTTGTGCTTGATCCAATAGTATAGTAGGTATTTGGAAGTCTTATAAAGGGTTTTTGAAGTTGTAGTTGAAAAATGGTATTTAGAAGTCGATATTATATTTAGATATGTATTTTATTTGAAAAAATATTCAAGTTTTGTAAGTTGAAAATATATTTTTCAAACTTGAAAAACTCATCTTTATAAATTAACCAAAAAAAAAACACAAACAAATGTATAATCAAATAATAACAATAATTATTTTTTGAAAAAAGGAAATCTTTTACATTCTGTTTGGATGGCCATCATAATGTATTGGGATCACATTAAATTAGTCGTTACACAAAATGAGACTTTTTATCGTTACTTAACGATGGGTTTAATGATATACAACAACAACAACAACAACAACATACTCAGTGTATTCTCACAAAATGAGGTCTGGGGACGGTAGAATGTACACCGACCGTACCTTTACCTCAGATGAAGTAAAAAGGCTGTTTCCGATAAATCTCCGACTCAAGACAAAATAGGAGCATAAGAGGTCGAAAATAAAAGAACAAGAGATATAGACAGTAAATAGGACAATAGATAATCACAGACACTCTAACAACATAATACTATATCCGAACCACATGAAACACTAGAAAACAGTAGAAACTGAAAATTAAAGCAATAGAAACACTAGAGCAGTAGATGGATTTAATGATATAATACTATAAAATTAAAGTAACAATGAAAACAAACATTGTACTTAAGCTAATAACATAATACATGCAATGGGCAACAACCGTCCAAACAGCTCCTTAAAGTGTGTACTGACAGAACTAGACAAGTTCGGGGGTACTTGTGTATTATCCTGAAAATATAGGTGATCTATGTAATATATGAAACAATAAGGGAAGTTTATGCTATAAGTTGAAACTTCAAGGGAGGTATATGTAATTCTCTCTAGATGAACTACCGAGAAAAATGAAAAAAATATCAACGCAAGACCAAGCTCACTGCTTTCTTCTTCTCTCTTTTTCATGGCGCTCCAGCACTCGCCTTTTGGTACACTAACAACTTCAGCTCAAATGAAGTTGACTGTTAGCAGTTTCAGATGTCACGAATACCTTCGCCCTATTACTATCTCAAGCTTCAAGTATCTTCCACGAAGAATTCAGGGCAAGTAAATCCTCTTTTCGAACCTCGCAAGCAATCTCTCCAGTTTTCTTCTTCATTTTCTTAGAAATTTGTTTAATTTGATTACTCTTGAGGTCATTCAGTTATTTGGATACAAATTCAGGTGAATTTTTTCTTCTTCATTTTTTAGAAATTTATTTTATTTGATTACTCTTGAGGTCAATAGTTCGGAATTTCAGTTGTTTGGATTCAAATTCAGCTGAATTGAAGTACTTAAAATTGTTTTTCTTCATTTTTTAGAAATTTAGTTGATATGATTACTCTTGAGGTCAATAGCTCGAAATTTCCAGTTATTTGGATACAAATTCAGGTGACTTCAAGTGATTCATGAGAAGTACTTTAAGTGTTTCTTCTTTATTTTCTTAGAGATTTATTTAATTTGATTACTGTTGAGATCAATAGCTCGGCAATTTCAGCTATTTGGATACAAATTCAGATGAATTCAAGTACTTCATGAGAATTTCTGACTTCTGATACATTTAATTTGCTCCAATTCGATGCAATAAACTGTCTTTTCTATTTTGATCCATAAAAATACAAAAAATTTCTTCATTTGATCGTATCTAACACCATATAATTCTACGTTCTTTTCGCTGTTCATTCTTCTAGGTGCACATTGCAATGTGGAGCAAAGGAAAATGCTTAGCAGAAGTATTTCGTCCAGCAAAGAAAAATCAAAGGATCTCCGTGAAGATGTTTTTTCTTTGTCAATGGCTTGCACTAGTGCTCCAATTAGATGCACAATGCTCTCAACTGCTGTCATAGGTATTCTCCCAGACGATCTTGCTTAATCATGAAAATTTGGGAGAGCTATATTGGCTGAGTATTCTAGTTAAATTGCCAGGGATAATCATACATATGCTGTTTATGTCTTTTTTTTTGCGCTGCCTTAGTAGTAGTAACGTGTCCATAACTTGAGACTTGACTACTGCAAAGAGCAACGGAATATAGAAGTTTTAGACAGAAATAGGAAATCCTACCCTAAGTTATGGCTTACTAGAAAGAGCAACCAGTCATTTTTGCAAGAGGACTGCTATATATGCTCCTGAAATATAGAAAGCAGAAGCTTCGATAATGTCTTGACAAGACTTTAGGGGTGGAGCGAATATTGGCTATGGGTTCAAAGTTTGGCGAGGTCAAGAGTTCGATGCGCAATGGCAGCAACTTTTCCTTTAAGCCAGTCAAAAAAAAATCCATTAAATATGTATAAATATTTAATTATGAACCTAGTAACTAAAACAAGCTACGAGTTCGGTGGCAAGTTTAGAATTCATAAACTTCAAATCCTGGTTCCGCTTCTGCTCATGAAGCCCTGCAGTTCCTTTCCTTCCAGACTATCGACCGAGTGCCAACTGAGCAACTCTTTCCATATTGCTCAATACCCTCGCCGCACATCTCCTCAATAAGCCATAACAATGGTAAATCCTTTGCAGTGGAATCACGAGTCCTTCAATACATAACATGTCTGAAACTGCTTTGGTAATGGAGTAATAAATGACTGACCAAGTCAAAAATTGTAACATAAAGTTACTCGTCTATGGTTCGCATGATTGTCTTCATCCAAACCAAATCCCCTCACTACATTGTCCATCTTGAATGTCATTAAAGGAGGCTAGACTCACTTGAGTGTCCCAATCTCACTCAGAACTACTGATGCTTTTCTATGTAACTTGCTGAGGCAAACTTGTAGAAGGAATCATTATTTCTGTTTCTTAAATACTTGAGTTGTGACATCTGTTAAAATCATTTAGTAACTGTAGCTTGCATTTTGTTTTGGCTTCGATTAGAATGTCTTCTTTTCTGTTAGTAAACGCTTGCGCCTGTTTTCATTATTAGTTCATGCTTTACAATAAGATAACACTAATTATCTGCCTTCACATTTTAGCAGCAAATTTGGTTGCAACACATACTGCAAATGCTTTGACTATGGATAACATGATGGTGAGAATTCCTTCGTCAACCTTAAGTGTCTTAAATTGTTGTTTGGTGCCTGTTGTCTCTTCTAGCCAGGGGGAGAGGGTGCTTTGCGTGTTGCATATGCTTTCGTAAAACCATCATGGCATGTGAGAACATAAGATGACGTATGCAGCATCTATTTGGCCTATGCTTTCCTTTTCTTTTTTCTGTTCTCATGAGTCTCAAATTTATGTTTCATTTACTAATTATGTGGATGTGTATTTTTTTTCTGGCCTTGTTGCCCCTGAATTGAAGAAATGGTTCTTTTCTTACTACTCTGTTCTGTTTACTTGCTTTATGAGATAACATTTACTGAAATAACAACAACAGCTTAAGTAAAAGAGTTCACAGCGAACTTTCTCCTAGATGTTCTCAGGAGAAGCTAAATTTCTAGTAGTAATACTTTCTGCATCAGTTTGCGACACTATTATTGGCTTAGTGGGAGATTTGTGCTTAGCATCTTTATGGGAATGATATGTGGAACTTTTAATCTTTTATATACCAGTGTTAAAGATGACACATTAGTTTGGTGCTTGGTTACATAAGACGTGAGACACTTGTTCAAACCTCAACAATTTGAGGGGAGCTGATGAAACTATGTACACTTGGATGGCAGCTCGAGCTAAATGTCTTTTTCCGGCTAGCAACACATTGATGAAGCCACTTATACTCTGCACTGTGGGCCCAATTGATTTGTATCTTTCTGATGTTTAATTGCATTTTGCTTAAACCATTTTTGTGATTCTTTGCAATTTGAGATAGGTATTCATTTGCTAGTGGAATGTATGTCACATAAAGCAGTGGTAAATCTTCAACTGATTAAGGGGACTGTACTTGTCTTCAGGATTTTTCAAGCGCTGTCTATACTTTAGCTGATGGAAGCATTGGAGATCTTTTTGGTGGCCTTCTGTATTCTGCAGGTCAACAAGCTAATGAAGCTGTTCAGGGCCAGTTGACTGCTCTTAGTTTTACTAGGTCTTAATCTTATATCATGAAAGTTTCATCTGTTACTAATAGAATGTATTCATAAAATTTTGGTGCTTCTGATTCTTAGACTTTCCTCCTTGCAGTTTGGCCACTATTTTTGGTGCCGGGCTTGTAACTAGTCTGTCACCTTGTACACTCAGCGTTTTGCCTCTGACCCTTGGTTATATTGGTGAGCACGTTAAAGTTTAATCTTTGCTCTCTATATATGCAGCATACGTTCTCTCTCTCTGACTTATTTTATGTTCTTTGGAAATGATCTTAGGGGCTTTTGGTTCTGGGAAAAGCCGAGTAGCGGTAAACACCTTACTCTTAAATTTAACTCTGTGTTGTTTGTTCTTTATCCTTGCACTTTTGATGTGCGTTGTTCGCGATGAAGGAACTTAAATTACAGATCATACAGAAATTTTTGCTAGGTTTACATGTGAACCCTCTAAGGAGTGAATGGTATTTGCTTAATATTCTTGATGGAGAGTATGTGTATGATTTTCTTTTGAGTAGCTTCTATCTCAATTTCCATTTTGTGACATATAAAAATGTTCAACACCATCCCAGATTCAAATTCTTCTAACTAATCAAATTTAACCTTAAGCAACAAATGTTTATTTGCTCAGTTTTTGGTGTAAATGTCACTCTTGATGCCATGATTGAATTCCTCAGCTCATAACACAACTTGTAATGGCCCATTACTTTTGGTTGCATCTCTCTCCCTGCATCTGCTTTTTGCTGGCGTGCATCAATAAAGACAGTTTACTGATAAATAAATAAATATACTAATAATAATAGTCAAATTTGAACTTTGAATTTGATGTTTTCTCCATCAAACTAGCTTGTCAATTGGTACTTCGATATTTCTACTACTGTCTATGTAGAGGTCAAACTAATATCTTCTATTCCATTATAGAATATGAAAGGAGTACTAGGGCATAGTGCTAGTTCAATTTTCTCTGTTTTCACTTAGGCTATCCTCCTGGACAGGTTGTTGGAGATTCAATTGCATTTGCACTGGGACTGGCAACCACACTAGCATTATTGGGTATTGCAGCTGCATTTGCTGGAAAGGCATATGGGCAAATAGGACAAGGACTGCCTGTGGCTGCTTCCTTTTTAGCTATTGTTATGGGTCTAAACCTGTTGGAGGTAACTACATATGTTGAATGCTTCAATAGTGTGGTAATACCCTTTTACTTCTAAGTTTTTGCTTCAATGTTGGAAGTAGGCCTAGTCTTGAGACTGTCTATCTAACCTATGTGCCACATATACATATATATTCCGACTGTCTATCTAACCTATGTGCCACATATACATATATATTCCTTTTAAAGTGTCACTATTAGGTTTTGCAGTAGCAATCAACACATTCCATACTCTTCTCTCCATAATCAAAAGGGAAAGACAATTCACGAGAAGTTGGGGAGCTTTATATATTAGCATGTATTTTGGTTCATCTCTTAATTAATAGAGATAACTGAATGATATTGTTATCAACCTTTGTGAAAACACTTACAAATATTTAATGGTACACAAGAAGTACTATTTGCTCTTTTTCCCTTTGTATTTTTGGTTCCATGCTAATACACATTACTTGTGGTCTTCGTTCTATGACAATGCTGCAGGTAATAGAGTTACAACTTCCCTCATTTTTCGACAACTTTGATCCTCGCTCAGCCGCTGCTAGCTTTCCTTCAAGTAAGCGTCTATAACTATTGCTCTACACTCTTGACATAATCTCTGTTTGTTTGGGTATGGGAATGGTCTCAATAAGCCAGATATTATGATTTGACATTGTATACATTTGATTGCCTAGGTGTTCAAGCTTATTTGGCTGGTCTTACATTTGCATTAGCTGCATCACCATGCAGTACACCAGTCCTTGCAACCTTGCTCGGCTACGTTGCTACTTCTCGGGTACTACAAATTGTGACTTTTTGGTTCTCGGGATGATGAAATGATTTTTCTCTTTCAATTCTTTGGAAAGGGGGTCTTCCAAGGAAAAAGAATGAACCTAGAAAAAGCACCAGCATATAACCACCATCTATCGATTTGCTTAATCTTTTAGGGAATTACTATATATCAGGATTTCTTTCAAACAGAAGTATTTTATAATGCATGCCTTAAATCAAATAGTTCAGCACCTCGCCTTGACCACTAGAATTGCATAGTATCTTTACATGTTATTTATTTTGGTTGTGTAACTAGGTTGAATATGAATAGCTTCTTAATGATCTTCTATAACAGGATCCAGTTATTGGGGGCAGCTTGCTATTGACATACACAACTGGCTATGTTACTCCCTTACTTCTTGCTGCTTCTTTTGCTGGAGCATTGCAGGTATTTCATATGTTCCAAATGATTGTTATGATCAGCAGCTTTTAGATGGTCCATGGACCTCATGTTGCAGCACCCACGTTATGGAACTTTACATTTTAAACGGAAATACATTGTTTTAAGAATTCTTTCTCCAATTCAACGCTACTCATCCTGCCTTCCTTGTCTTCTATCATGTTCCCTACTGCAACCGCTCTGCCCATTTACAAGAAAAAAGAAATATGGTTTGATAGTTGGGGTTTACTATAGCTTAAGTTTACTACGTCTGCCTAAACTTGTTGTTTGCATATGTTCATTGTAATTCTTTCACCATTTAAGCACTGAACAACTGTACATATGTCATTTGCAGAGTATACTTTCATTCCGCAAGTTCTCTGCATGGATCAATCCAATCAGGTAATTGTTTGTGAAAAGTAATGGCCGATTAGTAAGAACCTCTTGTGCTTCAGTCACTTCACCTCTAATACCATCGTAACCATATTCTTTAAGTACTAAGCCAGATGTTTTTATCTTGCAGTGGTGCGCTACTACTAGGTGGGGGTGTCTATACCTTTCTCGACAAGCTTTTTCCGATGACGATGGCTATGTAGGCTAATCAGCTATTCACATAGCAACAACTGGAACGGGGATGAGCTTATCTGTTTTCTCTTTACTGTTTGAGTTGCTTATGCTCAGACAAATCACCATTGTGTTACATAGATCAAAGCTCCAAACTAGTGAGCAAGCAAAGGTACGGTGTGTTCCCACGACTTTCACTTCCACTCCTACAACAAGTTGTAGAATCTAGAACATATTGATTGATACTACTGGATACATCTTTCAGTTGGAAATAAGAAAAATAGAATCATGTGTGAGAATCTAACAATGATGATACCGCTTGTGTAAATAGATAAAGTTGTATGATGAATAGAACCTTTTAATGAATTGTAATTCGTTGTGTTAACCATTAATACTTTTGTCTTCTAATATTATAATAATAAAATGGACTCTATGTCCACTTACATTCTTGCAGTTTGGACACCAATATGTGTCGGAGGATTTGAGAAATAACTTCATTCTTCTTATTTAAAGAGTGGAATTTTTTAATAAAGCATAACTTATCTTTCCCCATGGTCTGAAGACCTAAATTCTTTGTAGTACCTCATTTGGTACTTATTAGGATCACATATGTGCAAATAGCTAAGTAAACACTAGGTGATTTCTTCCGGTCTGTCGTAGTTTGGTGGACAGATTTACCTGGCGTGCAAGCTGGCCCGGCCACCATGATTATCAAAAAAAATATTGATGGGAGGAAGTATTTAAGAAAGAGATGGGTATCCACCTTCAAGGCTGCATCACAGGTATGGCTTTGGCAGAGCATCTGGTGGAGATTGGCTTTGACTGCAATGCTTTAATGAAGAATGGGGGATCTGCAAACAAACTTCTTGGACCAGTTCTACATTCATGTATCATCATATTATACAAATCTAGAATTAGCCTGTGTGGGGAGTCCGAAAATGTTTATTTCCTAGAGAGTTGACATGTTTGGCCAAGCAAAAAGAATTGATAGTATTCCATTTCAAATTCTGTCCGATACCTCCCAAGGAAAATCTCGAATTTGGATCCTAAATTAGCGGGTTAGTGTGAGCAACCATGCGGTTATGCACTCTTTCAATAGGAGTCCATTTTCTGAAAGATCCTGGCTTTCATACTTTCGTGGGTCTTTGAGATCCTTTTGATGACCTATGTTGAAGGGGTATTTATCTAGTCCGATCGATTGCGTAAAGCCCACAGTAGCAACGGAACGGGAGAAAGTATACTAAAAAACAGTTTGAGTAGTAGAAGAAGCTGGATCTTTTTTTTTTCTTTTCTAGAAACACTTTTGGAATCTTGGCCAATAACAAATTGTTGTTCTAATATTTGATTAGTCAAACAAAATTGCTACACTAAGAAATCTACATAAGAAAATTTTAAAAGATTGGTTAAACACACTATAAAATCCTTCATATGTCAAATGACATCCAAATTTGGCCAAATCCAATTTTGTCAATCATGACTTAAGTTATATATATAATTCTGGAGAAAAATGAATTCATCATATGATTTTGTTAGTAGATGGGCTTGGTGGGGTGGGTTGTTATGGGACCTGAGTTAATTTCATTACAATTTATTTTTAAATCAAGGACAAAATAGTGTATCTATAAAGAGAGACAAAATTAATGATCTTTCTAGAGTCAACTCTCTGTTTCAACTTTTCTTTAAAAATAAAAATAAAAATTCCATTCAACATACAAGTGAGTCACTTTGGCAAGTTGTCGACTCCAACCAAACAAAGTGGTTTCTCCCCAATATCAGTTCATTGTCTTTAGATACAAAGATTTAATATTTTTTTCTTTCTTTCAATTTGTTTGTCTGATTTAACTTAATACAAAATTTAACAAATTAAAAAAGACTTTTGAATCTCGTAATATTCGGTGAGGCCCCCAAAAATAAAGCACTCATAACCTCAATTAATCAATTGTTTGTTTGGATGACAAAACACGGACTTTCTTGCATTCTACAATCTCGTTATCCATCATATATCCTAAAAATGATCCTACACTGTTCTAGTAGTTGTACTACCAAAAAGAAACAAATGCTTTTATCCAATGCATGACACTTATAGGAGGGATCTCATCCCACTATTGCAACCAACAAGATAAGAAATGAATTTAGAGGCTAATCTAATTAAGTCCCTAATTTCAAAAATAAAAAATTCAAAGATCAAATAAGAATATCAATTATCTCTCTCACGATGAATGTTGGACTAGAATATCTGGCGCATGGATCAAAAATCGCAATGAATCTAAAAAATAACTCAACTGAACTGCAAAAGCTAATTCAGTAGACCATACACGGTCTCTCTGCTCAGTGCATCTTTCATTTCAATATGCCTACCGAGAATATACTCTGTTCGATCACATATCTCCATATACTTCCATAATGTCCAAATGATGACAGAAAAAATTCGTTACAACTCAAGCTTTCCATTAATCTATGTTCCAACTTGAAAACAGCTTCCATTTAGCTTCTTCATTAGAAAATAGGAATAAATAACACAAGGAGATAAGGGGGAAACAAGAACTATATTTCCTTGAGGGGTAAAACAAATGCATTCACTATAACCATAAGACATGAAAAAGAGAGAGTTTCTCTATTTATATGCAAAACAAAAACAACAGCATGTGAAAATTGCCTAATGTGAGCCTCGATTGATCATCTCCGAGTACTGTTGCAACGATTGCTGCCTCTGCAACCTCATATCCTCATTGAACTTCTTAATGAAAGCTTCAACTCGCCTGTTCAGCTCGTCCTGACTCAGTGATGGCTCTTTCTTGAGTTTCCCTGAACTGCTGCCGGGTGATGGAGTCAGCAGGGGTGATGAGTCGGGGGTGGTGCGGTCATTGAACGTCTCAGATTTCTTCATCTTTTGCTGTGGTGGGGTAACAACCGGGTTACTCCGACCACCATGTGTCTCCCACGTGTCGGATTTTCTCAAGTGCCGAGTCAATGGCATTGCTCGCCCCTCTGTTATCGTCTTCCACGTACTCTCCAGCGTGTCTTGTCGTTTGGGTTTTGATACTCTCAATGCTCCCTTTCCACCACCTGTATCATCAAATCTAGTCAGTCAATTAACTATCAAAACAAATTGCACTACTTAATTATCATGATATGAGATTAAATGGAGATATGAAAATCAGTGACGGTATCGAAAATTTCATTATCAAAATATGAACACCACGAAAAAGTCCGAGTGTTCAACATATACTGTATGGAGATATAAATAATGTAACTTTATGTCGAAGGAGACCACATGAAAAATCTTGGACGCTACCCGACCCTGCACCGAATGAGAATTCATATAATCGATAATGAGGTTTAGACGCTTAGTTATTGTTGTTGTTGTTATTTCAATTAACTCTTACTGATTTATCACGATTAGAAATCATAATAATATTGACTACTATATATGATAAGGAATAAAAACATGTGTCAAGTATTTTGGATTAGTCAAACAACGAATTATAACTCTTAATTTTTTCACTTTAGCAAGTCAATTTACTAGTGTTAGAAGAATCTAATTTGAATTGACCAAGCAAAAATCTCATTCTTTAAGATCCAAATTAAATTAAAATAAATTAATACTTAAAAATTATACTATTATAAGTTATATATGTTTCAAAATATTTTCAAAAATCACATTATTAAAATTTTAGGAAGCAAAAAAAGCACAAATAATTTAGGAAGGATAAATGAGTATGGTTATGGATGATAAAGCAAAAAATGGATATACACGACTATTGTTAGGCTTATCGTTTGGAAACGTGAGCAGAAGTGAGGTGGCGTAATCAGCATTCAGTTAAGCAATTTTAAAAATCATGAGTTTGTCGTTTTCCACCGTTTCTAAGGGATAAATTTCGGCGTTACGGTGAACAAATCTCTAATCTATTTTGCTAATAAGCTGCTTAATGCAAAAACGTCAATTAATTAGGAATGTTAATGACTAATTAGTATATTTAAATTTGAATTTAAAAATTAAGTGCTTTGCGTAAGGACCACTAGCTTATACAGTCTGACAACCACCTAATTATCCACTAGCCGGCCCTACTCCCAACGGTAACAATCCCTAGAAAATTTGAACCACAAGTTACCGTTACCGGCTAACTTCGCCGGCGATCCAAAACAAAATTGAAAACTTATTCCGGCGAGCCTAGTTGTTAATCTGAATGAATCGATACACACATACGGACCATATAGTTGAAAAAAAGTGAGGAATTGAATTGAATTTACCTTCAGGAGTGGATTTGACATTTTTCCGGTGAGCGAATCTAGCTGAAGCAGGAGGTTTCTCGGCCGATTGGCCTGAAATGGAATAATCTGTAGAGTCCTGTCTCATCACCGCAAACCGAGAGGATTTCGAGATTACGACGTCGTCCTTATCAGCAACAACTTCGTTCGGCTCCGTATAGGTGAAAGCATTCAGTTTCTCCGATGAGCTTGCATCTACATGGCCGTACGGATTAACTACCGGAGCTTTCTCGACTTTTACATCATAAACACCAGCAGTAGGATACTCATAAACAATCGGTCTGGCTTCAACTGCTTGATTCTTCAACACGGCGCCGTTTAAGTCATGAAGGACCGGAGAATAGTAGTCTGTAATCGGCGTTACATCCTTAATCGGATGAAACTGAGCCAAATTCTCCGGCGAAACAACCGCCGGCGCCGGAGACCAGTTCTCATCGAGCTTGTTCTGCAACTTAGAAGAGGCTACAATAATGATGATAATGCAGTTGATGATGAGGTACAGATACGGAGGTTTAAGCCATGAAACGACGCCGTTCCAAATCGACGGAACTTCACTGACGGCGAAATCAGTGACAGCAGGAGCAGAGACCTTTAACATAATAGCAGCAGACAAAACGGTAGTCGAAATCAGAAAAATTTTGACGGATAACATAGAGCTACTTGAACTTTGAAACAAAATCGCCATTTTTACTTTCGCCGGCGGCGACAAGCTCCGACGGGTGTTATCGGCGTTTTGCTTTAAGTTTTTTTTGGGATTTGGGGAAGAACGAAATGAGAGTGAAGAGTTCAAGTTACCGACTTTAGAACATGTTGATAAGTGAACCGTTACTTATATATACTCATTTTTTTTCCTTTTCTTTTTAAATTTTTCATATTAGTCCCTGAAAACTCTGGAAAGGTCATCCGCTTACGGAAAAATGACAATTCATTACGAGCTAATCTTTAGGTTTAATTAGTAAAATAAAGTAATTAGTGAGTGCAACTTAATAAATTATTTGAACAATTGATAGCATAAGGCACAATTTATGGGTGAAATGCATTAAAAGAAAAGGGAAAAGAGGCAAAAAAAATTCCCTTCTTTTTAAACAAATGGGGGAAGGTAGTCAAACTCTTACAAATGAGTGAAAATTTAGATAGTCAACAAATTAAACAACTAAAATTTTTTGAAAAAAATATCACTCAATTATGAGAAATTGAGAAAAGTTGTCCTTATCTTGACTTTGAACACAATATCTTTATATAGTGAATTAGTTCAGATTTTCACCCTTCATTTAAATTGACTTACAATATTTATAAGTCTTAGTTGCAAACCTGAAATGATAATTTAGAAAATAAATTAATACTTTCTTCGTTTATTTTTATTTATCTATTTATATTAAAAATAAATATGCATTCTTACTTGTTCAATTTGAAAAATCGGAGAGATAATTTATTCTCCCAACCAGCCGATCCGATCGGCCTGCATTTAAGGTGATTTAGTTGGCATTAACAATGCATTAAAGAGAAAAACTAGTGTGAACTCTTGAGAATTGAAGAAGTTTAATTGGAAGTACATGGGATAGTTGGACAATTAACTTCAGGAATTTGACTTATAAAAATGCCTTTTGCATATTCTAAGCAAATATAATAGTGGTATCTTAATCATATGTTTCAGATGAGTTCTGAAAGAAACTGTTTGAAAGTGAATATTTTCCTGTTAAGGTGCCTTACCCTTCACGAATTTAGATTAATCGATGTCCCAAGCAAATATCACTAAATACGAGTAGAAAACAAAAGATGGCTAATGAAGTAGCGAAAATATAATATTAAAGGTACTTAGATGAATGTGCACGTATATTAAAAGAGACAAGATTATGACCGAGGATATACGGGCTAGGCATGGGTGGACTTTTATGTTGGGCAAAATGCGAGAAGCGAAGTTGAGATGATTCAGATAAGTGAAGAGAAGGAACGCAGATACCTCAACGAAGAGGTGCAAGAGGTTGGCATTATTAGGCCAGAAGAGGTAGAGGTTAAAGACCTAGAAAGAATTTGAGAAATGTGATTAGACGGGACATGATGCACCTTCAACTCATCGAAGATATGACCGTAGATAGAAGAGCATGGAGGTCGAGACTCGAGGGTTAGGGCCCATTCGGGAGAAGCACTTTCTACCAAGAATTTTTCTATATTCTAAACTCGAATTTGAGACCTCTAATTAAGAAAAGAGCAGCTCCATCTACTGCACCTTATCCTTTTATGGTAATAATGCAGACTTGCTTAGATGTAGTTTGAACAAATTAAGAGAGTGTTTGGATTGGCTTTTAAAAAGTAGCTTAAAAGCTAAAAGCCAAAAGTTGGGAATACCTAACTTTTGGCTTTTAACCTAAAAATGAGTCTTAAAAGCACTTTTTAGTTTTTTCAAACACCACCAAAACTTAAAAAGTGCTTAAAAGCCAAAAGCACCTAAAAATAAGTCAATCCAAACAGTCTCTAAATGTGGAAATAACTACAAAAAATTTCAACGGTCAAAACATTACCATATCTCTCTTCATTCACTTTTACTTGTCACTTTTTAACTTGGCATACCTATTAAAAAAATAATTAAAAACATAACTATTTTATCATAGTATCCTTATTAATTGATGGTTACTATTGTGTTTTGAAATTAGTTTGAAGAATAAACAATTAATGCTAAGGTTAAAATAGAAAGAAAAAAAATTGTCCTTCTTTGATATGTCAAAAATGACAATAAAAAGTGAAAATTTAATTAAGAAATAAGTGACAAGTAATTCTGAACGGAATAAGTATCGTCAGAAAGAAAAAAACAATGGAGCTAACGTTTGGCTCCGGAAAGTGTTGGCAAGTGAATGGGCAATGAGAGCATGTGACCAAATCAGTCGGTGTGCCGCTCCCTTAACCGACCATACTGGACCATCTCCCTTATATTGAATTTACACAATATGTACATGCTAACACGTAAAATCCAATCTCACATTTAAAAAAAAATTATTTGTAATTATATAACTTAATTTTTTTTTAAGGAGAGAGACCATAATGTTTCAAGCACATGTATTTACAGATTAAAATTACAATTTAAGTCGATGAATGCAGGGTAATACTTATTTTTTGTATCAATAAATGCAAACATAGTATAAATGTATATTATAACTAAAAATGTTCCAACTGTTTTATACATTATACATATAAGTAGCCTAAAATATTCATCCGCCGTGCATATTAATAGTATTGTATTGTCATGCAGCTGAAGAGTGGTTCAGACGTGCTTAACTATAAAGATGATATATATATGAGAAAAATAATAATCGAAATCAAAATTTAAAGTATATGAATTATGAATTTATCATTGAAGGATAACTTGGTACAGGTGAGAAACAAATAAAGAAAGAGTCGATAATTAAGTTATATTACTAGCACATGAATGACTTGATGCAATCACATGTTCAACCACATATATACACATTGACCAAAAGCCAAACGCAGGCTAAAGACGTATATTTTACTCACTCTTGTCACACATTTGTGAACTGTTTTATTTTTTTTAATATAAATAATTAACCTTCAAGTCGATCCATCTTTTATCTACATTTAACATGAGTGAACTCATAATTAATTATATATATTCCATGTTAATGTTTTGTTGAAATATCGATCGAACTAAGAGATCAAAATATCATTACGTAATTTGAACTATGATGTCCATAATGATTAGCTAATGTTGATATCTACTGAGAGATCAAAATATCATTCAATAGCTTCGCTTTTATATGGTAAAGATGAATCTATCTCAAATTACAAAAATATTGTCTTAGATATGTATGCATCCAATCAAAACATCTATTTTAAAAAAATCATTCATTCCAAAAAAAAAATTTAGAGCGTGATCCCAACCAGGTCTGCCTCGACTTAGCCCTAGTACCAACCAAGTTTTCTTACTGGGTAACAAAAGTCAATCATGAAGATGTGTTTTAATTGACTTTCTCGTTCTTAAGGACTTTCTTGCCAACAGAGTGATACAATAGCGGAAATATTCCTTTCAAATACATCACACATTTGAGTTGTGTTTACATACGGCCGGAAGCTTCAATTAATTTCGACCACCAAACTAAGTAGTGGCTACTAGCTCTTGACCACTCCAATTTTTCAACTCTTATCTCATTTCATGGCTAAGAGCCTCACAACGACCAAAATATTTGCCTGAATTTCAAATCCAAAATACGTAAGGATTTTTACTTGGAGGGTAGAGAATTTCTAGGTATCAAATGAGCAGATGGACTGAATTTGAGCGGATTAAAATGACTTGGGTAAGAAATGGACGAGTTATTGACCCGCCCAAAAGTTATTGGGCTGAAATGGGTTAAAAAAAGCTGGTCATACCAGTCCGCCCAATTTTTTTTGTTTTTGTTCTTTTATTGAGTAATTCTATTAGTACTTTAAAAAAAATATTTTTTTCTTTATTATGATTATAGGTAACATATCAAGTAAACAAATATTTTTTGAAAAATATTTTGACAATATTTCTCATGGGTCAATTTATGTTGCATATCAACCAACTTATTATGGGCTGAAATTATAAGCTGAACTAATAAATGAATCGGTCATTAATCTTTAACTTGAACGGATTGAGTGGATTGTGAGCTAATTTTGTTGCTCCTAAATTTCTCAATGATGATTATCATCGGGAAAAAATGGCCATAAATCCTAAATTTATGATAAAGTTTTTCACTCATTTCCCTTGTATTCATTTTGCGTATGAAAACAGAGGAGTCATACTTCTTGTTACCGTCCATCAAATGGATTATTGACATGTGTTGGTCTAATTCCCATTTTCCACGTAGTGTAGTCTAAATCGATTTCAAAATGTTATCTAAACAATCATTTGCCATTGATTTTTAAACAATTTGACTGTGCGAATACTGCAGTATATTTTATTTTAATCAACCCCAAAGATGGAACTAATCATAGAATTGCAAGGGAAGCTAAATGCAAAATTGCATTTCTTTATATTAAGGGAGATTCAAAGGAACATTACTCAGATCATTAAAAGCATTGTATACAAGGGGAAAGGGAGGAAAAGAATCGAATTCCATCCAATCTTGAGCGCTTATTTTTCCAGATACAAAAATACAAATCAAGCCATCACCTGAAAGAAAACTCAATATTGCTCCTCTACAAATAGTTTACAATCTCCAAAACAGGAGTAGAACAACAAAAGCTAATTTCCTGTGGAAAAACAATTTGTATACTAATAAACTAGTATGCTTCCTCATTGGGTTTTCAGCGTTTCGCAAACATCCCCTGCGTCAAAGATGAGAAGTCGAATTCTTTTGTAGACTGCGTAGAGCTTGATGAAATCGGCGTAGCTGCCTGCTTGCTTGGTCCCGGCGGCACAATACCGTTGCTGGAATTATTCTGTCCCATCGAGTAGAAGCTGCAAAATAAAAGCTCAACTATCAGCTATTAAATGGGGTAAAAGCAATTGATAATCCAATATAGACATAGATTCTAAAATTGCTCATACACCTTTGGAGATGTAGCTATGAAAATACTCAAACAAGTCAAGTGCAAACGTTCAGATTTAAAAATCCAAATTGCTCTGGTTTCTGTAAGAATGGAAAAGAATTGAGCGCCAAAATGATGCCACCTTGTCAACCACATTTGACTAAGGCCAATATGTTTTACTACTTGTAGAATAATCTAAAATAACAAGTTAGTTGCAGCCACCCTGCTTTATCCTCTTACTGAATAACTTCATAATTGTAGAAATAGCAAAAAAATAAAAAATAAAAATTGCGGAAAGTGTCCATCAAAAGTTAAGATTATCTATTTAGGCTAAACTCCATCTCCCAAGAGTGTGTAAAAATAATTGTCCATCAAAAGTTAAGATTATCTACCAGGCTAAACTCCATCTCCCAAGAGTGTGTAAAAATCAACAATGAATAGTGCGTACAGTATAAATACCACTAAAGTGAAAGTTCCAGACTCTAGTGTTATCCCCTCCTTTTCAGCCTGGCATTACAAAGGTAAACTTCATCCACCGGACGCCCTGAATTTTTTTTTAGTTTTCCAACTAAATTAGGCACCACAAGTCTATCGGAAACAACCTCTCTACCCACAAGGGTCTGCCTACATCCTACCCTCTGTTTCACTGGGTATGTTGTTGTAGGCACCGCAAAAATGAAGAAATACAGTGCTACAGCACATGGTGTTTGACCCCCCCAAAAAACTTTTGTTGACGCAGAATTCTTCTTCACCCAATACTAAACATTAGATTAAAAAAGAAACAGGGCAGACAACATAAACAGCAATTCGAGCACAGTGGCATGCTTCTTCTCTAAAGTCATCTTATTACCCCTGTATCTCTGAAGGGAAAGTGCTATACGATGGAGAGAACAATCAATAAGGTGTATGAACTATGAAGTATAGATCCACATCTGTAATTTCCTTATCTTGTTCCACATCGCCTGATACTGGAATAGAAGTAGCGAAGGACATGAACAGCCAATGGATTCTAAAATTCATTAAGCAGAAAAGAACAAAGAAGAATTCCTGCCACTCTCCGCTTTTGAGTCCAGATGACGGAGCTTTGGTTTGCAAAACTTGTAAGGGAAAGGGTCAATTTTGCAACAAGGCTCTATATATGGACTATGGGATTGCCCTCTTCCACTTGATCAGTACTTTCTCTATTTTACTTTTTATAGCAAGAGTCTTCTATTGTATACTTCAACCTACTAGGAACGGATCAAAAGGAAAATATTGAGTTCAATGTTTAACTATTCCTTTTGGGAAAAAAAGAAGTATATTCATTAGTGTCCCAAAACTCAATGGATTAAATAATACTGTTATACGGACATCCACAACCCAGTATTAACCAGAGGAGTAAAAGGAGAGATACTTTAAATCAAATGGAAGAAGCAGCTGACGGATACACTAAATTGTGTGTTAAGGGAACATCATTTAAGAGATCAGAATGGCAAATATTGGCAGGATAGATGCATTGGATTAAGTTTTTGAATTTATGGTCCAAACAATAGGCCTGTAAGAACAATGTAGCATTTGAAAACAACGGATCAGAGTTTAATACCTGGATGTTGGAAGTGGCACAGAGTTCCCAACTACATGTGTCGGTCCCATATTACCAACCTAGTTTAGAAGCAAAATAAACAGCTTTGAGGAGAGAGACTTAAAGACAACTTCAATGCAAAATCAGATATCCATGTGTTTTTTCTTTTTCTTTGATCAATAATACCCGTGTTCTACCTGCATATATTTCTCCAGTTCAGTCTTACCAGCTGCTGGCATTATCACTCCAGGGAACTGATAGCCTAAATTTGGCCAATTTTGATTTACCAAATTGGCGCCATTAGAGCTTTGTTGTGCATTAACAGGAAGTTTTACAGCACCACCTGCAGCAGCCGCAGCCATTAGTAAGGACTGTTGTTGCGCCAGCAGAGCAAGCTGTTGTTGATGCATAGCAAAAGGTGACACCATATTGGACTGTAAATGGCCAACATCAGTTATTAGATAAACGAGGAAAGATAGACATGACACAAAAATTCCAAATTCTTGTAGTAGTATTGTACCTTGTCGAAAAGGCTCATTATATCATTTTTAACATCTTTCTGCGGCTTCTGCGATGAGGCAGAAGGCACAATTGATGGTAAATCCTTGAATAGATCTTCAATTCCAGAAGCAGCAGCAGATTGAGACTTCTGATCATCAGATTTTGTAACCCCAGTTGTTTCTGCTTTTGTTGCTTCTTGAGCAGCTGCAAAGGCACAACTTTCTTTATAAGAGAAAATGAGCTACAATAGGTAATATGATAACTTCAAGTCAAATCCCAAGAATAATTACAAGTTGTTGATTACACTGGGTAGATTTATAAGAGGAACAGCCTCTCTACCCCACAAAGGTAGGGGTAAGGTCTACGTACTTCTACCCTCCCCAAACCCCACTTGTGGGATTACACTGGGTATAATGTCGTCGTTGATTCCCGACTCGGAGCATTTGACCTTATCATAGATTTATATGCCAATGAGAATATAAACTTCTAATATTATTATTATTTCATATATTAACTATTTTTACATTTATATGTATTTGGTATGATGATGACATGAGTTGAGCTGAGGATTCACATAGCCGATCCTAACTTTTTTGAGACTGAGGTGTAGTTGTTGATTATCAAACTACCTGTGTGCCCTCTCTCCAAAAAAGAAGTACAACACTTGGAAAAGTATGGGCCATGCTAGGTAAAAAAGACAAGCACAACCTGTAAATGTTAAAAACTGGATGAAAAAGAATCACGTTTCAAGCAAAACGGTGACTTGACATACACTGGAAACCTGCCCAAGAGTTATCATCAGTAGAAGCTGCTTCTGAGCCATTGTCAGTTGGAGAATCCATAGAAAGCATGTCAAAAAGATCAGTAGCATAATCAACTTTAGGAGGATTGGTAGCTTCTGCAAGTTGCTTTGCAGATTCAGTGACTGCAACTGGCTCTGCTTTATGACTTGTCTGGTTAGCAATCTGACCTGAAGTTACCTACAAGTAGTCAAAACTATAAGAGTCTATTCTAATCCAGAAAGTATCCAAACTAAATCAGAAGAAACAGCAACTAACAGCAGTTAGGAGCAGTTATACACAAGGACCAACAGCGGGGCCATGGATACACCACGTACATAAAAAAAATTAAGATGCCAAGTATGTAATAGGCTAATAGCTCAAACACAGTATGAGCAAGAGCTGCTTAATTCAACAATCTGTGTAAAGAATCAATATTCAAAACCAATACACTCAGACTGTAACAATAATCCAAGGGCTAACGGCCGAATCAGCTTACATACATAGGCAAGTCGGGTAGATAACCAGCAAATGAAGAAGATTTCATTCACTCAAAATAGAACATTGAAACAATAATACTACACCTGGAAAGAAAAGAAATTTGGAGAAAACCAATTTGATGAATAAGCTTAACTTACATGCTCTGGCCCTTTAGGAGGCAGTGGTAGACTGACTCTAGCAGCTGGTACTTCTTGCTTCATTTTTGGGGCTTGAATAATTTTCCTCTCGTCAGATGCACCTACTGAGCTAGTTGCATGTCCACGCGCACTTCTATCATTGTTTTGTTGCCATTGCACCGAAGCCCTCTCTTCTTGAACCCTGGACGGTGATTTTTGTATCCCATCCTTAGGGACCCACCTCTTCTCTTCATATCTGATCAAAACACAGGAAATGCCTTGGATAAGCGTCAAACGCTAGATTGAGTGGAAGAAGACTGCATAAAGGCACTAATTTTTAGGAGAGACTTAGTAAGCACGTACTTCGCTCGGATGAAATTCTCGATACCAACTCTATCATAATTTGGAGGCAACTCTGCTTCCCAGTAACTATTTGACCTCTCATTTCCCATTGCTATACCAACCCAAAAGAGAAAAAGAAGGGTTATAAAACAATTATCTATCAGATCAAAATCGAAACTGTGATAAGTATTGGAAACAGAAATCTTACAATGAATAAATGCAACTTGTTCAGGAAGCCATGTGTCTAGTGTAGCTGATCTGACCTGCAATTTCAGAGAAATCAGAGAATAAAACAAAAAAATTGAACAATTAACAATCGCTCAGAGTACAACGAGTCATTCTTCTAAAAAGTAAATATTTTATTGAATATGTAAAAGATGTGGGATTATATCCTGTATACAAGTGGCATAACAAAAAGCAAGAGAACCTACAAAAAATATAGTGTTCTACAAAAGACATCCAATTTTCTAATTCTATGGAAACAAGAACATCATGAGTTCAACTAAAACTGAGAGGCTATTCCATAGATGTAAAAAAGTAGACTCAAACTACATGAGCCAGTAAAATACAACCATTTAAAAAAGAAGGGAAACAAGAGATCCAGGGTTGAAGGTTGATGAGAGAAATCTTATCACACGTCCAAGTCAGCAGATACTTCACAACCACACACTACCAGAAAGCGCACAAGGATTATAATGACCACGGATTTGCCTAATAAATTGCTAGCAGTTGTCAGCAAACCTTTTTTCCCCGATGGAAACAGAAAAAAAGTTTCAGAGACCTTCACTCTTCATTTCAAAGATTGTGGGTAATAGTTAAATGACTCCATTCAGTCGACATGTGAGCATAACATTAAGATGCTAGAAATTAATTCCTGGATCCTCATAAAAAAAACACAGAGAAGATGAGGAACTGTAGAGTGATTTTCCAACCGAAATACATAACAACTACCCCTCTAAATCAGAAGACAACGCAATAACGGAAGAAGTTAGATATAGATTATCAGTAGTAGAATCATAGAAAAGATGAATTAATAGATTTCCCCATCCGCGTGATTAAAAATCAACATATATACATTAAGGGTGCCCCAGCTGAAAAAGGAATGCGTTCTAAATTTTCAGTTGTAACTAGTGGTTCACAGAATCTTAACTCGGTCAAGAATATGAAGCAGCAATACTGTGGGAAACAGCAGCAACAACAGGGAGTACTAAAGTTGACCATGACCTTTACAGCTTTACTGTGGCAATTTCTCAATTGTGATAAAACTTATAACTCCAAAACATGCAAGTGCTCACACCATGTCAGACTTTTTAGTACATGTGGAACATCTTGGTTATGATAAAGAATATATCACCTTTGATATGTGCACCCCTAGACTTCTGTGGATCCCAGAGCATTGCATGCAAATAAATATCCCCAGGTTCACGCTTGCCCATCTAGGACCCCTGCATTGGTAAAAAAGAAATTACAGTCAATACAAGGATTCCAAAGAATTCCATACCTTAAAGCTAATTCTATTCAATGCAGTGATCTATTAACAAGCACATCTGAGCTTCACTTTGTCACGTTTCAAATACATCCTAATACGTACTTGGCTTTGCAATCTGCACATTCCCTGTTCTCGGGCAATTTAAGAAGTCCTTCTAGTATCTGCCAACAAGCACAGAATGAGTTACTTTGAATGTGAATGCACACATGAATCAAAAATAAACCACCAGTAAATAAACTGTGAAGGGAAAAATCATAATAGAACCAAAAATTACATATATGATAATCATCCTTTCTTGTGATCTTCCTGTGGTTAATCATATTTCTAGCTTTGATTAAAGAAATAATTACCTTTCTTCCTCCAAGGAAAATGAGTGAAACTACAGGAGCAAACAGATACCACGGATTATTTTTTATTTTTTTTATAATACTTGCACAATACTTCGTCGAGCTTCGGCAATTAAGAATTCTACAATTAGGAAGAGGAAGCTTCCGTTGAGAGGTTAGCTTAAGCTGGTTTCATACAGCCTCTTACTTCTAAAGAAATTATCTTTCCTTCTCCACCTCTCCATGGGGAGAGCTCTGGAGAACTCTGTTCAACGACAGAGTTATTTCTAACTAGTAATTTCAATCGGAAAAAAGTTTACGGCAGAATGGTCAAATAAGTAAATGCTTTGACTTTAGGTTGCCAATACCAGCTATATGCATATTGGAATCAATTTAATGAGCTATGAAACGAATAATAAGTCGATAGTGCCCAGGTAATATGAACATATTTCACCTAATATCATTAAATTATTTGAAACAAGTAAATAGATGATGTATATCTTGAAAAGATGTCTCTTAAATGTATCATATAAAACTAAAGGATGTTCGAGACTAATAAGAAGGTGATTTGGAAGACAGAAATTACATACACTTCCTGACAATCTAGCGAAAAAGGCACAGTAGAACTTTTGAAGGAGCGGAAAGACAGATGGAAAGCCAAAGGAGATCTCTTTTTCAACTTTTATCTATTACAAAGAAGAGATTCCTCTTTGTACAGATAGATTTGGACAGTCAGTGCTAACCTTATGTAATGCTGACACTATCTCAGTGAAATGAAGTGATCTAGATTATCAAGATACATGTATCATTAATAATGGAGAGTTAAGGTACAAGCAAGGTGTTTGCTTTAAGTGATTTTTTTTTGATAACCGTGGTGTCCGACCCAGCCTTCTCGCACCTCGACTGATTCCACAGGAAACCAGACACCTCCAACCAACAATAAGTACCAGGTAACTCTGTCCACTAAGGCTAGAACGGATGGGAACAAATCACCTAGTGTTTTGGTCTCTGTTGGAATTTGAACCTGACACCTCATGGTGCTCAACCACATCATTGACCTTTAAGTAATTAAACAATGGACTATATTTGAAATTGCAATTACTAAATCTACCTCTGTCTGTCTGTCTCAAAACCTATCACGATTCTTTGAAAAAACTTAATACAGTAAGCATATGAGTTAAAAGATCTTTTTTTTCATCCAATTGTGTTTGTAAGTGTCTGTTTTCCTTTTTCTATCAGGAGAAAAAATGAACATCCAAAATTACAATTCCAAACACTTGCTTAAACCAGATCATCATTTCAGTGCTCTAATTACCACAAACAAAACTAGCAACACGAGTTCAATTCTAAGAAACGAGGAAAAAGATCCAATAATCCCCAAATCTCAAAAAATTAACTGATAAAAGCATCAACCAAACTTAACCAATAGTCAAAACTTCATCAAATCTAACTAGATCAACCAAAATCAACTGAATCGGAAGAATATATACCTTTCTATGCTTGGCATTAAGCTCTTTAGTAACATTAGCTTTCTCATTCATAGTGGCGATTGGCAGGGGTTTAAGCGAATTGGCTGGCCGGCCGACGGAGAGAGAAGATATATCGGAAAATAAAAATCGCCGATCTGATTACTCTCCTCTCTCTCCGACGAAGAAAAAAAATCTATATGACCCAACAAAGGAAAAAATATGCAACTGGATGAGAAAGGAGGAGAAGGAATCGCAGCAGTGTTTAGTTGATTTTGACTTATATATTTTTTTTGTTTACCGATTTTGCACTTTGTGTTTCCCGTGTGAAGTGGAAATTTTTTGGCTAGTCCACGCGCGTATGAATAAGTGGAAGTAGGTCCAACATGAGTAAATTTTTTCTTTTTTCGAGTAGGTCCATCATAAATAATACCGTGACCTTATTTATGACTCAATAATTAATATGCCTCAACAAGAAGGATTTTGAAGTTGGAAAAATTACACGACCTAGAAAATATTCAGACTTAATTATATCAAGTAGTTAAGGTTTAAAATAATTTTATATTCTATAGTTAAAGTTTAAACTAAATAGCTAAATACATATTTAGGTATTTATATATGTTGGGGATCATATATAAATTTCTGCTTTCGGGAGCATTTTTAATTTGGGGGCTCATATATGTTTGTATTTGAATACAAAGCAAATTTCAAGGCTCATATACAAATCTCTAAATGTTTGTATTTGTATACAAAGTGAATTTCGAGGCTCATATATGTTTGTATTTGAATACAAAGCAAATTTCAAGGCTCATATACAAATCTGTAAATGTTTGTATTTGTATACAAAGTGAATTTCGAGGCTCATATATAAATTTCTAAAGCGAATTTGTATTCATATATATAATCTCTAATTTATATATTTAACTACTAAATTATAGCTGCGATTTGTAACTTTTCAAATTATAGTTATGGAGCTTTTATTTTTTGCCTTAATTTAGCTATTTCTAAAAAAAAAAAATCTTTGAAGTAAGATGGTTAAGTAGTATTTAATTTACCACCAAAGTCCTTAGCTGCCATTTTCTAATTTCACTCTTAGAAAATGATATATGAATTAGTTTTTTTTAAATAGGCGGATTGGACTGAATTTGAGTTGAAATGGATTAATAATTAAATCATAAGTCGGTTCGACTCTTATTAAGTTTTAAATACTTTCTTTTTTCAAGTTTTTGCATGTTGCTTTTATTTCAGAGTTGATTTTAAAATTTTTACTCCTTAAATCGATGGCCTTTAATTTTTCTTTTTATAATAGTAACGTATCAAATAAAAAAATATTTAGATGAAGTTGGACTTGCATATCAACTTAATTTTTAAAAGGTCTGAACTGAACAAATCAAAATAAATTGAGTTGATAAAATAAGTGGATAGTTAATCCGTCCAAACCTAAATAAATTGAATAGATCGTAATTTTATTGGCCAATTTTGCCACACCTAATATGAACAAATTGTTATTCCTCTCAACTGTCATCCTTAACAAACTTTATTGGTTTAGTTAAATAACTCCACTGCTTTTGATGGTTTAGAAGCTAACTATGACAGTGAAGTGCAAACTTATTTGAAAGGTGTCTAAGTTTAGGTTCGCATACAAATTAGTTGAGAAAATGATATAAAAATGTAACCCAAACATAGGGTAGTTCTAAAATAATCATTTAATTATATGAGTTGTCTCAATAGTAATCTACTTTATTTTATTAGTTGCATGATTAATGATTTAGCTATTAGCTGTCTAAAAGCTATGATACAAAAAAAAACAATTGAAAATAATATTTCTCAGCAATTTTGTTTTCTAAATTAGCTAAAGATTTAATATTTTTAATCTCCATCAAATAGGTAACATGCTGAATTGTTAAATTTAACATGATTTGTATAAAAAATACTAGACATATACTAAAAATAGCAATTGCAGTATAAAAATTGTACACAAACGTTAAAAATAGATAAATAATAGCCAAAATAATAAAAAATCTACCTCCAAATCTGAGTTTTCATACAGGGTTTCCCCCCAGAGCATTTATTAAATATTTAACATAAACCAAAAGTGTTGACTTTAAGTAACTATTTCCGTCGTTAACTTTTATTTGTCACGTTCCACTTTACGAAAGTTAATTTGATTAATCTTTGAAGTTAAACTGAATTAAAATATTTTAATACTTTAAATTTTAAAAATTTAGATATTTGAAAGCTATAATTTTTTTTTTATAAATATGATGAAAAATATATCTTAAACTATTTATCAAAGTTCATATTATTCGACATTCGAAAAGCAGAATGTGACAAGTAAAAGTGAATAGAGCGAGTAAAAAAGATAAAAAGCATAAGAGATCATTTTTGTCATTTTTACCAAATTAGTCCACTCATAACCAGGTGTAACTTTACGAATTAGGTATTTGGGCCGAGTCAGCCAAAGGCCCAGAACGCTCAGTACCGGAAAAGGGCATTTGGGTCTTTTCGCCAATGTCTCCTTCTTGCATCTACTCATTTCTAGGGGCTCGCTTGCTCAGTCCGGTCGGCTCTGATAGCAACACGATACGATGGCGGCGTGGACGGCGGCGTGGACGGCGGCGGCGCGGCAAGCAGCTAACCTATCTCGATTCTCCACTTCCAAATCAGTTAGCGCAACCAATCAGGGCGCATTACTTATCCAGCGGCGCGGCCTTGCCGGTGGTGGTGGTAATGAACTTGTTCTGCTGAAACTTTAATCTGTTCGCAAATTGTATAATCTGCTTGTAAAAGCAATAGTAGAAATCCAGGGCGTTTGCTTGTAATGTTGTGATTCACGGACATTGGAAGTTGATATAAGGTCTCAGGTTCAAATCTTAGCTGAGACAAAAAATTCAGGCGATTTATAATCATCTGTCCTGCCTTGGTGGACAGAGTTACTTGGTACATGTTGTTGGTGGGAGATGATACGTATCACGTGAAATTAGTTTAGTTGTGCGAAAACTGGCCTGGACACCACGGTTATCAAAAAAAAAAGTTGATATAGGCTTTTGTCTTCCTTTTTACTTTGTAAATTGTTTTGGAAATTAAAAACGTGTTATGCATATTCCTTGTTTCTGACTTGTTCATGATCAACAGTTACAAATGTCTTGCACTATTTGGTAGTAGTTTTTTTCCATTTTTTGTTTCTGCTATAGTGCCGTTGTCTTTTTTCTTTTTACTGATTTGGATTTCAAACTAACTGAGCAAGCTGAACTTTTTATACTACTGGGCTGAGCTTGTAAAATTGGTAAAGGAGAATTCATGTTCTCTTGTAAAAGGAGTTTCTAAGGTTCCATTGCATTTTTTATTTAGCTCCAAAATCCTTCTGTGTTACGTAACCCACTTTTCTGGCCAATCCAGCAAGATAGAAGATTGTATCCTTTCTATTAAATATCCAGCTTACCGTTTCTACTCAGTTAGATATGCAAATTAGACTCTTTATATTTTCTTCTTTGTCTTAATTGGCTTATGACCACCTCCATCCTTCTATATATTGCTTCCAATGCTTCCAAGATTGATTCGGAAAGCGGGGAAAAGGTTATGTAGAAGGGGCAATCAAATTCCTGGCTTTTGTTGTGTTCTACCACAAGAAAACAGTGCAAGCATATGAATGCCACTTAAACTTGGATTCAGATGAAGTTGTACCATGGAGTGAGATGATGACTAATATTCATTCTTTTCAATGCAGACCATCATGGACCTCCAAAGGTGAACTTTTGGCAGGATCCAATGAGTCCATCGAAATGGAAAGAAGAGCATGTGAGTCTTTCAGATCTTTGTGATGTCTTTTCTACTTGTTTAAACTGTTATGGCTTTTCTTGGTTATTGGCTTCGACATTATCAGCTTGCTTGACATATGAAATTTCTGCAATTTGCTGTGAAACTTTACTGAAGCATCCCTTTACTTTTACCTGAGGAGTACTTTAGTAATAGTAGAACTCTGAATGCGAGATGTCAGATAGAGAACTATTACCAGTACTTCTAATTTTCACCTATACATGGTTGACAACAAGTTAAAGTGGAGATTGGAGTGCCATTTTGAATTGGGGTTCCAGAAGAGTATATAGAATATTCAGTTCACCTGTGATTGTGGGAAATGATTTTCTCTCTACTACTAATTCGGAGTGATGTTTGCCTCTGCTAAAGTTATCTTTTAGACCACTGCAAAACTTACTCCATATCATATGCAGGTATGCATCCCAGTATACGTGTCTATATCTAGAAAGTTTTACTCATTTTGGTAGGTTCCTTACATATCTATACCAAGGTCGGGCCTGTTTTGGATAGGCTCATCAAGGTACGTATTAGTGCAGAGTAGATTGGCAAAATCCATTCTTTTGGCAACTTCGGCTTCTAGTTGTGATTGTGAATCACCAATTTATGGAGCCGTATCTTCAATAGTTCGATGACTAGAAGTCTTTTCAATTGGGTGCAATGTGATGTGTGGATAAAACAGGAGAGGATTTGCTAATTTGCTAAAAAAATTCACGTTGTATACTGTTATTAGTTTAATTTGATTACTATTTATATTGTTTTGGTTGTAACATGGAATTAGAATTTCTAGTCTCCAGTTAATCACATCTATGGTCCTTGTAGTTTGTGATCGTCTCTCTTACTGGTTGGGGGTTGGCCTTCTATGGAGGTTATAAGCTCTTCACAAAGGGAAAGAAAGAGAAGAAAGAAGAGGTACATTCTTCACATTTAACAACTTCATTCAAATATTTTGCTGTTGCTGGTAATGTTAAAGCATATATTTCGATGTCATTATCTCCTATATGTCCATATTATAAATGCCTATGAAATATTTTATCTATTTTTGCCATCTATTAGCTGATTGAGATTTGAATAAGAACTGACATAATAATAAAAGACCAAATGATCACCCATATGGTTTTACTAGTATATGGTAGATAAATCTTACTTTACCTTATGAAGAAAAAAGGTATTACAGAGTTAACTGAACCTAGCAATTTCGTCATGTGGACATTTCATCTTGAACAGACTGCTATTCTCAAACTGTTCTTGAAATATGATGTTTTCTCTATCTAATATCTGATCTCATTTGTTTCATCTCATGGCAGAAAGTTGGTGAAGGATCCCACTAATATTGGACGTGCCTAATCGCCTTGAATTAAGCAGTTAGGGCTGTGTGGTCTTCATTTTTTGCCATGAAGCTAAGTGGGTTTCCCCCCATTTCCTCCACTTCTCTTATTGGGACTGAATTGTACATGAAATGTTGGACAATCAACTATGTATTTTATTTTTTTTTGCTTTCTGTAGAATGTCGGTTCATTTAGGAACACACTGCCTACTAAGCTGTCGTGTTTCTTCTTTTTGAAACAACTTTAGCTATCACTGGGTATGTTGTTGTTGATGAAACAACTTTAGTTATCCATTTGCATAACGATCATGAGTATGTTGGGGAGACGAAGTTTCCTCATTCCATTTATGTGTCGTTCTAACCAATTTGATTGCCTGTTCCTGATTAGATTCATACAATTCTAGCTGTTGAAGCAAACCAATGACAGGAAACTGAACTTGAGGCTCAGTTAATGTAATATGTTGGTAGAAACATGGAACACTTCTACTTATGGTTTTTACGCAACGTTAAGCTCTCAATTGTTTAGAAATGAACTGGTAATACCAGTTCAGCTATTTCTGAGAGATAAATATCGGACTTTTTCACCATGAATGGGATACCATGAACGTTTTGCGACTGAAATTTGACACTGCTGGACTAGCAGTGTACACCAAAACTCAAGGAATGAGAAGGCTCAAAAAGTGAAAAAAGTAAAATGAGAAAAAGAGTAAGAAACAAATTTTCTTAGTAAACCACAAAAGCCAAAGAGCATATTTCTCTTGAATGTCAGAAATCCATGCTCCTTCATTTGACCACATAAATATACCAGATTCAGTTTATTGCTCCTCCTGCCATAGGCAGCGTCTGGCTTAGCTAAAAAGTTGGGAAGGAAGGGTCAAGGTGTGCATAACTGCGTATATTTTAGCCTCCTCAGACCCCACTTGTGGAATTACATTAGCGATGTTGTTTATTACATCATAACACTGATCAACACCTCAGCTGATGAGAAGCTAGAAAGTATTTTTTATAAACATGATAAGCTAACGTATACATCATAATACAATCAAAACCTCAGCTGATGAGAAGCTAGAAAGTATTTTTACAAACATGATAAGCAAACGTATGCTATGGTATACTATGGGGCAACTGCAATCAAGTATAGTGGTCACTTTTTCTAACATAATCAGCACTATTCTATAATACGTTGGCCATGTATCCGCGACTGTACAATCATGTACGACCATGCATGACAAGCTATGCTGAAGGTGGTGTTCTTCGGCATTTCATGACCAAGAATAGTGCTTATGATAAGCTTCTCTTCATAGTTCATACCAATGTGGGATGCTCTTGTATTCTTCCCATTCAGCTGCTGCTGCTTCCCCATAATCCCTAACGATGATTTCAATGAAAGAAGAAAACGAAGCAGCCTCATACCTAATAGGACAAGACCAGCAAAGGACTGTTAAAATATAAATCACCATTATGTTCGGAGGGTGCCATATATTCATATCAATTATACAACAAATTGTGTGGTACCAGCACCCAATGATACATAGAAGGATCAACTCCGGAACCCCCCCCCCCCCCCCCCCCCCCCCCCCCCCCCCCCCCCCCCCCCCCCCCCCCCCCCCCCCCCCCCCCCCCGCCCCCCCAAGTGAGGAATGCAGATAAAGCTGGACAGAAAATGACAATTTTGAAATGATATTGTACAACCTGTCCAAACAGTTCTACTGTGCATGGATTTTCTTTTCAAATAAAAAAGACGAATTTGAAGGAAGACACATCATATATATATATAATGTTTATAAATAGCTACAGTTTTCTTTGAACTGTGTTGTCCATCACATGCATAGGCAAAGATGCAAAAAGAATCTGAGTGCTTTACCATATGCTACTGTATGACTGGAGATCACTGCCTAGTCCGCGTCTTTAACTTCTGCTTCTATATCAACAATTCCGATAGAGGATTCCTTACCTGTAAAATAAATACATGAGGTGAAGTAGTCTCTAATCCAGATATATCAAGGGACAGATCGTGATTTAAGGACCTAATGGTCAAAAGTTGCACAAATTTTGGCAGTATTCCACAGTCTAGCAGTTAAATCAAGTCTAATGAGGATCATTTCAAATTATCCAGGAAACATGTTCTGAAGATTCATCTCTTACTCTTAAAAAATTCTCGGACAGAAACTTATAATGAGAAGAAACATAAACCAAGTTTCCGCGGACTTTCAGGCCTTTTGAAGGCTTTAATCTTAGGGAAATATTTGAATACCCGCACTAACAGAGCACATAAGGATCACAAAGAAGTTAGAAAAGAAAGAGTTTTTTTTAATCCTTCTTGAAGGAATCCACTCCCATATTTGTTTATGCTGGCTAACTTTCCAGAAGGAGAACTGTAAAAGTCGAGCTTATTTACGGGAGAGGTAGCAGTAACTATCATTAGATGAACAACATTCCAAAAAAAAGAAAAAAGAACTTCACGAAATGAATACACTGTTAGTACCCCCTATTATGTACCAACTTCAGATAAATCGACTATGCACCTGATAAAAAACACCATAACCAGTAAATGTTTTAAAAAGAAGAGTAAGAAAGATGAACCTTTCTTTGAACGAGTACTGAAATCACTGAATGCTTGACCAAATGTAGTTGACTGGTTGGAGAACGTTACTGGGTCTCTCACGAACTTATCACCAACAACTGCAGATATAAACTTATTTAGCCCAAAGACAATGTGTAGAATAACTCATCAATAAAGATGATGCATGGAATACTTTAAATAACAAGCTTAGCTTGCATCGGTTAACATGATATGAATCATACCAATTTTGAACAAAGACTTTTGAAATGGGAAAAAAGATCCAACATTTACACCAAGCAAGATAACAGAAAAAAGCAAAACATATCCAGAACTCTTAAGATATTAATTATCGCTATCAACATGTGATGGCACTGCTGTATCCCAGTGCACTTTTAATTACCATTAAAAATATCAAAAATGTATATACTCCAAGGATCCAAAGGACATCGATGGAGAGAAGATAATGTTCAGGCAAAGAAGAGAAATACATGATAACATAAGGTTGCAGAATAAAATACAACACATGCAAGTTCCCATCAGCTCTCTTAAAAACCAACATGAGAACAATAGTGTAACTAAATGAAACAAGAATCCATCAATCGATCAGCTATGAGAAAGTTGTCAAAAGAAGGGAAGACAAGCCAACTTAGAGTATCACTTTTAACCTGAGAATGGCTGAGTACAGAAAGGGCAAAGTTGAACCTCATCATTTAAAGTAGACCTGCACCGGGTGAAAATCAATGTTATGAGTAACTACCAAAAACAATCAGGCCCCTGATTTCAAGTATTGCTCTTAAACAAGGTTCCATTTGATCTGACCTGAAAATTTGAAAATCATTCCCGCAGTTTGGGCACTGCACAGTAGAATAAATCCATTAGCAAACACAGAAGGAAACATGTGCCATAAGAAGTTTGATAGTTGTTAGATGGACCCACAATTAATTTGGGGTGTGTTCGTATGAAGGAAAATGTTTTCTAGGAAAATAAGTGGATGTCATGTTTTCTAGGAAAATAAGACAAAGCAATGACTATTATCCTAAAAGTATTTGTATATAATCTAGACAAATACTATGGGAGATGGAAGTGGGGGTAGGGGGTATGGGGTGGTGGGGATGGGGGCTACGATGTGGTGGGGGTGAAAATGAGGTGTGCTGGAGGGTGGGGAGGCACAATCAATGTGGAATGCTACTTGTGGAACTTGTTTTCCCTACTTCCACTAGGGAAGTCATTTTCCTCACTTTTAAGGAACTTGTTTTCCTAGAGAAAATGTTTTCCAAAAATTTTGACCAACTGAACATGGAAATCAGAAAACATTTCTGGAAAATGTTTACCTCCATACCGAACACACCCTTGATCTGCTTTTATTTTTTAAGAAATATATTTCTCATCACTGTAGCACCCTAAGAAGTGCACCTACAACAGAACAATCCTTATTCCTTACTGACTGGTAAAAGCATCATGCGCACATTGTAAAAATATATGAGCAGAAGATGACCTATTGTTTATCACAAATAGTAGTCATTCTAGAAATTCTTTTTTCCAGTTGAAATTTAAGCATTTCATGTTAAGGATATAATAGAGCAGGTTGGATGATGCAGAACTTGAATCATTTTGAGATACTGAGAAGTGCAAAATCGATTTGCAGCGATAGAGCTACAATACAAATTGCATTTTCTGGATGAAATTTATGCATTTTAGTTGAAGCCTATAACAATAGAAGTCCTTGATGCAATGTAGTATATGACACATGTTGAGATGACCAAATCTATAAAGTCTAATGAAGTGCGCATCAAGTTAATAGGGGAGAAAGTGATCTCATTGGGATCCATACACTAGAGGGGTTCGAATACCGGATCCCTTTAATGCAATAAAGTAACTTAACCGGCACTTCAACACTTCATAACAATGGATGAGATATACTATCCACATAAATTTATAATCGGTCAAATGATTCAGCAGACTGCTTAAATTTGATATTTCACAGGCACAAGCAGATGCTTATGCAATTCTCAAAGCAGGCATTTTAAATAATAGGATATATGTGGCAAAGTGAAGAGATGCAAGTTTAGTTGCCTTACAGAGCTTTGAACTATATCTCGTCCAGCCCACCAAATAAAAGCTCCCAATCCTAAAATTGGAAGTAGAACTGCAAGGAGCTGGGAGCCAGAAAATGAAGGACAACTGTTAATATTCATAAGGTATGACGTGACAAGATAATCATAGCTAATACATGAAAAGCAGCAATACAGAGATCCACTGCATAACCGGAAAAAATTGTAATATGTTACTCACTAGTCCTTCAGATTTAAGCACTTTGCGAACAGCAATAACTTCAAAGAAATTTTAAAAAGTAGTGAATACAAACACCTTTCGGAAACAGCCTCTCTACCTCCACGAGGTAGGGATAAGGTTTGCATACACTTTACCCTCTCCAGACCCCACCAGTGGGTTATCACTGGGTATGTTGCTGTTGTTGTTTTTAGTGAATACAAACACCCTAAATATGAAAGGATAAGCATCATCATAGTATAAACATGTCCCATCCACTGTGTTATCCTATGCATATTAAGTATCAGAAACAGCAGAATTAAAAGAAGTCTTCCAACTAGCGCGACTCAATTTACCTTAAAGGTAATACATGAGATGAAAGTAATTCTGGAAAAGAAAAAGGCTGAGATGTGTACCCAGGCTATGGAAAACCATGCTCACAAAAAAACTACTAATTTCTATCAATTCCGTGTAAAATCAAATATAGACATATCTCTAATAACCAAACAACAATTACCTACTACGCCTCAATCCTACACAAGCTGGAGTCGGCTATATGAGTCCCACTTTTTCATTTAAGCTCATTTCATATCATCATCATCATCAACAAACAACAACATACCCAATGTAATCCCATAAGTGGGATCTGGGGAAGGTAGTGTGTATGCAAACCTTACCCCTAGCTTTGGGAGGTAGAGAGATTGTTTTTGATAAACCCTCGGCTCAAGTAAAAGCATTACAAAGCAGTTCAAAAAACGAAAACAACAGAAATGAGAAAGCCAAGATAAAATACTAAAGAACGCATGACAAAGCATACTAAAACGGAACAATCACTACAACAAAATTATACGATAATCGAAGTGCAAGAAACATTAAATAGTACAAAAATGGAATAACAAGAACACACTGAGTAATGCTACGACTACTAGTATGGAAGACAACTCTCAATTACCTTAACTAACCCTCTACCCTAGTCATCACACTAAATAAATATACCATATCTAATAACCAAATGAGACAGAAACAGAATCTAAATGCTCATATGCAAGCTAAGTGATGCTAGTTTCAAGAATATATATGTGTGTGTGTGTGTGTGTTTGAGAGGAATAGAGAAATACCCAAACAGAGACAATAGCATCCAAGATCCAACCCAGCTGACCAGTCATAGTGAGATAAGTTAGCCCAATTGCTAGAACAAGATTACTCAACACTCTCACAGTTTCACTATTATCCCTCCCACCACCACCACCACCACTACCATCACCAATCCCATCAAATCCAAACCCTTGTTTGAATTTCACAAAAACCATTCTCTTCTCACAACCCCATCTCTCCTCCTTCATCAAAATCCCATTTTTACCTGTCAAGAATGAAGATTTCTCCTTAAAACCTCCTAATTTGCTCCAACTACTACAAATTGACACTTTTCTTGTACTTAATTTAGTGAAACAATAACTGGGTCTCTGTAATTTCAGCCCAAGAAAGTTTGGTTTTCTGTACAAAGCATCATGTGGTGCGTTTAAGGGTGATAAATTGATGGGAATTTGAGCAAGTGTTGTCATGGTAAAGTTCAATACTTTTTTACAGAAAAAGGGAAGTGAAATGAATCAAATAAGTAAGTTTATGTGAAGGGATATTAAAATTGAGAAAATAAAAGGGATAATAAAGACTCCATTTTTGCTAGCTTTTGTATTGTATAGTAAAGCAATTTTGCAGAGCTCGTCTTCTCTAACAGGATTTTTCCAGTCATACGTGGCCTAAAACACTCTCTTGTAGAAAGTGGGACCAGATTTTATATTTTTCTCTAAAAACATTATTTTTAGGGAGAATATAATAACAATTTTAGTGGTAAAGTTCTGATTATATAAAATAATACTACAGGTCTAACCTGACACGTGGATAATTAAATGGTGAAATATTTAATAATTTTGAAAACTCGTGAATATTCCTGAGTAACAGGAACTATGATAAATATTTTAAATAATTGAAGATTAAATGTGCATAACTAAATAATATTAAAATTAAAATTTATCATGTGTATTACTCTTTCCATTCATTTTTCCTTGTCATATTTCGTTTCACGAGAGTCAATTTAACTAATTTACAGAGCTAAATTAAATTAAATTAATTTAATATTTAAAATTTAGATGTTCGAAAACTATATAAAAAATATTATAAGTTGTTATCCTCTCTTATATTAATAAAATGAAAAAATAAATTTTGAAATATTGATCAAAGTTTATACAATTTACTCTCCATAAGCGAAACGTGACAAGTAAAAGTAATCAAAAGTTATAATATGCTTCTCTGTTTTATTTCAAAAGAAGTAGCCATTGCCTCAGCATCAGTTCTAATTAACTCACACCAAAATGTTCTAGTTGATCTGTCTAGTTCTAATAAGATCTTTTTTCATCTCTACATATCTTGAAATAGGTAATACAACAATACTCCCTGATGATAAAACTCTAGTTCTTCTTACTCCATCACTTTCTGCATATTTCTGACTCCATTTAAGGTTACATTATTTAATAGAAGAATCTATTAGTATACATCAACAAGCAAGTTCAAGATAACATATAAGCAATAGGAAGAAGTGACTGATGTCTGAAGATAATTTTTCACAACGATATACGTTGCATAATCACTCTTTCTTTTTATCTCCTGAACTTGTAACAGCTTCTTGGCGATATGGCGCTGCAGTGTATGCATGACGCATTAAGATAGAGAAGAAAACCATCTCCACGATCACTAGTACATTCTGAATACCTTCCTGAATGCGTTCCACCTCAAGCCAGAAATGGTGAGATTTGATTATCCCTAGTCCTACCAGAATATTAAGCAGAATACCCTGCAGAGTGGTACAAGTTTCTTTTTTAGCATAACGAAAATTTACTGTAAAAGCAGGCTTCATAAAGAAATTCCGCGCTAATGGTTTGATTTTTATACCATTAGGAAATTTGGAAATGTAGTACATTCTAAGGAGCCGAGGGGTAAGGATGCGCACACACTACCCTCCCATACCTCATATGTGGGATTACACTGAATTTGTTGTTGTTGTAGAATATTCTAATCAATAATTCAGGTCTCATAAGGATGGACAATATCCTTGTCAACAAAGAAAATAGCAGCAAAATTGAACTCCAATATGTAACTTACAAGAAAGCAAGAGATGAGACTGTAAGAAAGGATAAGAAATGTACCTGCCAGAAGACGAAAAAGACAATTCCTTTGACACACAGGAACTTGGCTAGTGGCTTGTGAGGTGCCAACTCTTTCGCAAACACGTGGTAGAAAACCACAAGAGAGTACAAAGCCAGTGAAACGGAGATGTTTAAAATGATGGTAAAGGTCCAGCTAACCCAACTAGGGTACACTCCAAGCATTTGTAAAACAATCATTAAGATGGAGCATACAGGGCGAATCACAACAAACTGCCATGTCCAGTTCTTGAGAAGCTTCAACGTGTGATGGTTCAAATGAGCAGTGTGAGGCTGCAGTGACACAACAGTTAGCTTGTGACTGAGTACCATGACAACACTAAAACTGTAAATGTAACAAAATAAACGCTTCTAGGAGGCATCATGCTTTTTGTCCCGAAGAGGAGAGAGAGAGCACTGAAATGGTGTACTTATACGCCTAGCATCTGAGTTTGTAAACTTACTACACAGTAATAATAATTTGTCCATGTAAATTAGTAAGCAACTCAATGCAGGAGATTTACCTATCCATTGGTGCAAAAGAGTTGAAATAGTGCACTCTGTGCTTAACAGTATACTTTATAAGGCATGCTGAATGGAATGTAATTTAGTTTTCATCCTTGTCGGCATCATCTCAAAATTTGTTCTCACAAACATGCACTGTTAATGATATATAAGAGTGACATGTACGCGTAATTCTAATCACACATTGTACCTGGAAGAGTGTCATCGGGAATGAGTGGTGAATCTGTCTTCCCTTAATTTCATCAGGGACTATGTTTTTGCTTATGGATATGTTCAAGTAGGTGTACATCAACCCCAGGAACTTAGCCATCACCTGTATCACTTATAACAGAAGTGAGGAAACATACTCTGGTTGTACGAAACTGACAAGAACACAGCTCAACAAGTGATGCTTGATGAAGGCAGAAAATGTTAAGTTAGCTATATATTGACTTACAATTGCTTCATAACATTCTTTGACAGATTCCAAGAAAGTGAAAAAGGGTTTGCTTCCCATGAAATCGATCAAACCAATGAAGGAGATAATAGCATATAAGGGTGCCATGAGGACGATAACAATTATGGCCTTTTGCTCTTTAGGCTTCTTCCATGACGTAAAATGTTCTGTCACTAGCTGTATGCTGAAATGCAAAGACAGCATAAGACATATTGTGGATCCTATCAATGTGACTTGCCCACGATCCAGATCCAATTCCATATTTGTTGTTAGCCAACGAGAATATCAAAATCAAGACCTGCATAGTGGTGTTAAGACTTATCAGGACTGAATTTCACATTTCGAGTTAAGCTTTTATATCAAGAGAACTGTCAAAAAATAAAGTAGGCCTCCTATGTGACTTCTGTTCTCGGTTCACATAAAAGGAGGTTCTCTTTAAGCAGTATGATTGGAGCATAATGACTTCTTCATTGGAATACTCAAGTGAGGAAATTCTGAAGTGTAGATTGATTTCAGGTATACGTAGAATAGGGTAACAGAAAATGAGGTGGAATTTTTTTTTCTTAAGATTCACATCATACTAAAAATGAATATGCGAATGTACCAAACAAAATCAATATGCAAATTCCTATCATCCTATTGTGGTCTATAAAGGTTTTCCTCATTATCTACAGATTCCATCACATTAAACCATGCATCTACAAACAAAAGACATGTAAATCTCTGGAGTTTCTGTGAGAACTTTTGGCAATGAATGTTCTGATCTGAAATTTCTATAGTCGATAAGAAATGTGACTAGTTAGCACCTTTTGCAGTAAAATATTTATCTTCACACATCTCGTGGGTCTTTTACATCCTTCAGAATGAAAGGCCCTCCAGACTCCTTTTCCCTTCTACCATTTTCAACCGCTAAGCAAAAGAGGCCATAAGATGCCTCTTCCTTAAATACATGGTTTGAACTTTCGGGTCTCTATGTCAAAGAGAAATAGTAACCCAGAAAAATGCGGAAGTTGTTAAAGAGAAGGTCATGTGCTTTTGAATGATGAGTACTAATATCACCTAATAATAAAGCATGTTCCTGAATCTACAAGAATTTCAGTAATATACATAAGTACAATTTTCAACATACACAAAATTCATTTGTGTACAATATATACTGATACCTATAGATCAACCACCATTATTCAATTCGATACACCAACTTTTATTTCTTTTCCTCAACCTTCACTCGTGAAAACTAACGGGGTGTTTCATCACTTGCAATAATTAAAAAACCAAACGAGCGATCTCTAACAATGACTTCTCACACCAGACATTTTTTAAAACCAAACATTCATTACCTGAAGGGTTCTATTTCCTAAATGAGGACACCTGAGAATGAATTGCAGGCACAACCCAGATTTGCCTTCTGTCCTCAACTTAATGTTCAAACTAGAAGGACTGTATTGACTAATTCATGACCTAAACTAACTCTTCAAAGGCCCTCAATGGTCCCAATCCATCCCATTTTGGATCAATAATTAGATATAGCTCCGTCAGCCAATCAATCTAAACTAGACTATCTGGTAAACATTGATATGCAAATATACATTTTTTTTAAAAAGTACCTTCGAATGTTATAACCCCTCTAAGAACCAAATTGGTATTGTTGTCTGAAATGGTGAGATCCAACTTCTTTTGTTTTGAAGGTAGACAAGTTATCTCACCCGAAGTTAGTGTTGTTCGCAGTTCTCAATGAGTCCTCAATCATTGAAAAATGATCATAAAAAAGTTTCTGTCTTCACATGGCAACAGTTCTAGACTAAATCTGTTAATTTAGCTCAAGATAGAGTTTAGGTAAGTGGAAAGGTTAAAAGAGTACTTTTTGATATCACCACATGGTCCTAACTACAACAAGAAAGCTGAGGAATCCAAAGCATCATAGTATCACTAGTACAACAACAACAACAACACACCCAGTGTAATCCCACAAGTGGAGTATGGAAAGGGCAGTGTGTACGCAAACCTTACCTACCTACCTTGGGAGGTAGAGAGGATGTTTCCAATAGACCCCACTTGTATGGATGATATTTTAGCTAACAGTGAGTGGCTCAGTGTGCAACTTTTGGGTCTTTTGCCCAAGAACAAGATGAAATTAAAAGCTAGGCTAAATCAGACTGCCTCACCACTAGTTTCCTCAACAGTTGACCTTGTACTTTTATGACCTTAAAATCATCAAAAAGACAAACCCTTTACAAATTACAAGGTCATTTTGGACTGAAACAAGCTAAATGGAAACTAGCTAGGCTACACACAATCATGGATTTTGCTTCTAATATTTCAAGATTCACCCAAGAAAAAAGCATTAAGGATCCAGCTGTTGCACTAAAGAACAGAAACAGCATTTTCAAGAAAGATAAAAATCTGATCTTTCAACAATATTGTAATCTAAACAAGTAAATATCTCAACATAAGTGACTTCTTATGATTTATCCAACAAAATACATAATGATTTGAACATAAAAAGTATAAATAATGAGTGTAGGAGCTAAAAAAGAGTAAGAAACAGAAAGGCAAGTACTTACAGAGTTTGTGGAAATGGGGCGTCAAATGCAATGAAGAGATTGTTGGGATTCTTGTGAATAATATTTGTACACCAACCAAAACACAAGACCCTGTAGATAGTACAAGGCTGTTAACTATTGGATTAAATAAGCTACGCTTTTTATTCAAAGACCAATTGCCACGTTGAGTTTCTGATACTATTATTATGCTAAAAGGACAGTTAATACAGTCCGATCCACTAAACTCCAGGCTGTGCGGAGTTCGAGGAAGGATCCAACCACAAAGGTCAACTCTGCAAAGAGATTGTTTTTACAGATTGACACTATAATTATCCTGTATTTATATGAGTGAAAAATAATAGATACAAAATTAAAACCGACACTAGGATTATAAAGAAAAAGTACGTTTGACATAGAGGTAATTGACTTGTCTCTTACGCGGCTTTGCAATGGTCTTGGATCTTTTGACAAAGTTATTTTCAAGGCCAATGTTTTCTCAATTTGAGGGCTATCTTGCTACAGTTTTGCTTCTAATTACTTTTAGTAGATTTTAGAAAAGATTGACAAAACTAGTCCCATGAAAATATGAATGAGTTCAGAATTGGAAAAATTAGCGTATTGAATATTCAAGGTGAATTTGAACGTTAATTTTATTCATTAAACTAAAATTTAACGTATTGCTTGCTCTAAGTTGTACAATTGTATGAATTCTACGTGTGGTTTTGGAAGTTGAGACTTCTGGGTCCGCCTTGATCAACTTTGCGTTTCTATTGGCTGGGCCTGGAAATAGTGGGCCCAGTATCTAGAAGAACGTTTAACACGCGCCCACGTGGGCCCAATGTGGGACTAACATGCACGTGCCGATCCGACTTAGACGGAGGGCCCACAGTTGTCGGCCCCACGATTTCTGACACACGCAAAGGTGCATTCAGATTGAAAATTTACTCGCAATTCCAAAAGATTTTGGTTTTTGCTCCTTTGCGGTGAATTCTAAAGTTGCGTTTAGACATGCATATTGTCATAATGTCAAATTAATATTTTGATATATGATTTGAATTCATGATTTTAAATTTCAAATGCTTCAAAAAGCATGATTTATGTTTTCAAATCATGATATCAACTTTTTTAAATATAAAACTTAATTTATAAGTTTATATTTTGTATATATAAAAGAAAGACTGGTCATTTTAAATTTTGCAAAATAAAAATTCTGAAGAGATTGTTCGTACAATGTAAAAAGATTATATTAAATAATAACTAATTAACTAGTGAATCTTTATAAAATTATGTGTATTTAAAAATTTGTAATCGCAAAAATTTATTGATAAAAAGAACATGTAGATATGTGATTTGTCAATGTGACATCTTAGGATATTCAATATCTTGTTTAAGAATTGAGAAAATTTTGATAATTTTTATAACTTGTGGGATTTCTATGTTTATGAAAAAAGTTACAAATTAAGAAATTCAAATTGCAAATTCAAATAAAACTATCAACTTCATATCAATTTGATTTCATATCAAATGTCCAAATATGCCTCAAAGTGGAAACTCTTAAATTTCTTCTCCGTTTCAATTTGTTTATCTACAGGGAAGGATTGGGCTATGGGAGTATCTTCCACTCATTTAACATCACTAAAATATCTAAATTTAATGTATGATGTATCAGTACATGCCTCCTAGCAAATAGCAATCAATAGTCATTGGTCAATGCCCAGTGCCAATAATGGCACAAAGATGCACGTTCGATTCAAAGACCATACCAAAATTTAATACACTAGTGATAAACAAGAAGGTTCATCCGAACTGCCTTTACTGAAAATTCACATTGTTTATACAAAGTCAATTCTTTTACTGTATATATAATAAATGATGAACGATAAACCCTCCTAATGAAAATGCTACCTTTGTCGTTGCTTCTCACGTTAATTTTACATTCCAAAATAACTTTGGAAACAATTCTAAATTGACCTGCCGACCTTGGTAATACCCAGTCAATAAAACGAAATCATAGGACAAAGTAGTGTATCCTTAGGCATTGTTCAACAATATTAGGACTGTGCTACAATACAAAATAAAAGGCTTTCATAATAAATCCATACAAGAAGAGACATGCTAAGAATATGGTAGTTCATCTCCTATGCTAAGAATATGGTAGTTCATCTCCTAGCAAAGACAAAAACACAAGGTGCCCATTTGCCTAAGTTTGACGGACAAAATTACTTGGTACTTGTGATGATGAGTGCACACCAAGAACATTAGCAGTCATTCAGAAGCACAGCACATGGTGCATAAATTACAACATAGAATACACAAAATGAGGAACAAGATAGACAATATAATTGAGCATTAATCTGTATACAAGTCCAAGTTCGTCCTGTTAAGTTAGTGATAATATTGGAGCACATTGATGAGATAGAAAATTTTATTTTACATCAATGTGTGATTAATCGGATACTCTGATGCCCTGGACTAAACTTGACAGGATCTGTTTCCAAACGTCCATTTGCTTGATTCATGATATTAACCTAATCGCAGGAATTTGGATCAGAAGAAATTATATAAAAAACAGGAAGCCACGTGAAAGCATATTGACTGAGCATGATGAAAAGATTAATCAAATAGAATAAGTATATGATAAACAATGAATTCATAATCATTTCAAGTAGTTGAGCACCTAGGAAAATGAAGCATGTTTAACAAGAAGAATTTGATTGAGTGGCATGTCTTTTTACCCTCAGGCATCTTCAGAATATTCTGACCATATTCTCTGATGCACATTGGTAGAAGGGGTCAAACCTCTCATGTACCTCCTTGAAAAACATGGATGTGCCTTTGAGTTATATGCAATTTTTTCCATACCTTTTCTGAGAAACAATATCTATTGACAAAAGCATTAATATCAAGACTAACGAATCCTTACCTCTGGATTTCTTGTTCTAATATTCACGTCCAAGCAACCCTCTTCACCTCCTGTGTGTTCTTGTATATGATAATATAGTGTGGACCATCTGATATCATTTTCATGGCCTGATGGGTGAGACAGAAATAAGTGAGGACAAATCTTTTAATCAAATAATGTTTAGCCAGCCGGTGACTACCATTGAAAGCGAATTTTTAGAAAGAAAAATCAAATCCACTGAAGCCATGACAAAATCATTGTCAAGGGACACCAAAGCTCATAGTAATCTTTGCAGACTTAACATATTCACAGTTCTTTGAAAGACTAGGCTTTTTAGTGCAAATCGGAGGGGAAGGGGGGAGGGGGAAATTGCTATCTTTACCTGTAAAGGGTAGAAAAACTACTCTACAAAATTTGTGCAACAGATGAAGAAGATTTCTCTTTCGCCACAATTCGCGTTGATGAGACTGATGAATTTGGTGACAAGAAAGAAGCTTTGTGAAGGGTATTCACCAATCCATAATCTTCCCCAGTTCATAGAGATTTCAAAACCTCCCCCAGAACTAGTCCCCACTGCGTCCAATGAGTGCCACCCTGCAATTGGAAATTCAAGAGAGATAAAATTAAATCTCCCCCAAATTTGTTGAAAAGACGAACTCCCTCTATCCCACATGATAAGTTACATAAGCAAACATATAACTAATTACTCCTATAGCGAACTGACTCATAGTGAAAGAAATGGCAGAATATTACCTGACAGAAAACAGAGAAAGGCTCTCTTAGTGGCCCATCACATGAGAGCTCACTAGTACTTCCATCAATGAAGGTTCCATCAGCAAAAATGACCTACTCCATGAATAACATTCCAAAAATAGGGCGAGGGTAAGTTGCTCAAGATAATAAACTCTAGTAAAATAGTATTTAGGTTGTGCTTCATATATCAATTACACTACAAGAATCCAAATGCTTAGCAAAGGGAGGAAAAGAAAAAGGACAAAACAAGCCGGTAAATAAGGTAGAAAGACCAAGATAAAATTGCAGACATCAACCTAGACCCAAAGTTAAACTAACTATCCAAGCTCGAAAAGTCAGGACAGAGGTAAGCTTGCTTCAGATTCAACGCCACAACTCCCTGATCTTCTATGATTCCAATGAACCCAAGCAGATAAAAGAAGACATTAAAGAAATGTTTCCAACTATAAAAAGAACATATTTGCTCATATTAGATTACTATCACAACTAATTCTAGTGAGCTTTCGGACATGATGGTTACATAGAAGTTCCTGTGTCATAGCATTAGCAATTTACCATCTTCGATAATTTTATTTCCAGTACATCGTTAACACAATGCTAACAAGAGAATAGAAAAAGTTTCCTTCAAGTACAGCAAGACTCTTATTCCCAACGAACTGGTCATACCTCAGATGCATAGCCAGCAGTTGCACCTGCAACAGGCCTGATAAAAGAACTGACAGGAGAACTTCTCTGAACAGCCTCGCAAAAGGAAAGTAGATGCTCACGGTTTCCAAGTTGTACAGCCTGAGAAGAATAACAGAACTTAAGTGTCCAGTTGCACGTTTAAGCTTGAAATCCAGCAATAACTGCTTTAAAAGATGGGCACACGTCTGAAAATCACCATTATGTACTTGGTACAGGGATACACATTATAGAAGAAACATGAAGATTATTACAATGTTCATTGAATGAGGAAGTGCGATTGAATGGTGGGTGGTATACTGTAGGTCCTTTTTTGCAAACAGAGGGGCCTTCTTCAATAGTTAGCAATACAAGGACTTGTATATGCCTTGACTAATGCAAGATGTGACAAACAAACCTGCACTGTGTCATGACGCTTGACCCGACAAAGTGGCTGCACTTTATATCCTTTAGCTGCCATGACTTCAGCTATCAGGAAGCTTCCCTTGCAACAGGAGTTAGCAAAGATGCATATAACCAGGTGAGGTAGAAGTAACAAAAGATTATTACCACATCGGAACTTGAGCAGAAATCAGATACCTTTATTGCTTCACCGACCATTTGAGGTGAGAGGAATAAACCCTGGAATAAAGTTCTCATTATATCACCAGGGGTAGAGCCACAATCAACTCCAAGTCCTGGAGCCGAGAGACGGGCAGCTGCTGCTTCCACCCATCTTTTTCTTCCCGCAACATATCCACCGCATGGTGCAATAGTTCCACCCGGATTTTTTATTAAACTGCCCGCAATTAGGTCAGCGCCCTGCTCAGACAAAAATCAACTTTTGATATTTCCACATGCAATAGAACTTTAATGACAAGAATAACTTTATATACCACCATAGGAGGTTCAATGTCGTCAACAAATTCACCATAGCAGTTATCTACCATCACCATGCAGTCTGGGTTCTGCATCTGCAACAAAGAAAAGAGTTTGAAGGCAGAACTATCTTTACTAGTATATAAAGACATATCCAAACACTGATAAGTTAAGAAGAAAAATTATTTATCCCCGTGTTACAAACACAAACCATTAAGGATCAGGGTGACATCAATTATATAGACAGGGCATCTTATGCCTGAGAAAGGGTGTACTTCGAATAACTTGTAATTCTCTGGCACTGTTACAGTAGACAAATATTTAAGAGTTTGTTTTTGGAAATAACTATTATCATCAATGACGTGATTTCAAGAGGTTTACCTTGATTATATTGATGGCCTGACCAATCTCAGTTACGCTCAAACTGCGACGCCAGGAATAACCACATGATCTCTGTATGAGTGCACACTTAGTGTGAGGTCTTAGAGAGGTTTTAAGTGCATCCCAATCAAGCCCGCCATCCTCTGCAAGCTGCGATATGTCCAGATAAAGTTGGCTATTCTCAAATTCTAAAAAATAAACCATATGGAGCTAATATCTAACATAACATGCAGATGAAACTTACTGGGACTTCCCGGTATTCTACTCCAAAGTCTTTTAAGGAACCCAATCCACCAGAGTCCCTTTTTCCAATAACTTCCTCCAGAGTATCATAAGGTGCACCAGCCACCGCTAACAGCTGAAGCAAGTTGATTCAAGTCATTCCCATTAAAAAAAAATTGAAATATTTGAAACATAAACAGGTACTCTGGAGTATAATAATTCATGAAATAGAATATTGTGATGATATTAAGTATAGAATAACTGCACCTCATCCCCTGGTCTTAAGAAAGCGAATAAGGCACAAGTGATTGCATGAGTACCTGAGAAGAACTGAAGGTGAAGTGGGAAAGTATATTAAGAAAGTACATCCTCTATCATGGAAATACGAAGCTACCCCAAAAAAGAAAAAAATTGCAAAACCTGTGCTCGAACAATTGCAGACTCAGCACCAACAATTTCTGCAAAAGCCTGGTCCAAGGCTTCACGCCCACCAGCTTCTTCATGACCATAGCCAGTGCTACCACCAAAGTGCTGATGCAGGTATATTTTACACTTTTTAGTACTAATAAAATGAGTGCCTACTAGTAGACCTTGTAAATCTCATTCCAGTAGACAAGACCATTCTGATTACCCGTGTTCAGCAAAAAAATTGTGTTCCACTGAACACTTAGAAATGAAATCCCAATTGAACTCAAAAATACAATGTAACATATAATGCTGTTCCAGCACACTTAAATGGGGGTGATGTAATATTTTAACTAGGATGGAAGAGTGGACTGTCCTTATTTGTTTCATTTTCTCATAGACCTATTTTTTTATGACCCATTTTCTCATAGACCTAAGGAACAGTACAAAACAAATTGTTGGCAGATTTGAATCTCATCTAGCCATGACTCAACTCCCTCCGCCCCACATCTCCCAAAAGAAAGAAAATTCTGTGCTAGACTGCTAGTACATGCATTATGCTTTCTTCTCAGAACAGAAGGTATATTGTAAAATTAAGGTAACAAGTACTTTCTATTTGTTGACATTCAGTCTCACCACATCACAGACGACAATGATTATTGGACGTTGGCAGTTGAACATCACAGTCATGGTAATGAACTATAGTGATTCTTATCTTCTTTTTTTTTTTTGACAAACAGTAAATAAAAAAATACTAGTCAGAGCACTCACACAAAAAAAACTTTTAACTAGGTTTTTACTGATAAGACATCATTCACGGCATGCAGTAGAAGAAAAATGATCATAGTCATGGTAACTAACAAAACAAGTAGCCCCCTCATGACTTGTTTATTTCTTTTTTGAGATTGTCAATATAGTCTAATTCGCAACTTTTTTATTTCCACCTGATGCTAGAGCGCATATCCCAAGGTAAAGGTGGAATAGGGTCCTAAACTGTCAGTACTCTAGGCCTAAGCTCCAAATGGTCATTCTCCAGGTCGGTATAGTTCACAGAACTGAAGAATAAACAGAAGTCTTGCAATGAAAATTGATATATTTGGAGATCCATTTGCTCCAAAGATGTAAATTCATGTGTAAATGATGTCTACAATCTACAATTTAACAAACTTTCGAGAATGAAAACTTACATGAGACCCAACCTTGACCCTTTGGAAAGCTCTCAAAACTCGCGCAGTATTGCGTGCCACTAAATTGTCAACTTCTCGGAACTCTTTTGACAAAGAATCAACCGCCTTGTTAACCTACACGTTGCAGATCCAGAAAAGGCAATCAAGTTGCATTCATTTCTCAATGAAATAGACTTATCTCAAGCACACAACATCAACATCCAGAAATCCAGGATTTTAAGACAGTGAGCGGTGAGGCACTGCATCTACTACGACTTTGTGGTAGTAAATGAGAGCAAAGTATAAACATATATTCTCTCCGTCCCAAATTATGTGGAACTTTTCGCTTTCTGAGAGCCAATTTGACTAATCTTCAAAGCTAAATTTGATTAGATTAATTCAATATTTTAAAATTGAAATTTACATATTCAAAAACTATATGACAGCAGTATAAGTTAGCAATTTTTCTCAAGTCAATACGATCAAAAATACATTTTCAAATATTGGTCAAAATTTACATAGTTTGAATCTCAAAAAGCGAAAAATGCTACATAAATTGGATAATGTCCAATACATCTGCCACTGAGTCATTGTCCACCAGTGGCGGAGCCAGAATTTTCATTAAGGGAGTTCAAAATATAAAGAGGTAAACACACGAAGAAACCAAGGAGATTCAACATATACATAAAAAAATAATTTTAACCATATATAGTGTAATTTTTCGACGAAGAGGCACCCCGACTCACCCATTAGAAACCAAAACTTTGTCATAGTTCCCCAGTAGTTCTAAGGTATTCAATGTATAAACTGTTGGCACATATACTTAAAAAAACATCTCAGGCATAATACATAAACACACACTCAAGTAAGCACTCCAACTTTGAGAGTGTACATCTAGACATATCAACTCATGTCCACTATGTCAGTTGAACACTCTAACTCATCCTCACTATGCCAGGTGTACACCCGACACTCACGTGACACATAAATTTTGAAAGTGTCTAAATGATCATTTTATAAGTGGAGTGTTCAACTGACACAGTGAACCCGAGTTGACGTGTCTAGATATGCTCTCTCAAAGTTAGGAGTGCTTACTTGCCAGCTGAGATTCCTACACAGAAATCGAAGTACGTGACTACGTGTTTCGTCTATTCACCAAATCCAAAATTGTGTAACATTAAATTCAATTATTTTTGTTCTTCAACAGAGAATTTCGGTATTCAGTTCTACCTCGGGAACAAACGGGGAACCGGAAGGATGAAGCTGAGGAACTGAAACTCGAGAGCTCGAACACACTGGTACTTTAGCCGAAGTTACTCTCAGAGTATGCGTAGGATAAGCAGCGGTAGCGCAGGATAAGACCGCCATTTTCGCAGAGCACAGGAGAGTGGAGAGTGATAGAAAGGAAACTAATCCATATAGGCTAAGGCTTGTTGGGCTTTTATCCAATTTGGACTAGGCTTATTGGGCTTATCTACATAGGATTAGGTAGATATGACACAATATAGCCACTTGTAAGTTGTAGCAACCCTGTTTAAATCATATCCAAGTATTTGAAATTTTAATCACTTTTAGAAAATTTCAGAAATTGGCAGTTGAATTTTGAAATTTTAGACTTGCGAACTGAAATTGACTATGAGACAATTAAATCGATACAGATGAATTTATATGAGGTCAAGAGCACACGTGTTAAATCTAACTCTGATTTAGTTTCGTTTACCGACGGATCAATTATTTATGTAATGAAAAGCAAGACCATAAACGTAAATAAAGCAAAGTAAATTGGTAATCGGGCGTAGATCTGAGGAAAGGAGACCTTGGCGACGTTCTCTGAGAGCTAGGATTCCTTCTACGAAAGTAGGACATAAGTAAAATGGGCAAAGAAAGTAAATAAAAACAATTGCTTAGTGAGTAAATAAAAAGAGTATTGTATTGCTTAGAAATAGGCATCAGGTGTATTATAATTGATGAGAAACAGCTATTTATAGGGTATAGTAAATGACTTGTAGCCAATAGGACGGTTTTTCCCTTGAACTCTATAGTACTATAGCTAATGATATAGCTCCGGATGTCATATCCATTGCGGGTGCCCATCAATATTCTTTGCATAGGCCAGACAGGTGCACTTCGCATCGGCGCACCTGACAATTCTGATGCCTTTATCCCATGTCCTTTTCTTCCACGTCACATGGATCCCTCAGAGAGAGGTGATACCGTCGAATGGTGTTTCCTTCAATGGCCTCACAACTACAGAGTTAACCACGGAGCACTTCTTGCCTGAGAGATCCCTTTATTCCGTCTTGCACCCTTCGGAAATCCTTACCCAATAGACTTTCATTCTTAGTCTATTTAAAAATAAAAAAAATTGGCTCTTTCAAAATAAAGTGCCTCTTTCAAAGATTTTTTTCAAGAAAAGAGATAGCTTAATTTTAAAAAAGTTTTAATATTATACATCGAAGATCATAGAGATAAGCACTGATGACATGTTTAATTTTAAAAAAGAATTAAACATGACGGGTAGGCGGATACTATACTAGTATGTTATCACATTTTGATGTGCATGTTATCGCTGTTTTAAAAGAGTAATATATCCAAAATCTATTAATAAATTAAGCCACAAGAATGAAAAATAAAAATTCTAAAAATATTAAAATGAATAATATTACATCTTACTTTGAAAAGTTGATCATTTTATCATAATAACCTCTAAACCTAAGAAAAGTTTCCTCTTTCAAATGGTCAAATATGGTTCCACTTAATCTAAAATAACCTGAACCACCAACTTGTAAGCCCCAATCAATCGTCACTTATTTTAATGAGCACAGAAAGCAGTACATCAACAGGAAAATTGTTCTTATCGCACAAGACATTATAATGAGTTATGTGGCTAGTATCATGAATGTCGGTATGGATATAAAGATAGAAATCAAACTCAGTATGGTGTCATATTTTTAAATTTATAATGGTACCAAGTAAAATGTTCCTGCTCGAATCAACTATATTTCTACCACGGTGGTTGTTGACAAACAACCTTGTGTGATGACATTTTTAGACCACAGTATATATATGTGTCTAGGAGATAATTTTTTTATGTCTAGTGGCTTCATGTGCAACACACGTGCCCAAAATTTAATTAATTTAAGAACACGATAATGATAAATTAAAAATAAACACTTTTATGTATTTTGAACTTGCAAGTTGATGGTTCAAGTTACATCCGAATAAGTGAGTAATTTATTGATCTTTTCTTACTCGTGCAGGTTGTTATAGTGATAAAGATTATCATTGTAGTTCAACTTTCTAGGTAAGTTTCAATCTTCTTTCATTTTCATAGTTTTAATCAATATCACTCAATCTATTGATACATTTTGGATAGGCAAGAAATTAATCATCATTACTTTATAAATATTTATTCATTAAAAATATTAACATAAATACTAAAAAATAAAGATGGATTGACGCCTATGTCCTTATTTTATGTTGGTCTTTAATTTATGCTATAACAAAAAATAATTTTCTAAGTTATGTCCCTCATGACTTCAGTTACTAAGAAACTATGTCCCATTATCAGTTGTTGAAAGACAAAAATTAAAGATCAACTCATTTTAAGGGCAATTCGTGTAATTCATGTACTTAATGCGGAGGGACAAAACTCATCTGAAGAAATATCACAAAAGTAAAAGAGATAATTCGATTAAAGAAATTAAACAATGCTTATGGCATCATTCATCGAAGGCCATAGGAATAAGAAGCGACTATAATTTTTTTTATTTAGTTTAATTATATTTTAGTGAAATTTTTATCTTGGCTAGAGGCTAGTTAATTCATGAGACAAGTGATGATGTATTAGAAATAATGCTTTCTTCTTCAACTTACAATTTGGCGATTCAAGTTAACTCTAGAATAAGTGGGGACGGTTGATCATTTGAAAAAGAAAAAATAATTATTTAATAACAATTTTCTTGTATGTAAAGGATGTCATGATGATGGTGGTTTCTCATTATTTGTCAATTTTCAATGTAATTTTATTAATATTTTTCACATTTTCAATCACATAGCTCAACGATAATAATTATTATTATTATTATATCTTAATCTCAAGTGAGTTAGATTTAATTGTATGAATATTGACCAGAGCTAAGGGGGCTTCAATCCTTACTCTTTATCCCCATCTTCGTTCAGACTTAATGGGGCCTTACTTATTCAGGGGGGAGAGTGGAGCCTCGAAAAGCACTGTCTTGTCCGTCTGAATGACGGAACTCCCAATGAAATGGTTTGAAAACCTTTGCCTAAGGTCGAGTTATATATTACACCATTTAAATTCATGTTAATCAATATAGTCCAATTAATAGACATTGAATACGTAAGAAATTAATTATAGCTTAAAAAATTATTCTTTAAATTCACGATTATATGAGTATTAGAGATTAAAGATTAACGTTTTTAAAAAGGTTGACAAACTCCATCATAAGGAGATTTTACAAAAAGTAAAATATTTTTTAATTAAAAAGTAAGTGAAAAAAATATCATTCACTGAGGGGGTCATAATGATAAAGGTAAGTAGTGATGCTAATTCTATATAATTTAGTTATTTTTTAATGAAAATTGAATTTTATTTACGTAACGAGTTTTCTGTTATAAAATGAGTTACAAGTGTAACACACGAATCAATAAACTGGTCAATTAAGCAAAGTGATAAGAATGAATAGGACTTACAAGTTGATGGTTCGAGTTTCTCTAAAATTAGTAAGGATCATATAGGTCATTTAGAAATGATAAAATAAACATTTTATAATAACTCTTCTTTTCGATGTTTAGAGGTTGTTATGATGATAATAGTCAACTTTTCATGTAATACGTAATCTTATTAATTTTAATATTTTAAAATATTTATTTAAAATTATTGTAACTTAATTTTTCAATAAATTTTGAATAGGTAAGAAATTAAGCATCATACCTTACAGATAAGCGCCCTTTTTGAATCATGGTTATATAAATATCAGAATTGAAGATTGACGCCCTAAATAGGTTGTGGCGGCGCAAAATTCATTTATGTTCTCATTCACAAAAGTTGAATTTCAATTTTCTCATAGACCTGACGTTTTCGAGTTATCAGAAGGTATGTCTACTCCTTGTTAGCAACCTAGAACTGTTTTTTGTGCTCGACTTGATGCTATTTCATATGTCCATTCAAAAAGATCTATTTGAACAACTCTATTAATTCTTAGAGGTGTACAAGTAATTGTTATTCTTGTATAATTATTTATTTATTTCTTTTATTGTTATAGGCGTATCTTGTTCAATAAATTATTGTGCATTCATATAATTGTATGTTGATTGTCTTTCGATTGATGTTCAATGTTAGAAATTTAAATATTAATTAATAAATTTAACGATTTATGTCACATCCCTAAAATGGTTTTTTTTTTCTTTTGATTTTTTGAACGTTTTGCGGCTAGATTCTCAAATAACATGTTTGTATCAATTTTTTCTTGTTTATAAAGTTGCAGAGATGTTTATGGACAATGAACTAGATGATTTCATGGGTGTTTTAAGTAAAGGATCGGACCATGTGGAGATCATATGTGGTGTCACTGATTCCAGGTATGGTGATACAAGTGGAAAGCTCAGCATTTTTCGAAATGGAAAGCTTGAAATTGTTTGTCATTGCTATCAGGGATGCAAAAAAGGTTAGCATTGTTTTCCATTATTAAATTTTTCAGTAATCTATTCTATTTTTTTTCCATCAAGTTAGCAAGTAGGTGAAAAAAAGATAGATTTGACAAACTGAAAATTGAGGATTTTGATAAAATAATCTTTGTCTTCGAAGAATTCAATCCTCTAATATTTTGTTGTATGTGATTGTGGTGTAATTCTTTCAGGATTTTACAAAGTCAAATGATTTTACAAGAACACATTCTAAATTATTGAAAGAGAAAAAATTATTTGTTGTTGTAAAATCGAATCTGATTAAATATCTGTATGTTATTTTTGGAAAGAAAATGCGTATTTACAATATCTTTAGGAGTCGTATGATTGGGAACAAATGATTCTGAATTTTAATGATGAAATTATAACATTACGATAAAATGATGATGGAATTATTTAATGGGCATATTTTTATTAATAATTATTCGGGTTTTATATTAGATAGATCGAAATAAACTTTTTATTTCAATTTTAACTTTAGATTTTCTAAAGAATAATTAAAAAACAGTCTTGGAGAAGGACATCTTGATCACTCACTAATCCCATTATTATTTAATCCTCACATTATTCCCGTCATATAACTTGTTCCATTAATTGTCCCCTCGAAAACTTGTTTCTACGTCTAATGCTTATCATGCAGGGGTGGAGCTAAAGTTCTAATTATGGGTTCAACATTACTCAATAACTTTGGTCAAAATTTTATGTGTTAGAAAATCCACTTGATCGAATATATAAATAATTTGTTTAAAACTTAGTAAGTTGCAATTTAAATTTTTGGAATCCATAAACTCAAAACATTGAATTTGCTTCTGTTAAGCCATCAACTGTTAAAGTTTAATACTTTTTTTTGTTGATAAATGTGAAATAACTTGCTTGGAATGCGCAGCGAGCCTATCACCAGTTGAATTTCTTAAACATGTTGGGAAAAATATGGCAATACAAACCTGGAAGAGTCAAATTTGGGTGAGTAATAAGGAAGGGCGCAAAACAAAATTGTGGAAGACATGTTTGTTGAAGTATCACATTGATACATTCCATAGGCCAGTTCGTGGAGGAAACATACATCGTGATGAATTCATTCGTTGCAGTAATTGTAACAAACAACGTCGGTTTCTTCGAAGAACTAAAGATGAATGTAAAGACTATCATGATGCTATTGCGATGAAGGACTGGAAATGCTCTGATATGCTTCAAAAAAGGTATTCCTCCTCATTCTTAATTTTTCAGTATCAACGTATTTTAACCTATTGTAACATGTGGCGTGTCTTGTTTACTCATTTTGCGTAAACATGTTTATAGTCTGTTTGGTTAAGCATTCAAAATCTGATTATTTTGAAAAGTATAATTTGTCAAAAGTATTTTTCGAAAAATACTTTTGGAGAATAACAATTTAATTTTGGCTATCAATTTGAAAATTTGTAGAATAAAGTTTGGATGCATATTGAAGATTCTATTTTTATTGTTTATCATAAGTTCAATTTACTAACGATAATTTTTATTTTTTTTTTAAGGCTAAGTTGCAATGAAGCTGAAGAGCGTGAAAGTCGAAAATTGTGCAGGAGTTGCCCCCAAACTGCCAAGTGCAATGGCTGTGTCCGGTGTGTCTGTTTCGGTTGCGATATGTGTACATTTGAAGATTGCAAATGTCGTGCATGCGTCGACTTTCTTAACAACGTTTGATGTCCAATCACCGGTTTTTTTTTTTTGTTGTTTGGTACACAACATTATCTTTCATGAACAATGAGAATTCTTATAGTTGATTTCATTTTGCTTGAAATTCAGATGTTGTTGTTGTGGATAACAGTACTTTTTAACCAACAAACGAGAAACGTAAATGGGAAATTCAAGAAAATAGAAGTCTTGAGATATATACATCAAGATCGGAGCTAGAATTCAGGTTACGGGTCAGACATAACCCAATAGCTTTGATTCAGACAAAATCCTAGCTCCGCCTCTACATGTAAATAAACTGCGGTATATATAACAAGAGATATCTTGGAGCTTATAATTAAAGAAGAAACAAATAAATATAGCTTCTTTAGCAATGTTTGAGTCTTCATCAATCCATGTACCATCCAGTTTTTTAATCGTGCATGTGTTTTTTTAGTTTAAGAATTGAAGTATTTTGTATAGTTGTTTTGAGCACTTTGGATAGTGATCATCAAAGGGATTTGAACTTGGAACCTTAAGGCGAATATTGAAACCCCTTAACCACTGAGTCAACTTCTAATCTTATGTTTAGGGGATTCAAAATCTTTATATATACAGAGTAAATTTTTTACCGAGGGGGTTCGGGTGAACCCTTTGCTACCCTCTAGATCCGCCCATGTACACCGCAGTGACGACAACTTCAATATATCCCTTTTTAATGGAACAGGTGACATGTTGCTCAGTGTCAAGGATGACAGTATACTCCATCTCTTCTTCAGCAAATACTCAAATTTTATTGTTGCAGCTGGTAAAGCCAAAAGAGTAACCCAATCTTCTTTTATTATATTTGTTCATTTTGTCACACTTACTAAAAGGTTCTAAAATTTCCATGAACGGAATTTTTTGGATATGTTTAGAGGTATTTGAGTCTCTCAAAAGCACCATTAGTTCCAATGCTTCTAATATTCCAAATTAGAGACTTTAACCATAAGAAAATTAGGCAATTTTGTACTGTGATCTATGCACAGTACCCTGTGAGTGTCTTCCTCTTGGTGAAAGGTGTATCCTTTCAGCTGATAGACCGCGAGCTCCTATTGTTTATTGGCATGGACTGAACATGGTCCTTAGCTGTGAGCGGTAGATTTATTCCACCAGTTTAGTTATCGATTGATAGGTCTTCTTCATCAAAGGCAGCGTGTCTAGCGGGCTTTTATTGTTATCAGTTTCTTGTGTCTTTGCGTTGTGTTCCTCTGTCTCATTCTGGTTATCTATCACTTTCCTGAGTAATGTCATTATGAGTGTTAGTCTCAGTCTGACTTTCAATAGTAGTGTTTTCCTTATTAACAATATGACCATGTGTTTCTTGTATAATAGAGGTTGAGCTGGTCTGTATGGCATCATATCGGGGGGCGAAGCCAGGTAGGGGCAAGAGAGGTTCATCCAAACCCCTTTTTGCGGAAAATAAAAAACTACACGTGACAACGTGTGTATTGCATTTCCTATCAAGAATTTGATTCTCTATGCCACATCAGCACTTAGGGTGGTATTTATTTCATTTTTAAAAAGTTCAAAGGGTAATTGGACCTCCATAAAGATAAAGTGTGTCCCTGAAACTTCGGGTACAACTTATAGAAGTACTTATGCCTTTTTCCTAAAAAAAAATAAAGTGAATATTTGGATACATGTGTTGCACTTGTAGGTTATTTGATAAAAGCTGCTAAATATGCATAATAGGCTGAAGGAATAATAGCATATTATAACAGAGGTTGTTAGTCAAAGACTGCAGCATATCAACAGTAAAATTATTCTCATCCCACAAGACATTATAATGAGATGGGCGGCTAGTACCCTATATGCCGGCATGGATACAAAGATAGAAATCAAACTTAGTAGGGTGACATATCTTTGAATTTACAACAGTACTAGGCAAAATATTTTCGTTCCAATCAACTGCATTTCTGTCATGGTGGTTATTGACAAATAACATTGTGTGATGACATTTCTAGACCACAATAAATGTGACTTGGTGTTGATTTTTTTATGTCAAGTGGTTTCACGTGCAACACACGTGTACAAAGATTAGTTAATTTAATAATACGATTACACGAGAATGATAAATTAAAAATAAATACTTCAATGTATCTTGAACTTGCAAGTTGGTGGTTCAAGTTACACCGAATAAGTGAGTATTGTATTGGCCTATTTTTCATTTAAATGAGGAAAATTTCTAATAACAATTTTCTTATTTAAAAAATAAATCTTACTTGTAGAGGTTATAGTAATAAAGATTTTCATTGTAGCTCAACTTTCCAGTTAAGTCACAATCTTCTTCATTTTCATAGTTTCAATTAATATAGCTTAATCTGTTGATAAATTTTGATAGGCAATAAATTAATCATCATTACTTTACAAATATATTATTCACTAAAAAAATTAACATAAATATTAGAAATTAAAATAAAGATGAATTGGCACGTATGTTCTTATTTTGTGTTGGTCTTTAATTAATGTCGCTCGTAACAAAAAGTATAATATTCAAAGGCATAAGTATATATTTTCATATCATAATATCCTCTAAGTTATGTTTCACATAACTTCATATTCTAAGAAACTTATGCCTCACTATCAATTGTTGAAGGGTAAAAAATAAAGATCAACCCATTTTAAGTTCAATTCGTGCAATTTCATGTACTTAGTGCAAAGGGGGAAAACTAATCTGAAGAAATATTTACAAAAGTAAAAGAGATAATTCAGTTAAAAGAACAATTCTTATGGCAGCATTCATCGGAGGCCATAGAAATAAGAAACGGTGATTTTTTTATTTATTTTAATTATATTGTAGTGAAAATTTTATCTTGGCTAGAGGCTAGTTAATTCAATGAGACAAGTAAGAACGTAATAATGCTCTCATCTTTAACTTACAAGTTGGCGGCTCAAGTTGCTCTAGAATAAGTGGAGACGGTTGACCATTTGAAAAAGAAAATATAATTATTTAACAATAATTTTCTTGCATGTAAAGGATGTCATCATGATGGTGATTTCTCATTATTGCTCAACTTTCAACGTAATGCATAACCAAATAATTGTTTTGCCAATAAATGATTTCTCGCAACAGAATTAAGGAATTGCAAACATTTCCAATACCGACAGCAGCTCCCGCTGAAGCAATTATAGCAGCTCCTGCGCCGATTCATTTTCTTCTAATCTTACATAATAATAAAGAAACAACAACAAGTGCAACGAACGTGCCAATAAACTTCAATTAAGTAAGGTGACGAGGACAGATAGGACTTACAAGTTGGTGGTTTGAGTTCCTCTAAAATAAATAGGGATCATATTGGTCATTTAGAAATGAAAAAAAATTATTTTGCAATAACGCTTTTTTTTTTTTTTTTATGTTTAGAGGATGTTATGATGATAACGGTCAGCTTTTCAGCTATGACCTAACCTTATTAATTTTAATATTTTTATTTTAAATTTTTATAAATTAATCTATCAATAAATTTTGGATAGGTAAGAAACTAATCACTACACCTTATAGATAACAACCCTTTTAAAATCGTGATTACATATCAAAGTTGAAGATTGACGCCTTAAATAGGTCGTGGAGGCGCAAAAATTTATTGTGTTCTCATTCACAAAAGTTGAATCCCAATTTTCTCATAAACCTGACATTTTCGAGTTATCAAAAGGTATGTCTACTCCTAATTAGCAACTTAGATCTTTTTTTGCGATCGACTTGATGCTATTTCAGATGTTGGGTCAAAAAGTGTTCTTTGAACAATTCTATTATTTTTTACTAGGTATACAAGTACTTGTTATTCTTGTACCATTATTTATTTTTTTCTTTTATTATTTATATACATAAATAGGCGTATCTTGTTCAATAAATTATTATGCATTCATATAAATGTATAGTGATTGTCCTTTGATTGATGGTCAATGATAAAGATTTAAATATTAATTAATAGATCTGACAATTTATGTCAAATCCCTAAAAGGGCTCTTTTTTTCTTTTTGATTTTTTAGACATTTTGTGCTTAGATTCTCAAAAGACATGTTTATACTAATTTTGTCTTGTTTGTAAAGTTGCAAACATTTACCAACAATGAATTAGATGATTTTTGGGTGTTCAAGTAAAGAATTAGATTTTATGGAGATTAATTGTGGCGTCACTAGTTCCAAATTGGTGATACAAGTGGAAAGTTTCAAATTTTTCGAAACAAAAAGCTTGAAGTTGCTTGTCATTGGCATCATAGATACAATGAAGGTCCTCTTTATTTTCCATTATTAATTTTTCAGTAATCTATTTTAGTTTTACTTTTTTTCATCAAGTTAGCAAGTAGGTTAAAAATAGATAGATTTGGCGAATTGATAACTTATTTGATAAAGTAATTGTTTTCTTCAAAAAATTCAACCCTCTATTATTTTGTAGAATGAGTTTGTGGTATAATTCTTTCATAATATTTTACAAAGTCAAATAATTTTACAAGTACACGTTTTGAATTTGAAAAGAGAAGAAGAATTTGTTTGTTGTTGAAGAATCTGATTAGATGTTTGTATGTTTTTTGTTTTGGAAGAAAATGTATAATATTTTTAGGAGTTGTTTGGTCAGGAACAAGTGATTCTGGAATTACAATGAAAGAGATTATAATATGAAGATAAAATAATGACACAATTATTTAGTGGACATTCATTTATCGATAATTACTCAAATTTTATACTAGATAAATAGAAAGATAAACTTTTAGTTTTAATATTAACCTTGAATTTTTTAAAGAATATTGAAGAACGGCCTTGGAGAAGGACATCTTGGTAACTAAATAATACTTTTGAGAACTTATTTTTACAATTAGTGCTAATTCTGTGTAATTTAGGCATTTTTAATAAAACATAAATTTTATTTTAATAATGACTTTTTGTTACAAAATTAGTTACAAGTGCAACGCACGTGCCAATAAATTAATCAATTAAGTAAAGTGACAGGGATAGATAGGACTTACAAGTTGGTGGTTCGAGTTCCTCTAAAGTAAGTAGGGACCAAATTGGTCATTTAGAAATGAAAATATATATATTTTGTAATAACGCTTCAATTTCTTTTCTTTTCTTTTCTTTTTACGTTTAGAGGTTGTTATGATGATAACGGTCAATGTCTTAAAAAAAAGATTATAACGATCAATCATCCAGCTATGACCTAACCTTATTAATTTCGATATTTTAATTTTAATTTTTTGTAAATTAATCTATCAATAAATTCTGGATAGGTAAGAAACTAATTATTATACCTTATAGATAACAACCCTTTTAAAACCGCGATGAACTTCTTTTTCCGGAGAAGAAGCAATGACGATATCTGGGGAATAAGTATCGGTAAACTCTGTGCCAACATGAATATCATAGTTGAAGATTGACACCCTAAATAGGTCGTGGAGGCGCAAAAGTTTATTATGTTCTCATTCATAAAAGTTGAATCCCAATTTTCTCATAGACCTGACGTTTTTGAGTTATCAGAGGGTATGTCTACACCTTATTAGTAACCTAGATCTGTTTTTGCGATCGATTTGATGCTATTTTAGATGTTCGTTCAAAAAGTGCTATTTGAACAATTCTATTAATTTTTACTAGGTATACAAGTACTTGTTATTGTTGTACCATTATTTATTTTTTCTTTTATTATTTGTGCACATAAATAGGTGTATCTTATTCAAAAAATTGTTATGCATTCATATAAATGTATGGTGATTATCCTTCAGTTGATGTTCAATGATAGAAATTAAATATTAATTCAATAAATTTAGCGATTTGTGTCAAAACCCTAAAGGATTTTTTTTTTCTTTTTGATTTTTTGGACATTTTGTGGTTAGATTTTTAAAAGACATGTTTGTACTAATTTTGTCTTGTTTATAAAGTTGCAGACATGTTACCAATGATGAATTAGATGATTTTTTGGTGTTTTAAGTAAAGAATAAAATTTTATGGAGATTAATTGGGGCGTCACTAATTTCAATTATGGTGATACAAGTGGAAAGCTCCAAATTTTTCGAAAGGAAAAGCTTGAAGTTGCTTGTCATTTTCACCGTGGATACAACAAAAAGGTTTTCTTTATTTTCCACTATTAATTTTTTAGTACTTTGTTTTAATTTTACTTTTTTCCATCAAGTTAAAAATAGATAGATTTCGCGAATTGATAATCTATTTGATAAAGTAATCATTTTCTTCAAAGAATTCAACCCTCTATTATTTTGTTGTATGAGTTTGTGGTATAATTCTTTCAGGATATTTTACAAAGTTAAATAATTTTACAAGTACGCATTTTAAATTTGAAAAGAGAAGAAGAATTTGTTTGTTGTTGAAGAATATGATTAGATGTTTGTATGTTTTTTGTTTTGGAAGAAAATGTGTAATACTTTAGGAGTTGTTTGATCAGGAACAAGTGATTTTGGAATTCTAATGACTAGATTATAATATAAAGATAAAATAATGACAAAATTATTTAGTGGACATTCTTTTATTGATAATTACTCTGATTTTACACAAGATAAATAGAAAGATAAACTTTTAATTTTAATATTAACCTTGAATATTGAAGAACAACCTCAGAGAAGGACATTTTGGTAACTAAATAATTCCGTTATTATTTAATTATCATGTTATAGTTCCATCATATAATGTGTTCTACCGAATTATACCTTTTGAAAACTTGTTTTTACAATTAGTGCTAATTAGGTGCAATTTAGTCATTTTTAATTAAGAAATGATTTTTATTTAGATAATAAATTTTGTTACAAAATAAATTACAAGTGCAAAGCACGTGTCAGTAAACTAGCTAATTAAGTAAGGTGATAGGGATAGATAGGACTTACAAATTGGGGGTTCGAGTTCCTCTAAAGTAAATAGGGACCAAATTGGTCATTTAGAAATGAAAAAAAAAATTATTTTGTTATATCGCTTTTTTTTTTCTTCTGCGTTTAAAAGCTGTTATGACGATAATGGTCAACGTCTTAAAAAAGAATTACAACGGTCAACTATCCAGCTATGACCTAACCTTATTAATTTTAATATTTTTATTTAAAATTTTTGTAAATTAATTTATCAATAAATTTTGGATAAGTAAGAAACTAATTATTATACCTTATAGATAACAACCCTTTTAAAATCGCAATTACATGAATACCATAGTTGAAGATTGATGCCCTAAATAGGCCGTGGAGGCGCAAAAATTTTTTTGCTCTCATTCACAAAAGTTAAATCCTAATTTTCTCATTAATCTGACATTTTCGAGTTATCAAAAGGTATGTCTACCCCTAGTTAGCAACTTAGATCTGTTTTTGCGATCGACTTGATGCTATTCAGATGTTCATTCAAAAAGTGCTATTTGAATAATTTTATTAATTTTTACTAGGTATACAAGTATTTGTTATTCTTGTACCATTATTTATTTATTTCTTTTATTGTTTATGCATATAAATAAGCCTATCTTATTCAATAAATTGCTATGCATTCATATAAATGTACAGTGATTGTCCTTCGATTGATGTTCAATGATAGAGATTTAAATATTAATTAATAAATCTGACAATTTATGTCAAATCCCTAAAAGGTTTTTTCTTCTTTTTGATTTTTTGGACATTTTGTGGTTAAATTCCCAAAGACATGTTTGTACTAATTTTATCTTGTTTATCATTTTACAGACATGTTTACCGATGATGAATTAGGTGATTTTTAGGTGTTCCAAGTAAAGAATCGAGTTTTGTGGAGATTAAGTAGGCGTTTGGCCATGAGAATTTTTCACTTTTTTTCGAAAAATTATTTCACTTTTTTTCGAAAATAGCGTTTGGCCATAAAATTTTTAAATACAACTTCAAAGTTGTATTTGGAAAAGTGAAAACACACAAAAGGGTGTTTTCACTCTTTTCCAACTCACTTTTTTCACTTTTTAATTTATTTATTTTTTGAAAAAATCCTAAATTTTTTATTTTCATAAAATAACTCATTTAAATTATATTTCATTTTTAAATCATATTTTATATATTTTTAAAATATATATTTAAGATCTAGATAATTATTGCAAAAGTTATGGCCAAACACAACTCCAACTCCAACTCCAACTTTGAAAATTCAAAAAAGTGAAAAAAAATTGATTCTCATGGCCAAACGACACCTTAATTGTGGCGTCACTAGTTTCAAACATGGTGATACAAGTGGAAAGCTCCAAATTTTTTGAAAGAGAAAGCTTGAAGTTGCTTGTCATTTTCATCGTGGATGCAACGAAGGTCCTTTCTATTTTTCATTATTAATTCTTCATTAATCTGTTTTAATTTTACTTTTTTCCATCAAGTTAGCAAGTAGGTTAAAAAAAGATAGATTTGACGAACTGATAATCTATTTGATGAAGTAATCTTTTTCTTTAAAGAATTCAACCCTTTATTATTTTGTTGTATGAGTTTATGATATAATTCTTTCAAGATATTTTATAAAGTCAAATAATTTTACAAGTATACATTTTGAATTTGAAAAAAGAAGAAAAAATTATTTGTTGTTGAAGAATCTGATTAGATGTTTGTATGTCTTTTTTTTGGAAGAAAATGTGTAATACCTTTAGGAGTTATTTGGTTAGGAACACGTGATTCTGCAATTATAATGACGAGATTATAATATGAAGATTAAATAATGACAAAATTATTTAGTGGACATTTTTTTATTGATAATTACTCAGGTTTTACACTAGATAGATAAAAAGATAAACTTTTAGATTTAGTTTTAACATTAAATTTTCTAAAGAATATTGAAGAACAACCTTGGAGAAGGATATCTTAGTAACTAAATAATTTTGTTATTATTTAATTCTCATATTATAGTCCTATCATATAACTTGTTGAATTATACCTTTGATAACTTTTTTTACAATCTAATGCTAATCAAGAAGAGGTGAAGCTAGAATTCTAGCGGGTTACTGATTTAACATTATTCAATAACTTTGATTGAAGATCTATAAGAAATTTACTTGATCATATATATATAAATAATTTACTCAAAATTTAGTAAGCTATAATTTAAAATTTTAAAATTTATAAACTCAAAACATTGAATCTACCTTTGTTAAACCATGAACTGTTAAAGTTTGATAAAATTTTTTTTGTTGATAAATGAGAAATTACTTGTTTGGCATGCAGTGAAGCTATAATGAGAGAAAATGGCAATACAAAACTGGAAGAGTCAAATTTGGGTGTGTTTCAAAAAAAGGTATACTTCATTCACAATTTTTTTAGTATTAGTGTATTTTAACCCATTGTAATTATCTACTCATTTTATGTAAAACAAGTTTATCGTCTGTTTGATCAAACATTCAAAATTCGATAATTTTGAAAAGTATTTTTGGAAAGTAATAATTTGAAAAGACTATCAATTTGAAATTTATTATTTTTCAATATAAGAGCAACATTTGTCACTGGACAAGCTTTCAAAAAGTCTTCCTACAGTAAAACTATTTTTTTTAGCTTTTGAAAAGAGCTTTTGCTCCTACGCGGAATTACTTTTTTTCTATTTTCATTAAAAAAAAAGATTGGCCAAACACATCAATCAAAATAAGCACTTTTTGAAAGAAAATAATTGGCTTCCTAGTAGAATGGCTAAACAGCCATTTGAGTTAGATTGGTAACCAGAGTACTATTCTAAAGGCTAAATAAGTTAGTAAAAGAGTAATAAACAATTCATAAAATAATGCATGTATTATTATGAGCTATACCATGCATTTATAAGATATGCTTGTAGCTTGCAGTAGATGTGGCATTTCTTGAATGATCTGTACATTAATACCATCATTTCCTGAATAATTTGTGGAATAAAGTTTGCATATTGAAGATTCAATTTTTATTGATTATCATAAGCTTGATTTACTAACAATAAATTTTTTTATTTTTTCTTTAAGGATAAGTAGCAATGAAGTTGAAGAGCGTGAAAGTCGAAAATTGTGCAGGAGTTGCCCCAAAACTGCTAAGTGCCTCTGTAAGGTGTGTTTGCTTCGATTCTTATGGTTGATTCAGATGTTGTTGTTGTGTATTAACATTACTTTTTAGATAGCTAGCTTAATAATAAATAGCTAATAAACTGCGGTATATAACAAGAGATATCTGGGATAGCTTATAGTTAAAGAAGAAATAAATAAATTGACACACAGTTGACATGCATTCAACTGGTTTCTTTTTTCATTTTCATCTCTTTGTTGGTACAAGTTTAATCCCATCCTAATTTCTCTCCTTTCTTTCAAAAATTGTACAACTTTGCCTACAAAAGGGAGCAAAAAAATTCTATAGCCTACACTAAAGTTTGAAACAACAACAGATACAAAGCAGGAAGGCTTGAAACTCCCAAACCAGATGCAAACTGTGCATTCCTCTATCCTTTTTCCACACATTCTGTTGCCAATTGCACAATATATACCAGCGAGCAACATGAATGTATTTGCTATGACTCTTAATTAACGTGCCAATTTTTGTTGTTCTGGTCAGTGACTGTTGCCTGCATTCTGTTGGGCAATAAAACTTCTATTCCGGCCTCTACCTCTTCGAGCATTGCCAATGCTAGCAGCCAAAGAATGGCCTATAACTCCTAATCCTTCAGCTCCCACCAACTTTAATCCAAGACCTTTGATTAAATGTGACAATTTGCAATCACCTCCCTCCTTCAGCAACTGTAGCTCAAGTGCTTGCTCACGAGATACAACTGAATAAAGCTGCACTGATGGATTTAATAATTCTTGAGGCATATTATCCGCCTCTTCTGTATTAAATTCATCATTGGATTTTGCAAAAGTAACTCTCATGAGTCCTAAAGATTTAGAATCACAAGTGAGGGGATCAAATACAAATAAGAACTCCCCGAATGCTAGATCTGGCCTCTTGAACAATTCTTCCAATACATCGTTGCTTGGTCCAAGATTCTTTAATACAGTTTTCCTTGGATTGTTTTGCCTCACTTTCATGGATTGGGAGATGCGAGAAGCTTCTCTTAAGCCACTCAAGTAGGCTCCATGCATGGTGGCTGGATGTTGTCGAATCGTAGCCTCTCCAGCAAAAAACAAACGACCTCCAAGATTTTCTGCGAGTATGTCGTAATCACTGCCAGAAGACTGAACACGAACATGTGAATATGAGCCAAACGAAAAGGGATCACTTCCCCACTTTGTACATATGGATTGTATAGGATCAGGCACGCTTATTCCCTTTGGCTCATATATGCCTGTCGAAGTAGCCAGATGAAAACCAAAATCAGATTTCATGTTCTTCCTCAAAGAACAAAAACAGGGAAAAGAAGATTAAAAATCTATCTTGTATAAAGATGGATTATACGTCCCCATGGAGACTGCCTAGTGGTTGAATCATGGGAATAAGGTTGGAATCCCCACTATAACACATGGTGTAAACCAATTTTCTCCAGCCATCATGAGCAGGATTACATGGGAAGCCTGTTGTTAGTTAGCTGGACAGACTGATTGGTGGATTAGTCAAGGTGCGTGTCCCGGACACCACCCATAGAAAAAATATAAAGATAAAGATGGATGATACCTTTGAGAATGTTCATAACTCGATGAATTAAAGTGGACGGCTCTGTGCGTTCGAAAAGTTGAGCAGCGTCACCAGCAACAAGTGCAATAAGTACTGGACCCCCAGAAACAGTATGGTAGCTGTAAAATAAGAAGAACTCTCCTCGTCTATGGCTATAATGGTTGAGGCAACCAAAAGTATCCAAGTCTTCCCCCCAAAAAACATGAGGGAATACCATGGCAACCTTATTCAGCAACCCAAATCCTAGCCTATCAATAGCTTCAAGCTTCTTCTCAGGCAACTCTGGTTCAAATCTAATTGATCTTCTTTTTAGTACCCCAAGAGGAACAGTACAGAGGACCATGTCTGCCTGTAAAAGTTGGTCCCCAGCAATGACCTCAACTCCTTCATTTCCATACTTTATTGTCTGGACAGTCTTGCCATACAATATAGGAACTCCTTTACACAGTGCTCTGATTATACCCGAATTTCCACCAGCAAGAAAACAATGATCACCACCCATTTCATAAGGATCGTCCTGATCCCAATAGGCAGCAGAGAGTTCTGAGAGGCATCCAGCATTTGCATATTCCAAGTTCGCAAAATGCCAATCCAGAAGTTGCCTCTCCTCTGTAGTTTTAGCCACAGCATATAACTGTCTAAGTATCTCCAAGACGGAGCCTAAAGAGATATCATTAGCCAATCCACTTACTCTTTTTCTTAGCTCAGTAACTTTGTCTAGTAGCTTATTGAAAATGAGTTCAACTTTGGAATCAACTTCTACATCAACAGGAGTTCCATCAGGCTTGTATAAAGGACACTTATCTCTAACTTTGTGAAGAAGAATGGAAAGTTGTCTAGCCAAAACTCCCAAAGGATTCGCATGGATACCAGTTATGACACTGCCACCAAGATCCACAGCAGCAAACTTGCCCTTCCATCCCATTTTCTCAGTATAAACTCTCCCTCCAGGTCGGTTCCTACCTTCAAGGATAACCACCTTGAATCCAAATGACATCAGTTGCCTCGCTGCAGCCAAACCAGCGAGTCCAGCACCAACAATAATTACAGTCCCTTCACTAGGTTCCTCAGGAATATTAGATACAAATGATGGTGAAACCCCAAAATTTATATACCCGTTATACAAAAGAAAGTCATATGCTATAGCCACTAAATGCTCATAATCAACACTTACAGTTTCCCTTATCCTTCCTTTTGACAGCCAAATTTGCACATTCTCCCTCCATTTTGCAAGAATATGGTTTCTCACAACAATATAATCGTTTTGCTCTTTCCCACCCAGTTCACTTACAACTCCAGCCTTTCTTTCTTCATCAAGAAGGTCATCAATAGGGAAGCCCAAAGAAAGAGCTATCATGGCCTCCGTTTTAGTTTCTTTCTCCAAATCTTGCTTCGTTCTACTCCTCTTCCTCACTGGACCACCCAAATGCTCATCTATTACACCATCCATCAAATTCTCATCATAATTCCTTGAAGCTACCCTCTTTCTCACTGGTCTCTTTGAGATTGAACCCCCTGAATTTGAGGTTTCCATTTCCTTTTACCCTTCTAGAAATAAATTGGTATTTCCACAACGATACACTGAACTCACCCTAATTATAGCCTGTATTAACTTCAAAATTCAACTGTCTCTGCCAATCTGGTACCAATTTAGTCCAATCCCAGCAATCTAGATAAAGTAAACGAAAATTATTTCCAGAAAAATTGAGACTAACACTAAATTGGGTATCAAAATTGATCATGGAAAGCTAGTAAAAATGTAAGAATCAAAAAAACTGTCGCAACTTCATCTCAATTCCAAATTCAAATTAGGGTTTAAGGTTTTTTGTTTCATGAAAAAACAGAGAGGGATTAGGGTTTTTGTTTCACGAGAAATGAGAACTTACAATTTGATGCTAGTGGAGAATTCAGGCAGAGTGAAGCAAAGAATTCACGGCAGAGAGCTCTACTCCGGCGATATTTGAAATTGGCGGGCGAAAATCAAGTCGGAATTAGGGTCCGAAATTTCAAATCCTGTTTCCCTTTGTTATTTGGGCTTAGAGTATTGGGCCAAAGCGGGCTAAAGGTAAGGATTGGAGGGGGAAAGGGAGATCACCTATATATTCGAAATTAGACAGATTTACGTAATAACTTTTGGAAAAAAAAAACTCATATATACTATATTAGATATAATATTACAACTTATACCAATAAATTCTAATTTTCAATACCTACCATAAGTTTTCTAACAAAATCTATCAACTTAATAAAAAACGGAAAAAAAAAAAACGGAAAAAAAAGAAAGAAAAACAGGTGAAACAAAATTTCTAAAAAAATGGTTGAGAGATATCAATCAACCCAAAAATATCTCCTATATCTTAAAATCAACACATCTTCTCTCTCCTATATCTTAATTTCCTTATTTTACTCCTTTCTATTATCACTTTAGATGATATAACTTTTATACCTAATTAGATTTGAAAATTATCAAATTATCACACCATAGATATCAAATTGTATATCGATTTCATAAATTGAAAGTTGAGAATATGAAAAATTATTTTGTGTATGCAATAAATATACAATCTGGTGGTATAATGCTTCATGTACATATCAGTTTTATACCAAAATATATATATATATATATTTATCGAGACATTATGAAAATGAATTACATTCTATGTATGTAATTGATATACAAACTATTTTCAATGTATGTATACTATAGTCATTAAATTAATCAATGGATATTAGCATAGAGTGTCTTAGATAATACCACACAAAAATCACATTATATACTTGAAATTATTCATTTTGATGTAATTTATTATAACCTATAATGAATTTTAGAAGAGAGAAGAAAAATATTTATGAATTGCAGATAAAGAAAAATATTTATGAATTGCAGATAAAAAAAATTAATTTAGTTGAATAATGATAATGGTAAATCCCTAAATTTAAGCCTACTAAATCATTTAGAAAATAAAATTCGGATAAATATAGAAATAAGACTAAGAGAGAGAAGAAAGATTTTATTTTGTAATTATCTTCCTTAATTACAATGAGTTATTTAGTGGGTCCCATTTTGGATTTGTTCCTTAATTAAGTAGCATTGAAAAAACCATAATTAAATATAATAAAAAATAATAACTAATTTTCAAATTCTGGTATGACTTGTAATTAAATTGGTATTTTAATAATTTTGAAAAAGATGATGTATATAGTGTAATAAAGAGTCTTAAACTATTATCTAGGATAATTTTCTCATAACTTTTTATTAATGTCATCCATATTGTTTAGAGTAAAGTACACAAATTAGACCAAATCCATAAATATTTATGCGCGCAATATCCAGGCTGTCCAAAGTAATTACATGTTTGCCCCTGTCTTATTTCTGGCATGACATCAGCGTCATTACCATGAATTAGTCCTATGTGATATTCCGTCGGTATACAATGATACTCTATTTGGTATCATATAGGACTGAGCTCTTTTTTTGAAAAAATAAAGAAGAAATAATTAAGAGAAAAATACTAAAGTCCACTAGCACATTCATTAAAACTAAATTAATGAAAATATATTATTTAAACTTTTGCAAATGAAAAAACAAACTTGTATTTAAAATATTACTCTATCTTTTGTAATTAGTTTTACAAAATTAACTTGCTAAAACTGATATATAAATTAAAATATTAAAATTAAGCGTAAATCTTGTGATAACCAAAGAGGAAATGATGTATACCACGTGGGTATCATAGAGGACTGGCAAATATTGAAGCTAACATGAATGATGCCATGCCGGTTCATGGGATATATTGTGATGGTATGAATATCACGGAGGACTGAGAATACCTCAATCATACCATACCAGTATATAGATATATGATGATGGTATACCCCAAGGAAATGGAAACCCCATATTCAGGGGGTTCATTCTCAAGGAAACCAGTGAGAAAGAGGGAAGCTTCAAGGAATTATGATGAGAATTTGATGGATGGTGACATAGAAGAGCATTTGGGTGGTCCGGGGAGGAAGAGGAGTAGAACGAAGCAAGATTTGGAGAAAGAAACTAAAACGGAGGCCGTGATAGCTCTTTCTTTGGGCTTCCTCATTGATGACCTTCTTGATGAAGAAAGAAGGCTGGAGTTGTAAGTGAACTGGGCGGGAAAGAGCAAAACGATTATATCGTTGTGAGGAACCATACTCTTGCAAAATGGAGGGAGAATGTGCAAATTTGGCTGTCCAAAGGAAGGATAAGGGAAACTGTAAGTGTTGAGTATGAGCATTTGGTAGCTGTAGCATATGACTTTCTTTCGTATAACGGGTATATAAATGTTGGGGTTTCACCATCATTTGTATCTAATATTCCCGAGGAACCTAGTGAAGGGTCTGTAATTATTGTTGGTGCTGGACTCGCTGGTTTGGCTGCAGCAAGGCAACTAATGTCATTTAGATTCAAGGTAGTTATCCTTGAAGGTCGGAATCGACCTGGAGGACAAGTTTATACTGAGAAAATGGGATGGAAGGGCAAGTTTGCTGCTGTGGATCTTGGTGGCAGTGTCATAACTGGTATCCATGCGAATCCTTTGGGAGTTTTGGCTAGACAACTTTCCATTCTTCTTCACAAAGTTAGAGATAAGTGTCCTTTATACAAGCCCGATGGAACTCCTGTTGATGCAGAAGTTGATTCCAAAGTTGAACTCATTTTCAATAAGCTACTAGACAAAGTTACTGAGCTAAGAAAAAGAGTAAGTGGATTGGCTAATGATATCTCTTTAGGCTCCGTCTTGGAGATACTTAGACAGTTATATGCTGTGGCTAAAACTACAGAGGAGAAGCAACTTCTGGATTGGCATTTTGCGAACTTGGAATATGCAAATGCTGGATGCCTCTCAGAACACTCTGCTGCCTATTGGGATAAGGATGATCCTTATGAAATGGGTGGTGATCATTGTTTTCTTGCTGGTGGAAATTCGGGTATAATCAGAGCACTGTGTAAAGGAGTTCCTATATTGTATGGCAAGACTGTGCAGACAATAAAGTATGGAAATGAAGGAGTTGAGGTCATCGCTGGGGACCAACTTTTTCAGGCAGACATGCTCCTCTTGGGGTACTAAAAAGAAGATCAATTAGATTTGAACCAGAGTTGCCTGAGAAGAAGCTTGAAGCTATTGATAGGCTAGGATTTGGGTTGCTGAATAAGGTTGCCATGGTATTCCCTCGTGTTTTTTGGGGGGGAAGACTTGGATACCTTTGGTTGCCTCAACCATTATAGCCATAGACGAGGATCGTTCTTCTTATTTTACAGCTACCATACTGTTTCTGGGGGTCCAGTACTTATTGCACTTGTTACTGGTGACGCTGCTCAACTTTTTGAATGCACAGAGCCGCACACTTTAATTCATCGAGTTATGAACATTCTCAAAGGTATCATCCATCTTTATCTTTATATTTTTTCCATGTGTGGTGTCTGGGTCAACTTACACGCACCTTGACTAATCCACCAATCAGCATGTCCAGCTAACAAACAACAGGCTTCCCATGTAATCCTGCTCATGAAGGCTGGAGAAAATGGGTTTACACCATTGGTTGTAGTAGGGATTCCAACGTTATTCCCATGATTCAACCACTAGGCAGTCTCCTTGGGGACGTATCATCCATCTTCATACGAGACTTGATAGATTTTTTATCTTCTTTTCCCCGTTTTTTATTCTTTGAGGAAGAACGTAGAATCTGGTTTTGATTTTCATCTGGCCACTTCGAAAGGCATATATGAGCCAAAGGGAATAAGCGCGCCTGATCCTATACTGTCCATATGTACAAAGTGGAGGAAGTGATCCCTTTTCGTTTGGCTCGTATTCACATGTTCGTGTTCAGTCTTCTGGCAGGATTACGACATACTCGCAGAAAATCTTGGAGGTCGTTTATTTTTTGCTGGAGAGGCTACGATTCGACAACATCCAGCCACCATGCATGGATCCTACTTGAGTGGCTTAAGAGAAGCTTCTCGCATCTCCCAATCCATGAAAGTGAGGCAAAACAATCCAAGGAAAACTGTATTAAAGAATCTTGGACCAAGCAACGATGTATTGGAAGAGTTGTTCAAGAGGCCAGATCTAGCATTCGGGGAGTTCTTATTTGTATTTGATCCTCTCACTTGTGATTCTAAATCTTTAGGACTCATGAGAGTTACTTTTGCAAAATCCAACGATGAATTTAATACAGAAGAGGCAGAACAAATATTTAATCCATTAGTACGTGCAGCTTTATTCAGTTGTGTCTCGTGAGCAAGCACTTGAGCTGCAGTTGCTGAAGGAGGGAGGTGATTGCAAATTGTCATATTTGTTCAAAGGTCTTGGCTTAAAGTTTGTGAGAGCTGAAGGTTTAGTAGTTCTAGGACATTCTTTGGCTGCTAACACTGGCAATGCTCGAAGAGGTAGAGGCTGGAATAGAAGTTGTAGTCCCCAACATAATGCAGGCAACAGTCACTGACCAGAACAATAAATATCGGCATGTTAGTTAAGAGTCATAGCAATTACCTCCACGTTGCTCGCTGGTATATATTGTGCAAATGGCAACAGAGTGTGTGAAAAAAGGATAGAGGAACGCGCAGTTTTGCATCTGGTTTGGGAGTTTCAAGCCGTCCTGCTTTGTATCTGTTGTTGTTTCAAACTCTAGTATAGGCTATAGAATTTTTTGCTCCCTTTTGTAGGCAAAGTTGTACAATTTTTGAAAGAAGGGAGAGAAATTAGGATGGGATTAAACTTGTACCAGCAAAGAGGTGAAAATGAAAAAAGAAACCAGTTGAATGCATGCCAGCTATGTGTCAATTTATTTCTTTCTTCTTTAACTATAAGCTCCCAGATATCTCTTGTTATATACAGCAACATCTGAATTTCGAGCAAAATGAAATCAACTATAAGAATCCTCATTGTTCATGAAAGATAATGTTGTGTACCAAACAAAAAAGATAGGTCGTTAAACATCAAATGTTGTTAACAAAGTCGACGCATGCACGACATTTGATAGAACAGTTTATTATGTATGTTGAAGTACAAGAGCTAAAGATGTAGAAGTTTTTGTTAAAAGTGTCGTTGATTTTATGTCGTTCAACTTTAGCAATTTATTTTGAGCTTCAAAGAGTTTGTAATAAACAGAGAAAGATACATTCTGAAAACTATATAAATTTAGTAAGAAATATGTATCTCGCTCTAGGCTTCGAATTTTCTCATAATTTAATGTATTGAAAGTGTATAAAATCGATATAGGATATGTATTATAGTTGTATAAATTTTATATAAATTTCATGTTGCTTTCTACAAATTTAATATAACTACAACAACATTGTATATAATAGAGTCTTGAGAACTATCATGAAAATAGAGAAATAAAAAAACAGACTTAATCAATAAAGGAGTTAAGTCATAACCTATTCGACATTTGCTTGGATCAAGATGAGCGAGACAATTTAACCTATAAGCAATTAATCATAACGCGATTGAAGGGTTAACTTGGCTTATGTATCCAAATTGATATGCTAATGTTATACATGCGCGACCCCGGCCATCGAGGATTGCAACTACGTCATATAAAGAAGAATCCCCGAAAATAGAGGAATCTTCGGCTCATCTCAACTCCCAACCAAACATGACGCGACTGAAGGGATTATACTTTCATGAGCAAATTTTGACACCCCTATTTTTATTTTTTTATTTTTTTGACACCCCTATATATGAAGGTAAGAGAACAATTAACGTAGTGTTATTTTGCGAAAAAGAATTTCTTTTCAAAGTTAAAGTGTTTGGCCAAACTTTTAGAAGGGAAAAAAAGTGTTTTTGAGTAGAAGAGGAAACAATTTTTGAGAAGCAGAAGAAAAATAGTATTTTTGAGAAATATATATTTGGAAACACTTTTTAAAAGCTCGAATAAACATTAATTGCTGCTCAAATATACTTTTCAAATTGATTAAGCAAACACAAATTATTCTCACTTAAAGTACTCGTATTAAGTTGATTTTAAAAGCACGACCAAACAGGATATAAGTCAACTTTATGTACAAGGGCGGTGCAATCGACAATGTAATTCATGTCCGTGTAGATCTATGTTCACGGAGGAAACGTAGGCAAGAATCCAGGTTCTTGAAGAACATGTTAATGTTCTTGCAACATTAGTTCTGATTTATGCGACACATTTTCTTTAGTCCGTTTAAAAAAGAACGATACAATTCTAAATTTGGAGACAATAACTTAAGACTTCTCATTTTACCCGCAATGAAAAACTTTTATAACCACACAAATATTATGACATGTTTAAACTCACAAATTCAAAAAATCTTTATTTCTTTCTTAAACTTCTGTCCTGATTCGAACTATGTCAGACAACTTGACTAGGAGGGAGTAGTTTTTACACCTCACATATGTTCCGCCACCCAGAAGCTAAGCAAGCTCCTTTCACATGTATCTACCGCAAAACAAGGCCCCATCTTGTTAAAAATTCTGTTTTTCCTTGTAAATTGCAAATATATTTGTTAAGTGTACAAACAAAGTTCCATATTGATAGCTGAAATAATTGAAAAACTATATGAAGTGTAAAATCTCTTAATGATGTGAGACCTTTTGAGGAAAACCGTGTGAACTTCGCCAAATCGGACAATATCACACCATGTTAAGAGTATTTTTGGGTTGATTCCCCATTCAAGGCAGATGATAGCGTGGGGCTCTGTTACATACAAAATGAAGCTAGTTTCGGGCTTCGATTGACATAAATACACAGATGATGTGGGTCACACATAATGAATCTCAGAAATTAACTCGTGGATAGTGGTGATGAGTCACGTGAAACTTAGTTCGAGGTGGAGATTGTTGGGTGTGCAAACAAAGTTCCAAATTGATAGCTTAAAAGATTGGGAAGCTACATATAAGGTGTAATGTCTTTTAATGGTGTGAGATCTTTTGTGGAAAACTGCACGGAGTTGGCCCAAAAATGAACAATATCTACAATGTTAAGAGTGTACATTCAGTATTGTGTTATAAGGCAACTTGTAAATGTATAATGAAAGAACTTCATGACTCTCTTAAGTCATGTGATTTGTATCCAGATCTGCCAGAGACATTGTCATCTCTCTTTATTATATACAGTTGCAAGCCCCAAAGCATTGACTAAAGATTACAAACTACTTTTTATACTGCAAGTTTCCTTATTCAAGATTTAGTTAAGAATGAATGAACCAGAAGCTATAAAACTAGTAATAGTATTTTACTGGCAAATTGCAGAAAATAAAATTGAACTAAAAGAAGAATTGAAAAGAATTTCCTTGGATTACTCTATAAGAGGCCAATGGAGAAGACAAACTAGACCATCTTGAGCTTCATCCGACTTGCACGGAGAAAATGAGTAACCTAAAAAACAGGTTGTTTTTTGCCATTGTGATACTCTTCCTAGCTGGTCTAACGGAGATCAATGGAGTAGAAACCATAACCTGCGCCAGCAGGCCAAGCAAATGCTTTCTGCAACGATTACCGTGCCCTGCAGAATGCCCATCAAAATCTCCAAGTAACCCGAAGGCTAAAGTTTGCTATGTCAACTGTAATTCCCCAGTGTGCAAGGCTGAGTGCAGAAGTAAGAGATTCTCTATGTTCTTAGTCCTTGATAAGTTTTTAACCATTTTCTGTTTTATGTTATATTCATTCATATATATGTTTGAACTGCGACTTTCTTGTGCTAGAACTTTAGCTCGCAAACACAAAAATACTGTACACACTTTTTTAAAACAATTGGGTTCACAAAAAAGTCTCCAAGAATGTTTTTAACAACAAACATGTTCATATGAAAAAATTGAAACCTTTCTTAATGAACGACCATGATACTTCCCAAAAATCTAAATTCTTGATCAATGATACTTACAGACAGGAGGGCAAATTGCAATCAACCTGGAGCAGCATGCTTGGATCCTCGCTTCATTGGTGGAGATGGAATTGTCTTTTACTTCCATGGCAAGAGCAATGAGCATTTCAGCTTAGTTTCAGATCTTAATCTCCAGATTAATGCCCGTTTCATTGGCTTGCGACCTGCTGGTAGACCCCGAGACTACACATGGATTCAAGCTCTTGGAATCCTCTTTGACATGCATGCTTTCTCTGTGGAGGCTACAAAGGCAGAGTCTTGGGACAACGAAGTTGATCATCTGAAATTCTATTATGATGGAAAGGAGTTAGGCTTACAAGAAGGCTATCCATCTATATGGGAATCCTCCGATAGCAGCATTAAGGTGGAAAGAACTTCATACAAGAATGGTGCTATGATCACACTTCCAGAAGTTGCAGAAATTTCAGTTAATGTAGTACCTATTACCAAAGAAGATGACAGGATCCACAACTATCAGTTACCTTCTGATGACTGCTTCGCTCACCTGGACGTGCAGTTCAGATTCTATGGCCTCTCAACAAAGGTTGAAGGTGTTCTTGGCCGGACTTACCAGCCAGACTTCAAGAATCCAGCAAAACCAGGTGTTGCAGTGCCTGTAGTGGGAGGTGAAGACAAGTACAGAACTTCAACCCTTTTGTCTTCCAAATGTAATTCCTGTATCTTCTCTCCAGCTGGAGTTTTGAAAGAATCAGACCCCCTAGTCATGGATTTTGGGACTTTAGATTGTACTAGTGGAGGATCAAGCAGCGGCCATGGAATAGTTTGCAGAAAATGAGCACCCAATTGGGATTTTATTTCTTTTGTTTCAATTGAAAAAGTTGTCAGTTGCAGATAATAAAAAGTTTTTAAATTTGTTCCAATAATCTGCAGCAAAGCATGAAGTCTTAGATGCATATCCAATAATCAAGAATGACTTGTGAAAAAGTGCTACAATTGGATGCATTAAAAGAATGGCTAAGAACTTAAGCGCAAGAAATGGTTATAATTAGGCCAACAATGCGACAGAGGAAATTATAGAAGCATATGATATGAACGGTCCAACATAACAGATGAATCAGATTTCCAACATACTAATAACTAGATGTTTAAGATGTTGAGAAGCCCGCGGAACAACTTTTATAAAGGATTAGTGTATGCAAAACAGAAAATTCGTGTTCAACTGAACTGTTTCATAACAACTTAGATGGCAGCTCAGCCTATACTAGTCAAAGCAGATTCCCAGCATGGAGTTTATCTCATAACAATGATCAATTTAAGAGAGCATCATTATTGCCTCTATGGAAAAAAGAAGAAGCAGTAATAAGCATGACAAACTCAGCCACCATCAGAAGATAATTCAGCTGAAGTGCTGCAACCATTGATTAATATTGTTTCTCTCCGAGTAACTGATTACAATGCTTTGACAATTTATAGTCATGATATCTATGAGTAAAAAGGAAACTCTATCACCTACGTAATAGTTCAAACAAGGTTACAACTCTTAGTATTACAAAGACAAATTTCGATGGATGCCCAGCTCCACCAATCATTTACAGTACATACTCGAGCATTTTATTAGGAAAAATTGACTCAAATACTATGAATGAAAAGATTTATAAATGGCATTAATATTTCGTTGACGCCACAAAATAATAATTATGGGATGTCACATACACAAGAGACTGTTCCTTTCACCTTCCCCGTGGATTTACCAGCTGAGAGAAAACAGCACTAGTGGCAGCATCCTCTGCATCATCATCAGTTCCAGAGTTAATCCCTTCGATCATACTCACACTATTGTCAAATGGCTCAAGCGGTGTCAAAGGTATGCTGGGTATATGGTTCGTGCTGTTATCATCAGGCTCTGCCAGAGCTGATGAGGTTTCCTCAAGCTGAAGAGCATATTCTAGATTCCACAGAACATCCCCCATGGAAGGTCTATCAACTCCATGGTCAGCCAAACACTTCTCCGCAGTCTCCCCAAACTTCTTGAGGGAGGCTGAATTCACCTTCCCTGCAAGATTTTGGTCCATTATCTGATCCAACATGCCTTTCTTCTGCCAAGTCATGGCCCACTCAGCTATATTGACTTGATCCCGCGGTAGGACAGGATTCAATGCAGGTCTGGTGCAGAGCACTTCCATTAGGACAACACCAAATGAATAAACATCTGATTTCTCTGTAAGCTGCTGTCTTCTAAAATACTCCGGATCCAGGTATCCGAAGCTACCTTTAACAGCAGTGCTGACGTGGGTCTGATCAATAGCTGGTCCAGTTTTAGAAAGACCAAAATCAGCAACTTTGGCTACAAAGTTCTCATCCAAGAGTATGTTTGTAGTTTTCACATCACGGTGAATGATGCTCTGTGATGCACCAGTGTGGAGGTAATGCAGCCCCCTAGCAGCACCTATACAAATCTCAAGACGCTGCTTCCAAGAAAGAGATGGAAGATCCGTTCCATAAAGATGGCTTCGTAGAGGCCCATTTGCCATGTATTCATAAACCAAAATCATTTCTGATCTTTCATCACAATAGCCAATCAAAGACACAAGATGGCGGTGGCGAAGTTTGGACAACATTTCAATTTCTGTTCGGAATTCAGCTAGACCTTGTTCAGATCTCGGGTTGCCTCTTTTGACAGCAAGCCTTGTCCCATCTTCTAGCGTTCCCTTGTAGACTCTACCAAAACCACCAACACCAAGAAGCAAGCTTTCATCAAATTTATTAGTAGCATCCATTATTTCTTGGAAACTGAAGAATCGACCAAGATTGGGTGAAGCTAAGGAGATACAGCTTGCCGTTCCACTCTTTTGAGAAACTGTGGACATCTTTGTCAAAGTTAAAGAGTTTCCATACAGGGGAAGAGGAAGCCATGGCTGCCCCTGGTGAGAGGTCTTTGATCTGCGGGCTACCAAGCAGCAATAACACAACCCAATAATGGCTAATGTAGCTGATGCTCCTACAGCAGAACCAATTATAATACCTTTCTTGTTCTTTTTGTGAGGCCTCACAAATAGAGTCTCAACAGATGAAACCCCACTCAAGCTTCTAGCTCCATTGCTAATCTTCATGATTTCCAATCCATTCATAAGGGCATTGATCCAAGCGGCTCCTGTGTCTGGACCAACACTGACTATCAGAACACCTGAATTTGTTGTGGAGTTGGAGACAAAATCCTTGTAATACGCCGTGTCCAAAATACCAGAAGCTGACAAATCTAGGTCCAGTAAAGCAGTGTCATCATTTATGTACAGATTAAAAAGTAGAGTACTCAAGGATTCGCTCACGATATCACAAAAATGTACGCGGATGAGGTACATGAAGTTTGGATCAACTGGGAACTCCCAGGTGATATTGAAATTCCCATCGGCAGTATTAGCATCTCCCATGGTCTCAGCAGTAGCATAAACCCAATTTGGTGCTATTTCAGGAGTGATGGTAGCTGGATATTTTATGCTGGAAGGACTAACTGAAGCATTCACCGCAGAGCTATTGACATGCAGGTACTTAACATCATTCTCCCACGTTCTCCCTAACGTATCATTCTGAGCAGTAATCAAAGGACCTCCCATGTTTAGCCGATAAACAGTTTCAAGGGCTAAGCCAGAAAGGCCATTGAAAGGGGCTGGCGGAGATGCAGCCACTGCTTGGTCAGGAATCAACTCATCAGGAGCTGATACAACTTCAATCGCATTAATAAATGCAACAGAGTTGTTTGAAGGGATTAAAGCAACAGTCAAGCTATCTGATGTGACATTAATTGAGTATTCCTTAAAAAGGTAAGTACCCTTATACCTCTTGAAACTAAAATTGTTCAACAGAACAAAATTTTCTGTGACAACTGTGATTGAGGCAGATGTTAAGTTATGGCCAGGAAGAGGATAGAAATAAAGGCGGACCCAATGTCGCCCTTCTTGATGAATATCAAATTTGTAAGATGTTGTAGTGTGGAAAATTCTAGCAGACTGGTATATTGAAAATGGAGCAGTGGAATTGGATGTTGCAGCAATAGAATGTTCTTCACTTTCCAATGAAACTGAAGAATGGGGTGTGTCAGGAACAAAAATCTGGCCAAGAAAGGTTACATTTTTGGAAGATCCACAAGCAATCAAATATTTATCAGCAGGAGTGAAAGCAGCATTGCCCTCCTGAATCAAGAAACAGGACAGCACAAAAGCTAGAACTAAAGGCACCCATTTCACTAATCCATAAGTCCCCATTTTAACAAACAACTGGTGGGCACCAGAAACTCCAAAATTCCCCAAGGAGAATTAAACACTAATCTTGAAGACCATTAATTGGTCTGGTCTAATCAAGCTCAGTTGGAAAAACCCCTCAATCTCTCAATGCCTCTAGAAATCATAGATCTATAGTGATGTTTCATGAAGGGAAAAAAAGAAAAGAACAAGCAAGAAGCTATGAATAAGACAAGAAAGAATCAAGCTTTTTTGCACTAATCTTCATGAATTGAAATGGGTATGAAGCAAAAGGAAGAAATAAAGAAAACCCAGAAGGGGAATACCTCAATGGCACCATGAAAACACAATCAAGTAGAGCTTTTTAGTGCAAAGTTTCCAACCAGCTCTTTACAGGCTGTTGATTAGGCTGTCAGATATAGCAAAAGGGCGATGGGGACCCCACAAAAGAACTTCATATCATATATAGAAATCCCCCACAGCTGCAACAGCTGTTTTCAATGGACATTGTGGTTTGATTTTGATACTCTCAGTATCTCAGAAAGAGCTATGAAGCTTCTGTTAAGTGATACATTAATGTATTTATCTATCTGTGCCAGGCTCTGTTTTTGCATGAATTTAATTTTTATATGTGAATAAATAGTAGCTATAAATGATTGAATATGATATATAAAAGAATACGAGGTCTTAAAATTTACTTGTTTTATAATGATAACAACAACAATTAGTGTAATTCCACCAAAAAAAAAAACATAATAACAGCATAGAAACAAAGATTGATATTGAGAACTAAATACCCTCGCATGCCCAAGCATGCTAACTAGAGTATAGATAATATAATACGAGCCTCAATATTGAATGGGAACTTAATACCTCGCAAGTCAGGTCTGCTAATTAGAACATAAATATTAAGTAAACAAAAAATTAGAAATGAAGTGACTTTGATAGTGTAAAGAAATGGACTTTGAACTTAATTCAACTTCAAAAACTAATTTACGGAGGGAGAAGAATTATTCAAGTTCATATAAGAAAATCACTCATCCTATTACCAACAAATAGCATGATAAAAAGTGAGCATTTGGCCTAATTCAAATATAAAGAGTTATTTTCATCTCTAAATTATCGACGTTGGAACTCCACATAAAATCTTAGTTGGAATGATTGACAATTTCGTTATGATGATATTAGTTGCATGGACCATCAAAGGTTGTGGATTTATTCTTAATCAAAAATTTCGAGTTCGAGTCTTAGGTATAAACTCATTGAGCGCTTTATCTTTAATGTAATACTTTCCGACACAAATCTGAATTAGTTAAACTGGAAAATGAATACCAAAATCAAGTAAAAGACCAAAAGAAAAAAGATATTAGCTACATGGGAAATGAAAATGACAATTAAACAAAGGACAAGTAATGGAGTATCAAACTTAGGTATTCAATGAATATTTAGTGTAGGTCCTCCAACCAAACAATTCCGAGTTATAGTTAACTTGTGTTACTGCCTTGCTGGGGGACCAAGTTACCCGCTTCTACGCGGCTTCCACATACGGAGGAGACAACTAGGAACACCTTAGGAGTTTGAGTTGTTTGATAGGACATGACGCTGTTTCAGCTTATCAATTAAGGGCATAATCGCAAATTATGATAGAAAGGTGGTAGGTAGAAAGTGCATTGATTTGTTTATCTGCTCACATTAGTAGTTGTAGTATTGCTCCTGTAGTTTTTTGTCCTTCGATTTTTGTTATTATTTGTTATTTCTTGTACTTGGATTATTATATTATTTGGTTGTGGTTGTTGTCCTTTTTTTACTACTGTTTTGAATTATTTTTCTCCTGAGCCGAGAATCTATCGAAAATAGTCTCTCTACCTCTGATATAGTAGTAAAATCTGCGTACATTCTACCCTCCACAGACCCTACTTTTTGAAAATATATTGGGTATGTTGTCGATGTTGCATTTTTAAATTTAATGTGTAATTAAATTATGTTACATTCCGTTAAGAGTGATCGAGTTGATTGTGCTTATAATCTTCCAAATAGAGTCAGAAGGAGGTCTCATGTTCGAAATTCGATGCATGCTATTTTGATCGAGTTTATCGCACACGACTTATCTATTACAATTTATCTCTTCTGTGTGAAAGCAAGGTATTCTATTTTTGGGTCGAGCTATCAAATCTTTTTCTAATAACCGCCGCACCAAAGCACATGGCCACGAACACTAAACGTCCCCATTTGCTCAACTTTTTTTTAATAAAGGAGTATTATCATTCAAAAAAAATAATAATTAAAAAAGAGTATTATTATTCTTTTTGTTATTGAGAAAAAAAGAGAATATTATTCTTGTTTGGTTTTTAGCGCTAAACAGTATTATTCCTCTTCACTACATTTTGCAACTCTCCCACTAGAGGACACTTTCACCGTTCTAATAAATGAATATAAATTTATGTGTAAAAATAATTTACGGGAATTCTTCTTTTGAATAAAAAATTATTGCAAGAGGGAGTTAAGAGCAACTTTCAAGGGGATAGAGCAACAGTATTATTCTTTTTTCCTTTTGAATAACTTTAAAGGGGACAGACTGTGTTCATATTAGTTAGTCTCGAAATTATTTATCTCATTATTTATATTATAGTAATGGAATAAGTTATCTCATATACATAGTGGGATAGCTAATCTCGAAATTAATTATTTCGGATAACTGGTTCCCAACTAAACGACCCCTGACAGTATTATTCCTCTTCACTATCAAAGGTTATGGTAAGGAGTTAAGTACCTCTCCAACCTTAATCATAAGTTGTACGTTTGAGTTATGAGGATAAAATTACCTTAAGTTGAAACCATTACTTTAAAGTAAGGCTTCTTGGCGTAAGTTCTAATTATTAATCGTGCTCCTTTACTAACATCAAATATAAGGTGGGAAGAAGAAAGGAATGTACTAAAAAAGGTGATTGATAAATCACTAAAGGTTATAGTGGGATGAATATGATTTCTACACGGTTAATCAGAGGTCTTGAATTTAAACTTTGAAGATGAAGAAAATTTTAATAGGGAGGTCCTTCCCTTTAAAAACGAGCCTTATGCATTGTGAATTGGTTTGGTTTAGTTAGAGTCCTAAAGCAAGTACCAAATATTGAGCGGGAAATAAGAAAAAAAAATGTACAAAATGAAGTGATTGATAATTTGAAGGAGCATTTGAGACAATTTCTCGGTAGTTTAGGCTGGAAAAACGCAATGGAGTTCCAAACGGGGAAAATGAGGATCTAATCCATTATAATTTTTTTAAAATTTTATTTTTATACATAAGAGATTTGAAAATAGCACTTACTTAATTTTAAATTGTAAGTGATTTTTTTATCTCATTTCCTCGTCCAAACTCTTTTGATTTTTTTATAAATGTTGAAAATGCGTATGAAAGCCTTTAGCCCCAGGTCAAGGTCTTGTAACGCGCATTTTCATCTTCTTTCTTCCGTTTTTGTTTTTGCTCTTCACATGTCTATCTATACCTTTCCAAAGAAAAATTGACAATACATAACCTCTTTTTTTAACTACTCTTTGTTCTGACCTTATTTCTTATTCTGTTAGTTTAATTTATTTGTCTGATTTTAACTTGTTACGAAATTTAAGAAAATAAAATAATTTTTTAAATATTGTGGTCTTAAACTAAGTGGCATTTGGCCGTGAAAAAGAAAAATAATTCACTTTATTTAGAATTTTCAAAGTTAAAATTGTGTTTGACCATACTTTTTTCAATAAATATTTAGAATTTTCAAGTTGTATACTTGTATTTGAAATTTTCATGACCAAACGTTAATTTTTAAATAAAGTGAAAAAAATTTCCACAGAAAAGTGAAAAATTTCATAGCCGAACGAGCCCTAAGATATGCTGAATGTACTGAAACGTTCTTTAATTCTTGTAATCTGAAAGTAAAAACTAAATAGTTACCAAAAAAGAAAAGACACATCCTTTTGAAACATACTGAAAATGAAAGTAAGACAAACAAATTTGAGACGAATGGAGCACTTTCTATATTTATTATTAATATTATTATTATATAAAAAAATACACATATCATACGCCTATCGCAAGTTTGTAGCTTTAAACTGTGGAAAGAGAAAATGGAATCTTCCAAGTTTTGCTCTGACTTCTGAGAAGCTTAATCATATGCCACGTATGTATTACACGTGGTGCCTCTCCTTTAATAACTCCCTGCCAAATTTGCCACGTAAACAGTCTCAAGTATTATTCTCTCCGTCCATTTTTACTTTTCACATTTCTTGACACGCCCAATAATTATTGACATGACAATTTATTACACTTACCATTATTAATTGATATCTATTAAATTCTCTCTTCGTTTAAAATTACTTGTCACTTTTTAACTTGACATATTTATTGAGAAAATAATGATTGGTATAGTGATTTTACCACATTGCTCCTATTAATTATTGTTTAGCATTAAGTGTTGAAAAAATAATTTTAAAATAGGTAATTAATGGTAAGAATAAAATATGAGAAAAAAAATATTTTTTCTTGATATGTCAAAAATAACAAGTAAAAATGAAAATAAAAAACAGAAATAAGTGATAAGTAATTTAGAACAAGGAGTATTTGAAAACGAGGAGTAATTTAGAATATTCATTTCTTTTGAATCGTTTAAAGTAGATTTACATCTTTCAATTAAAACTTTTTATGAGTAATATTTTGCTTTGTTCTAATGATGTAGCATCATTAGTTGGGTAAGAGTTCCAATCCATCCATTACATTAGTTCTAATGATTGTGATTTTTTTTCAAATGACTTTATAATATATTTCACCTATTACCCTAACATTTTGAGTTAAATTTTACTCCGTGATTTATCCCAATTTATGTGATTTAGACAGTTTAATTTTAACTGTAAATTCGGCCATGAAATCTTTAAATTTGTAGAAATAAAATTATATATTTGAAAACTACGTAAAAAGTATTATAAGTGTCAATGATTGGCAATTCAAAAGATATATGAAAAAATTACGCTCAAAGATAGTCGTGTTTGAATCTCAAAATTCAAAAGGCAACATGTTTCATATAAATTAAGACGGATGTACTGAAAGAGAATTCAAATCCATAATGCCAATTGAATAATCTTAATAGCTTAGTTAATTGGCTAAATTTTCACGATATTAGTGAGAGAGTTCAATTCCTCATCTTGTAATCCACACTCTTGACTCTCCCATCTCCCCTTCCCTAATCCCAATTCTTTTAAGAAGGAGAAGAAGAAGAAAAAAAGGTCCATAATGCCATTTTTTTCACGGTACAAAAGCTATGTAGTTGGTCCCACTAGAAAGACAAATTGGACGATTTTGTTGATATTTAACGTATTTGTCGAAGATTATTTTTTGTGTGTGTGTCATTTTTATTCAACTAATTATCATCATCAAGAGGTTTGTTAGTATTAGGGAAGTTGTTGTTTAGTGCATGAAAATAAGCACCGCCATTCACGGAACATGCGTCAATAATGCCGCGCGGTGCGATTCTGTCTTTGTCTTTGTCTTAAACTATGATGTCGCCAAGTCTAAATCCCCAAATTATTATTAATGGATAAAAGTCAATATAATAAAAAGTAAAAACAAAAATAAAATTAACAGTATGTGCCTTTTTTGGTACTAAACATAAAACTCTTCCCATTTAATCATAACTATATTGCATCATCGATTAATTTCACAAATATCTGATACTTTCACCAGTATAAATATCGAATAATAATTTTATCCATCAAGATTAATATAAATGAAAAAATATCACCTAATATTACTAAAAAGTGAACGTGAGATTTATTTGGTTACACCTTATGATTTTCAATCACTACATTAACCAGGCGCACTCTTAGATGCGCATTGGATCATTACTATTTTAATGGAGTCCCTTTTATATAAGAAGGATATTTTTAGTTTTAGACCTTCATTCGAATATATACAATAAAGTTTATTGTCTAACTTTATTAATCATTTTTTTTTTTTAAAAACGAACACATTTGTTCAAAAGAAGTGTATAATAAAACTAAAACATCCAAACTCGGATTAGTGCTTAATTAGTAATGATTGTCCATAATTCATCTATAAAACCAATATAAGCTTTTCTTTTTTCACCATTAAAATTCAAAATCGGTGTATGAGTTTTCCCCCTATTTTTTTAGATAGAAGTTCTCAGTCCAACTATATCAATTATTCCTTATCAATAGAAAATGGTAATTTGTCTAAGCAAGATCTTATTATAATTTTTTTTTGTTTTGGAAGGCACCACGTATTCTTACTTAAATTATTGGAATATAAGAAATTGGTTACACATGTCATGTCTCCTCATTTGTGGAAGTTTCATATAACTTCAAGAAAATCGTATGACTTTTTTTTTTATATATTGTTATAAGTAGCTTATGATAGGCATCAAATGGTGAAAAATATGTTTACGTGCTAAAACTGATTTTATAATTATAATTAAAAAAAGGTGCTAAGAATGGTAATAAGAAATACCATTATCTATATTATTCCCAAAATGTAACTTCATAAAGTATGTTATCATTTGCATGAGCTAACTTCTCATTGAACTAAAAAAAAAGTTGGCCTTAGCTTGTAACTTTCCTTCCTAGTGAATAGTGATTACATATAAGTAAAGAGTCACTTTCCCTACGACGGGAGATCAAAGTCATGATTAGCTACATTTAGGAATATTATAATTTATAAGCAAATGCAAACTTGCAAAGAATTTCAAGAAAAATTATGTATAAACATATATTAGATTATTTGTCACCATTAGGGATGTCAAATAGAAGGGGTTGGATTAAATTTGAGCGGGTAAATTGAGTTAACAAATGAACAAGTCAATAATCCGTCCAAAATTAAAAGCTGGTCAAATTTCACGGGCTAATTTGCCACCCTTGGTCACCATGCTTCCAACAAGAGTTGAAATACCTCACCAGTTTACCTATTTTGGACCAATAAACCAATGCAAGACCATAAATAGGCCAAATCCATCAAAATACATGACCACTAAACAGCTTTTTGTCCGGCCCATGTACACTACTATGAGGTTTCTTTGGGCCAAATTTCGGTCCAAAAAGAAGTAGCTAATCTTAAACTTTTGATCCCGTTTGTTTTATAGGTTAATTAAGTGTTCTTAAGTTTAATATACTTTTGACTTTGAATGTTTGCTCATGAGGTAAGTGGGATCAAAAGTTCACGACCCCACATTTTCAAAGTCATTGAATGTAATGTCTTGAACTTTTTGAAGAGTGCTACTTTGATCAAGATCAACTTTAAATTGCACATGTTTAAAACTGCAAGTTTTATATAATAATACTCTTAATATATGTCAATAAGTTTTTCTTTCTTTTTAAAATTCCGTGCTTAATCAAATAATACGATACAACACATGCAAGAGAAAGGAGTTGGAGCTTTCTTCTTTCCTCCCACGAAGTGGGCACAAGTCTTCATATGTCAATTTCAGTACATGTGAAATGTAGCAATTGCATTAACAGTGTGAACATCAACCCAAAAGGTTTTGGAAGGTGCATTCAACAATATATTTTCAAAAAAGAAAAAATACAACTCAAACGGTCTCTTTCAAATTGGGTTAGCAGATCCCTTAATTTATTTGATGCATTAATTCTGCTTAGCTTGTTCATATATTCAAAGACTTCTTTTATGTGATCTATAGATTAACTAATATGAGCTAGTGTACGATTAAGCAATATATACTTTATTACAAAATACTTGTTTAAATATAATATACTAATCAACGTGATCTAGGATATATTTACCTCTAGTACTTTCAGTAGAGTCGTGTGTCATTAAGCAGACAAACTAATAACAACTAATCCTATCTTGTCAAGGATAATATACTTATATTTCTTAAAGACAAAAAAAGGGAAGGGGACCACCACCTTGGCGTAAAGTTGTTCTCATGTGATTAGGACTTCGCGTATAGCGTGTATATATTAAAATCTACCTTATCCAAACTCTTGAACAATAAAAGATAAGTTTAAGCAACATAGATTAAAACGTGATCAATTTCTGTGTAAAAATTGTACATAAAAGATAAGTTGAAACATGATCAATTCATAATTTCAAATGACTCAAAAAAGAAGAAACCCTTTCATTAGACATTATCAAAATCATAATTAATACAAAGACTATATGTACAAAGTTAGAAATTTCACCTTGATGGCTCCATAATTATTAGGTAGTACAGAACATATGTATATAGTCCTGAATTTCCATATATATTAGTGGAATTACTCAATAATTGTTAGTATTATTATTATGTGTATGACTTTAGAACAGCACCACAGAAACAACAGACAATAGCCTTCCAAGATTTCCAGTAAAAGGGGACGTAACAAAATCTTGTAGCGGTCCGCATATCAGCAACTTGAGCGCCGTGGCCGCAACGCGAACACGAGCCGGCCACGGGCTTACTCTGCCTCATCATCTTCTTCTGATCCACCAAAAAGCAAAAACAAACCATTATCAATTAATGAGAAATGCGTTTCCAATCACTTTGTCCCGCTAGTCAGATCCGATATTAGTAACTTTTTCACCGATAACGTACGTAACTTGTTGTTTTGAATGATGGGAAAGAATGTTATATATGGGCTATATATATAGTAGTAGTAGTACATTTGTACATGGCACTTGATCATTTTGAGATAGATAGAGGTATTTATCAAGGTATGGGGGTCGGCGTGGAAGGCGCAGGTTGAGCATTAATTAGACAAGCTTGTGATGATGAGGTCAATGTCCAAATTCAGCTTCCAACTTGATGGACCATTGCCACGCGTACGTGGGAACTCTCCAAGATTGTCGGGGTTTTAGGCTACTCCCTCCGTGACTCGGTCCCATATTAGTTGCTTCTCGAGAGTCAGATTAATTTTTAGAGATAAATTAGATTAGATTCATTCAATATTGTAAAATTATAATTTAGATAAGCATAATACATAAACTTGCTCTTTGATTTGGTCTCAGTTGACATCTATGCCCTCTAACTTTTGGTGTGCATGATACTTAAACTAACATAGATTGAACAAGTCAACACATGCGCGTCCTACAAGGAAAATCCCGTTAGATGCACGCGTTTTACATGTCAAATCACATGAATTTTACCACGTAGGACGCGCAAGTGTCTACTGATTTAACTTTATGATAATTTAAGTATCTACATGTGTACACTCAAAGTTGGAGGACATAGATATTTGATGAAGCCAAGTTAAAAGGTATAAATGTATTATGCCATTTAGATATCCAAAGAATGCACTAAAAGTACAACTATTTCCTCCTTCTAAACTAAGTGTTTGATTGAGCTTGAAATTTAAGAAATGAGAGATTTTTTTAATCTCGTAATATTAAATTAAAGATGTGCTTAATTCGAAAAACGTGTGATCTTAAATTGCCATATAAATTGTTAGAATTAGAAAATTTACTAAATACGAAAAAAGGCACTCTTTTGAGAAAATAACAAAAAAAAACTAAAATACTTAAATTTGAACGCAGAGAAAGTATTAAGTTAAATTTGAACGCAGAGAAAGTATTAAGTTACAACCTCACACCAATATAGTGGAAAAAATATATACCTTAAATATTGGTCAATGCTAATCTAATTTGATGAAAAATGAAATATGACCAGTACCAGTATCAGGAGGGAGGTTTCTTATATTTACTCTCTCCGTCCCATATTAGTTGTCCACCTCACTAAAAATAATTATTCCCAATTACTTTGTAATTTACAAAATTAAAGGTAGAATTAATTAAAAAAATTCATTTTACCCTTGTAATTAAATCTTTTGAAAGTGTAAACAATTTTATAAAGTACTTTCTTAAAGCTAAGGGTAAACTTAGTTAAATTACTCTTCTTATTTATTTCTTAAAAAGCTTGTGAGGGAGTAGTGATTTGTTTGATGTATTTGAAGAGGGAAATCTGCATGCAGCTATAGTCAAGATGTGTAAGTGCCATGTGTCCATTTTACAGTTGGGATAATGTTTTTATTCATTGTGTTTAATGCAGGGCGTATTTTTCTATTTAAACTCCAACCGGACACCTCCAAGTGTACTCAAGCTATCTTTTTCTTTCTACGTTATACAAATTAAAAAAACTGAGGTCCCATCCCTTTTAAATATTTTTTTATTATATATATATATACACATGTCAAACACAATAGTGATAAGAGCATATATTAAATTTTAAAAAAATAGAATTATTGGTCATACATATCTATATTTCTTTGTGTCAAATTATGTACATATCTATTTGCAATCACGTAGATGTACTGCAAGGCTGCACTTGATAATATTTTTCATTTAGTTGAGTCTTTCTTTCATTTTTCATATTTCAGTGTTGAGTATCTGTTTTGGAGCTTCAATTAATTTTAAATCACGTTGCATAAGTAAAACGTTAATTAGAGATATGTTTGACCTTTCATAGTGTACAATGCATCTATTTTGTCTTACTTATACTAGACATTATATTGTTTAACATAAAATTATTCACGATGTGGAATTAATATTGAGAAAATTAAATAAAATGACCATTGGGATAAATTTTTACACAAAAAAAATAGCTCATTTAAAAAAAAGGATCACTTATTACGTAAACTGGCCTTTCAGCCAAACTAGTTACTGCCGAAGTGAAAGCTGCAAGTTGGAAGGACACGTTGCAAAATAAGATTGAGTATATATATACAATTATATATCATTTATATAATATCAGTAAACATTTATACATTATTTATACAATATCGATACATATTTATATACCGTTTATACAATTTTGATACATTACATAACTTTTATACACTATCGATACATTACATATACATGCGGCTAGTTTTTTTGTAAATTTTTTTTGTGCTATTTTTTTTTAAAGAAAACTTGGCTATATTTATTGTAAACTAATTACTTTATTGTATATATTTGAAATTATCCCATTAATATTTTTTTATGGGCTTAATAGTTAATACAACACTTGTACAATTGTCTCAGTTCCAAACTAGTTAGGATTGGAGTTACCAGTTATATAACCATCACTGATAAGGCCCAAAGTTTATTCAGAGATATGGGCTACTTTTTTATTTTTGTTATTGGGCCCTTATGTTTAAGGCCCAATTCTTGGTAAAGAACAGTTAGCCCATGTATATCTTGATATTTTGTATATCTGATTTTTTCCATATTTTCTGTTCATATAAATACTCTAATTGGGACTATTTTTCAGTTAATGAAAATAACACCTCATGTAGTTGTCTCATAAATTATAATTATAACTTCATGGAAAAGTTCTCTGTATGGGAAAATTCCCTTTTCGTTAAGCCACTTTATTTTGTGCTAAGGTGGAAGAGAACTCCCATTTCAAGAAATAGGACCAATTTCTGGGGTGTGATGGGTGGTGTACAGGGCCCTCGTACATATATATTCACCGTGACATGCTGATCCATGATTACTAGCGATTCCAACTTCATGTTCGCTAGTTGTAGAGAATATTTGAACTGAGGCAATCTTTCCGTATTCATTCTGCCTTATAGACTTGCTTCCTGTTATAGTTGTCACTAATGTAGCAGAAAATAATAAATAAAAGCGTGGATAGCCCGAAGAACGGGAAAATAATTGCTTTTTTGGGTGATCAACTAACCCAACCCGACCATGTCACTAGCTCAGCTCGGAGCGAGTTTGCATTATGTAAATTGGAATAGAGAAATTTACTTCCGCTCGATTGCTTAATTATGATGGATCAAAGAAGGGCGCTAACAAAGTTTGAATGCTCTTCAAAAGTGAGTAAATAGATCCGAAACATATAAATGCAGTTAATTCTTCGTGACCAAGCTATTATTACAAAAATTGACAAATACAAACAACTATCATTAAGAATTTCATCCTGGACCAATAACAAGCAAGAGGTGAAATAAGAAAGTTGTGTGTTGTCAAAATATTGAGTTTAAAATGACTAATGAGTAGAGAAAGAAAGTGATGTGAGTTCCGGGATTAGACGTATCAAATGGGCGGATTAGGCTAAATTTAAGCGGGTCAAGATGGGCTAAGTTAATATATAAATGGGTTATTGATCCGTCCAAAAGTTACTTGGACTGAAATAGGCTAAATTTTGGGTCATAAGTCACAACCCAACTCGTCCAACTCTTAATAAGTTATAATTGTTTTATTGTTCTTTTAAAAAAAATTGTACGTAATAAAACTTTTTTTAATTTTGATTATATATTACATATCAAATTAGAAAAAGCTTTTTTGCAAAATATTTTCACAAGATTTTTTATGGGTTAATTTAAGCTACATATTAATGCAACTTTTTGAGGCTTAAAATGAGTTAAACTAATAAATAAAACTTAGCTAGATTAAATGAGTTATATTTTTATGGGCTTATTTTTTTCACCTCTATACAAAATTTTGGTCTAGTGGTAGAAGCGCAATAAGTGATAACCGATTAGACGCTCGTGAAATTCTCGATTACAAAATAAAATTAAAAATGCTCTTTATGTGTCATATAAGCTACCTATATTGCAGAGACATTAAATCCATGAGCTTTGATTGTTTTTCTGATAGCTTCTTCCTCAATAAAACAAAAGGGTATTGCATGTGCTGTCCCAATGGAGTAATAGAAACATTAACATGTGCTATGAGTTAATCCTACTATGTAAAATGTGGTTCCACAATTGCAATTTATTAGGCCACGCATTTAAATTGGGCATTATTTTGGTTCCACATGCAATACAACTTTTCTTTTTATGGAAGAGAATTCGGGTTAGCTTTCGCGCAGCTCGACTAATTTCACGGGATATCTATCACCTTCCATCAGCAATAAGTATCAGGTACCTATTCACCAAGGTTAGAACAAATGGGAAGAACTCACCTTAGTATTTTTGTCTCTGTTGAAAATTGAACGTGAAAGTTAACTACTTTAATTTGTCTAAGTTGTAACTTTCACATTTGTTATCAAATAAACTAAGAGAATGTTTCAAGATTTCTTTTGAAAAAGATCATCATTACTTACATTGTCCTCTCAATATGCTAAATGAAGGTTCGTTTGAGTGTGAGGAAAGTAAGACAAAATGAAGAGTTTCATATAAGACTCAAAGGAAGGTTCCTTAATATTTGGAAACCAATTAATGAGAAACAATTCTAGAATTTGAAGTTTATGAGTTTAGAATACCACTAAATACACTAACTATTTGAATTATATTGATTTTGAAAATAAATATTTTGTACATATTTAATAGAATTCTTGATACATATACAAAGTTTAAGCTAAAAATATTAAGTTCGATCAAACCTGTAACTAATAATTGTACATCTGCCCATGGAGTCAAATGGCTTTTTAATGCTTATGCTTTTGTTAAATGAAGAGATACTTTTGTACTAAATGGGATTTGCCGCATATTCGGGAGTTTATGTGTACTATGGCCTATGGGTGTAAAAAATATGTTACACAATTATGTCATTTATAATTATTATTTTTTATGATATGTATTAATTTATCACTTGTAAAACTAGTAATTGATCCCCCTTCATAGGTTAAAGTACATTTTTTGGGCCGTTCAAATTCGTATCTGGTAAAAGTGGTGGTTTGATTATTTCCACGTCCCCTAATCATGCATGTATGTGGGAGTAGTTTGTGCTAATATTTTAGTGTCGGGCCGCCGTCGACTTATGGTTCTCAGTCCTCGAGAGACGCCTTTTAAATTTATCTTTTCTAGATCATGTTGGACATAAAGTACGTACTATGTATCATATTGAGGCACACAAATCTTAAATCTTAAAATTCAAAACTTGTTAATACAAAGAAACCTTCCCTAGATACTAGGGTTTTTTTTTAGGTAAAAGAAGGACAATAGAAAAGGAGTAGCTAGGGTGAGGGTCTATCTATATTGACTATTGGCTTTGAATAATGGATTTGGTCATCATATGGAGACCTTGCACATGCAAAATCTGACCTAGCTATACATCACTATTTTTTGCCCATTTCTAATGCATGCACGAACTTTGCTTAGATCCTATATTTTAGATCACAATAACTCTTTAATTTGCTTCCCATCATTTAATTCTAGATCACAATGTGTCAGCCTATTTGTTTTGAAGATTTACCTTCTTTTTTTTAGGATTGATAAAATATTAGACTGTATTGAGTGACGACAATATTCTACCTATGACAACGGGCTGGGATGGTTCGGATCGGAATTATGATTATGTTTGCTTGATGGGCTTGGTTAAGAATAAAGTTACCGAGTTACGCACTTGCTATTCTCATATATAGTTTTTGACATGATGGTAACCGTTAGATTTTAACATAATATCGTCTAACGCTAACAAAACTTTAGATCATAGCCTAATATTTTCTCATGAGATTTATGATTTCCTCAAAAGTGATCTTTAAACCGTGGTATAAAATGTCCACAAATTGCATGTAATTATAGGAATACATTGGACCCAATAGTCATTTGAAAGTTGAAACAAGAAGACAAAAAGAGGAATTAATTAAATGCTCATCAATTAAGGTAGTTTTATCCTGTGTTTCGCACCTAAATAGACAAAGGTTTAATGTGATGTCAGATTAACAACTGGATGTATAATGTTAAATCTAGAAGTTTTCTCTAATTAAGAGCTTCATTTACTTTAATTGATGAAAGATGTTTCATAGTTGTAGAAAAAAATTCTTCTGACACAAGTTTTTTATTAATTATTCCTCCTATTGAATTAATGCTTATTACTGGCACTTCCCTAAATAGAAAAAAAAAAAGAAAAATTGTATCATATGCAACACTGTTTGCATAAATTAAATAGTTCGGCAAGACGAATATAGAATATATTGAATAGTGGCGTAGGGTCCAACTTACTGGGTTTGCTCATGTACGAGCAGATTTATTATCTTTACTCGATTGTAACTTGGAGACGTATGCACACCAAAAGAAGCATATGAGCTTTGGTGGTCATAAATACTTGAATGATATACAATTAATCTTCAGATAATATCATAAGGTAATTAATGAGATAATGCACAAGTACCTCCCTAAACTATATTCGAAGTTGCTATGACACACCTAAATTTTATGGGGTTCTATTACCCCTCTAAACTTATTTTTTCTGTATTTTTGTGCTCCTTTTTGTTGACGTGACTGTCAAGTAGCAGAATATTTTTGTGCTCCTTTTGTGCTGACTTGACAGCCATTACAGCACAAAAGGAGCACAAAGATACATAAAAAATTAAGTTTAGGGGGGTAATAGGACTCTTCTAAAGTTCAGGTGTATCGTAGCAACTTTGAGTATAATTTGGAGAAGTATTTGTGCCTTATATCGATAATTGATCACGTAGAACTTAGTTCGCGATGAGCCATTTGAAACTTCGTTCAAAAGAGAGATTATTTAGTATGTCAACAAAGTCTTATTTTGGTGACGAAACTACATATAATTAAGGTACAGTGATGAACACTCTTAATAGTGTGAGATTTTTTGGAAGAAAATAGTGCGGGCTTGGCTCTCGGCTCTAAAGCGCATAATATCACATATTAAGAGTATATATCTTTTTCCCAATAAAGGCAAATATTACTATATAAGAACCAAATTACATTTGATCATAGTTGATAATGAGCACACGTTATTATTTTTTTCAAGCAAATATCACATATCGATCGTTGCTTTTTTACGATGAATCTAATTTGATGTTTCCCTCTTCCAAATTTTCACTATTAATGAAGAGATTCTCTATTGATAGGGAAAACATGTTAACATTTAATAGGTAACTAATTGACCTATATTAATGAAATATTCCACTTTAATAACATGAGTAAATTTTTCATATGAACTAGCACATGTAAATAGTCACATTTGGTTCATTCCTTCGATATGAAATTTTCCCCTTATCAACCAAAAAAAAAAAAAAGAAGAGTAAATTTAACCAGCTTGGACATCATATGTTACTTTAATTTTTCTAAATATTGTCAGTCGTTAAACTTCAATATTTGAAATATCGCTGAAATTTTTAAAAAAATGTTATTTAAGAAGTTTTTAGTGTGAAATAATGATTTTACCTCTAAAATTTCAAATTTAACAAAAAAAATCTTATGTAAAATTAATACCAAAGCAATATTTCAAACTTTTATATAGTTTTTTCAACTGCAACATGCTCTTTTTTTTTTTTTTTTCCTTCCAAATTTCAACTAAAGATAATATCTTACTAGTTGATGATTGGACTTACAGTAATTGGGGTGGGATACAGAGAGGCATTTCTTGTTTTCTTGTGTGTGTTTTTCCTATCAACTAGTAGTAACATTATATTCAAAGTTTTGGATAGGATCGTGTATTTCACTTTGGACTTTTTATTGTCACCTTCTAAATTCATGAAATTTAAAAGTGGAATCACAATTTTTAATTTATAAATTTTGAATCGTAAAATTATTTATATATATTATATATTTTTAGATATATGACATTGAATATAAATTAAAATTATTGAATTTTATCAAATACGTAACTATCAAAGTGATTCTGCCTGTGTACTCTTTATAGTAAAAGAAAAAATAGTGTATAGTACATAAACGTATCCTTTAATTTGATCTTAGTTTACATTTATATCTTTCAACTTTAGATGTGTGCAACTTAAACATGTATAAAGTTGAACAAGAACACGCGTCCAACATGGCAATTTGCGAGAGTAGGGGCGGAGCAAGGTTATATTGTGAGGGGTCCATCCGAACCTCCTTCGGTGAAAAAATTACACTATTTATACATGATTAAAATTATTTTTTTATGTATATATAGTAAATGTTGAATTCCTTTCGGCTTCTTCCTGTGTTCACTTCATATATTGAATAATTGAATTCCCTAGGTGAAAATCTTGTCTCCCCTATTACGCAAAAGATACAACGTAAAACGCGTGTGTTTACTTATTTTACTTTATATAAATTTAAGTGTTTACTTGTATACGTTCAAAGTTGAATAACATAAATATCAATTGGGACTAATTAAAAGCACGTTTATTTATTATATATGCCAAAAGATAGTATTGAGAAAACTTTTCCACTGTGATTAAAACAAGAGCTGAAAAAGGAAGAAAGATAATTTTATGAATAATATTCTACTAGGAAATTAAAGCACCGTCAAAAAAAGAAAAATAAAAAAATTGGACTTATTCTGTCACTATCCCCATCTACACTTGGGTCAATTTATAGCCATTCCCGCGTTCTTCACCTTTGGAATCCATTATCTCTATTTTAAAAATCTTACTACATTTATTATTACCAAAATACTCCATTCGTTCCACTTTACGTGATATTTAATTAGAAACAAAATCTAAATTTGCATAGTCTACAATAAATTATAAGTGTGATTTTATGTTGTTTCCGCCCAGCATTCGGCATTCGATACTTGATTTGGCCCCTAACAAACTTGGACTCGTGCATCATAAAGATCATGAAATGGGTAAGTGCTTCCTACTGAAAGGAACTTTATTTTTAAAATTTGAATTCAAAATCTCTAATTAAAAGTTAAAGGATTTTGTCTATCTCATCATGACCTTGAATAGGTAAAGTTAAAAGAAAATATATTTATGAGATTATAAATTATATTATTATAATAAATTTAAAATTTAAAATTGAATCGATACTTATATATTTAAAACAGATTAAAGAAAAAGTATATCACATAAATTGCAACTTTTCTAAAGTTGCTTGTCCTCCAAATGACGAAAAAACCCTCAAGTATGAGCTCCTTCATATGATGCAAGAATCATGCAAGGAAGGGTGAACTTGTCTTATGGCGCAATGCGTGTTGAAAAAAGTGGCATCTTATATAGAAAAAAATATCTTAGAGAGTATTCTTAGACATCATAAATAATTAAATTAACGGAGAAAAAAAGTGACAACAAACCGAGTGATCATAAAGATGCATTACATCATATATTATTATTTTAAAGAAAAGAAAAGAATTGAGGAATATTTTGAAAGTTTGAATTAGGGGGTGACAAAATTAGTTTAAAAAATATGACCCAACCAACCCGCTCAAATTTTTACTCGTTTAGCTCAATCAATTTAAAAGTTGAACTGATACAGTAATTCATATTAACTCATGAAAATGTTATTAAAGTATTTTTGAAAATTATATATATATTTTTATATATTATATATAATTATAACAAGGTTATATTATACTTAGACAAGTTATAGAAAAACAAATAATGTAAGGGGTCGTTTGGCAGTTGGTTTGGAGGTGGGTTATGCAGGGTATTAAATCATGCATAAGTAATACCACGTTTGATAACTGGTTAGGAGGTAAGCTATTTATGCATTAAATTAAAACAATGTTCGGTTTGAATTTAAGAAACTTGCCTAACTAATATATGTATAAACTACGAGGGAATCTATATGTATTATTGTATGCAAAATAGAAGGTGGAATAACGAATACATGAATAACTAAATTTTCTCGTAGCTAATTGCTGCATAACTATAACCAGCTACCAAACTGTTCATAGGAATTGAACAAATTGAGTTTTGACTCATTGTTTAGCTCGTTTCGAGTTATTTCACTCAACCTAAATTAAACTAAATTATTCATGTACGTACTTACTAACTTAATTTGATTTAATCCGTTCAAAATCAGCTCAACTCGCCCCCTTTTAACATTCCATGACCCATGTCTTGAATGTAGGTTATTGACTAGTTCCTAAAGCACCATGTTAAAGAAGATTGCAATAATAAGATACGATAAGTTTGTTTATTCTTGTTTCCTATTTGACTAAACAATTCCTTGATTGGCGCAATTCCACAATTTTGTTTTTTCATAAAAATACTTTTAAAACCCTCAATAGAATTTCATCTTCTCCTATTGAGCTTGACTAATCGATAATTAGTACTTATAATAATACAATACCATGACACGACAAAAACATTGACTTATATCGATGTGCTATTATATACTAGTACTAACTTTGTTAGGCGCTCATCCATGTAAATATAATACTATAGTCTATGAAAAACTAATCGCGGAAATGACATTTTTTGTCTTTTACAATTTTAGTAGAAGAAAATGACTTTTCAGATTTCTTACGTATAAAAATAAAAATGACATAAAACTTCAAAAAAATTGTGAGAGACTAGAAAATTCTCTCTCCCGAAATTAAAAAAAAATTGCAGTGCAATGGTAAATTCGGTGATTAAAACATCACTAGCTTACACGGTTACCTGAATAGTATGAGGCATACGATAAATTCACTTTTAAGATACTTTAATAAGAAATAATAGATACGTCAGACTCAAAATCTCATGCTAAGGAACGTGAAGATTCAAATCAAGTTACCGTTTACGAGTTAAAATTCAACTTAAAAATGCTCGACTTAAAACAATACTAGTATATATTAATAGTCCTATTCAATTAGGCTTTCATTACCCCTTTAATTATGTGAACAGATGTCTCTACTTTTTATATATAGCAGTTGAGCAATGAAACTTTACCTACAATTTAACATAATTACTCTTTCTGCTTTTTAAAGAAAAATAATTAGTACTTGATTTGTAGTACATGGGGTCCCATAAACCTAATTATCAGTGTGAATATGGACGTTAATATTTTCTTAATTTCAAAAAAGTAAAAAATTGACATAATTGACAGATAACTACATAAATTCTAGTACAAATTAATATTTTTATAGTGAAAAACAAGTTTATGGTATTTTAACATGGATACTTTTTTAGGAGGCATATGAAATTTTCTTTGTGGAAGCGAATCTAATGCAACCACGATATGGTTCATCAATAGTCGATAAATTCGCGCGATATGAATAAATTGTATATCATCAAAAATTCTCATGATATGAACAAATTCTCTTTATCCATAATCTAAATTTTTTTTGGTATAAAGAGTGATTTTTGCGTATGAGTTAATATCTAGCATCCCTCGTGGATGGACCCGATTCAATAATATTTTTTTAACAAAGTTACATTTGAGATATAAAAAAGAAAAAGGAGGAGGCGGCAGGGCTTTACGCTAATTGGAATTGATTTGGATGGCGTAAAGATAAAATCCAACACCTCCATGTGTAACTATGGAGTTAGTCACTTAATCAGGCCATTGTTTCAATATTCCTGCCCCACTATCTCTAAAATTTCATTTTAGAAATCGAGTCAAAATTTAAAGTTTACGAGTTTTAAATTTACTATTGGACTCATAATTTTTTTCGATTAGTGAGTTCATAGTTAAATATTTATAGTACATATTTGTTTGATTTCCTAATAGGGGAAGAGGGGAGGAGCTATGGTCCATCTACATATTTGGTAAAACTCAATAATTTTAATTCAAATTTTTTGTATTTATTTTTAAAATCTCCTTAATATGTGTTAATAATTATTCAGACTTCATATTCAAAATCTTAGCTCCGTCTCTATTTCCTAATATATATACGAGATCTAAGCAAACATTATTGAATTCATCTGAACTCATATCTAATACTATTAGGGGCTGTTTGGTGCATGAGATAAAAATAATAATCCGAGATAAATTATGAAATTAACTTTATCTCATATTTGTATAAAGTATCAATTAATCCCAAGACTATTTTATGCTTCATCCGTTTTAATTTATTTGAACTATTTTAACTCGGCTCGTAATTTAAAAAAGTAAAGAAGACTTTTGAATCTTGTAGTCTTAAATTAAAATATATGTCAAATATACCAAATTATCCTTTCATCTTGTAGTCTTATACATACGTGGAAAGTTGAAATTAAAGAGTTACTAAAAAGGAAAAAAAACATTATTTTTTAAACAAATTAAAAAGGAAAGTAGATCAAACAAAGAGTAAATAGTTCCATAGGATATCCCAACTTATGCGACATCCCTACTTATTCCATCCCGTGTACCAAACAATCCTTACAGTTCCACCCATGTCCGACCCGATCCAGACCCAACAACTCACATATTTTTCCTGCATATATAAAATGCAGTATGAATTAGAACAAACCCCACACAGCACTGGGCACTGGTAACAACTTGTTCACTCTTTTTTTCTCATCATCATCATAGAGCACTCTCCATTATCCTCTGACGAATCAATCAAACAAACAAACGCGGCATTACATCACCATTATTAATAGTACTCTACATACATACACACAGAGCAATAAAAGCACCCAGATTTTCAAAAATACTGATCTCTCTCTGACTTCGTGCTTTCTACTAACTCTTTTGCTCACTCCTTTTTGCCTTCAACTTGTTCTTTGTATCCACCCTATCTTTCTTTGGGATCATCAATTTCACCTTCTTGGATCTGATATTCATAATATACACTATCTTTCTTTGGGATCATCAATTTCACCTTCTTGGATCTGATATTCATAGTATACAAAAGGGTTTTGAAGATTCAAATACAAATAGCAGAGCGTAGAATGGGGAAAGCTGGAAGAGATTGGGGACAGATCTATTCAATATATGGGGTAGATGATTGGCAGACACCAATATTCCTACTGATACATGCCATCTTTTTCTCTATACTGTCTGTGCTTTTTCTAGTGTACTTCGAACCCATTTGCTATTTCTTTCAGTATTTCTTACCTGGACCAAGCATAGCTCGTTTCGCCGCCGGATTCACCGGTTCCGTCACCGCACTCTCCGCCGTCTGCCTCTTCTACGCCGCCGGCAACATCTTTTACTCCTCCGTTTCACTCCACTGGGAAATGGCACAGCGGATGGTAAATTCCGTCACTGATTGGTCTTCTGTTAAGCATGCACTTGACCTAGGCTGCGGCCGTGGGATCCTCCTTAACGCCGTCGCACTCCAGCTGAAGAAATCCGGGTCATCCGGTCGGGTCGTCGGGTTACACCCGACTCCGACCCGGTCACTTTCGACTCTCCGGACTGCGGGGTTTGAAGGAGTCCAGGAGTATGTCACGTGCAGGTCAGGTGACCCGAGGAAACTTCCGTTCAGTGATAACTACTTCGACGTGGTGGCGTCGGCGGCGTTTGTGCACACCGTCGGGAAGGAGTTCGGGCAGAAAACGGCGGCGGCGGCGGCGGAGAGGATGAGGGTTTTGGGGGAGGTGGTGAGGGTACTGAAACCAGGGGGGGTAGGGGTGGTGTGGGATCTGGTGCACGTGCCGGAGTACGTGAAGAGATTGCAAGAGTTGAAGATGGAGGATATTCGGGTTTCGGAGCGGGTCACAGCTTTCATGGTCAACAGCCACGTGGTATCATTCAACAAGCCAAGTCAGCATTTTGTGGGACCCAATGAAGTTAGATTGGATTGGAGACTCAACAATCTCTGTTGATACAATACTAAATTACGCGAATTCTTCACTTATATACCTGATATTTTTGAAGAGCTCGATCAACATAGCTATTACGATAGTCAATATGGTGATAATAGCATAAGTTATGGGTACTATTTTCTACTTTTTTTTATTTTTGTAGGGGCCAATATGGCAATCTGGGGAAGCAAAGTGGACCTAGATGGAATAAATGATAATTATCTACTAGAATAGTTAAGATTTGAAAATGCAGAAAATGACATGTATAGAGAGTGTTATTTTCCCCATTTTGATGAGGGAATTTGAAATTGCTCTTCTTTATATGATTGATAAGATAATATATTGTAATTTGTACATAATGTTTTTGATATATGAATCTAATTAATATTGCTACTACAACTAATTAGTTTCTTCGTTTTGTTTGTCTTCTTTGTGTTGTACTTTCCTGATTTAATTTCAACTAGTTTATGATGGAATAGTAGCAAATGTTATTACTCCATCTTGTATGAGAATAACAAGCTTCATGTGGAGAAATTGGTATTGAACACTCTTTAAAAAAAATTAATAACAAGAGTTATTTGACTAATTCTTATTATTCTTTGATATTAACAACAATAACATATTTTGTGCAATCACTAATCTCATGTGTGTGGAGTTTGGAGAGAGTGAAATATACGCAAATTTTATCCTTGTCTTTTGGGTTATAAAGATTGTTTCCAATAGATCTTCTGCTCACAAGAAAAATTTACGAAGCAAGGTTGTAAGAAAACATAACAAGATACAAAGCAAATGAAGCAATGTATATTGAAGAATAAGAAACTAATAATACTAATAAGGATGGAAAGCTAGCCCCTTGGCTCTCCCACGTAAAGTGTGGTTACACTTTGCTACCTACTAACTTTCTATCTTAATCATCAATCTCTATACATTTCTATCTTGGGTCATGTCCTCATTAGGCTAAAGTCGTGTATGTTCTATCTAATCACCTTTCACAATTCTTCTTCGGCCTACATCTATAGCCAACCTCTCACACCTCCTTAATTAATTACTAGCGTATATATATGTGCACCTTCTCTTCACATGTCCGAACCATCTCAATCTCATAACATTTAAGTTACTGAATTCTACCAAATACGTTTCTATAATAGTGGCTCCACCCCTAATTGTAAGTGGGCATACAAGATTACTTCCTTAGAAAGGTGTTAAACTAATAGTTCAAAATATCAAAATGTCTAGTTGAAATCTAAACTTTATTTTATTTAGAGGTTATGGGAGACACTAAAAAGAAAGTTAAATTATTAGTATGGAGAAATTAATTCTTTTGGGGTAATAAGTTAGGCTAGGAGTTGTTGGGGTGTCATTATCGTACGTATAGTAGAAAAAGAAATGACTTTAAATGAAAAATTGGAATTATTGTGGACCTGCAAATCATTACTGGTAAGTTAGAGGTTAGAAGTGTACGTGGAAATAAGTTAGTTTTGTGTATTAAATTCTACCGGCATTTCCAAAATTCTATAGTTGAAATTTTGACTTTATGACTATTTCCATTTTTGTTCACAATATTGAGCCAATTCCTTGCTTATTTTGTATTCTCCCCGTTTCAATTTATGTAACGGTATTTGATTGAGAATGAAATTTGATTAAAAAAAAATATTTGTAAATTTGTGTTCTAAAATAAATCATAAATATTTATGTAACTATAAACCACCCCATTAAATATAAATTAGATATTTTAAAGTTAAATTATTATTAAATATAAAAAAGATGTCATTCTTTTTGCGACAAATTAAAAAGGAAACACTATCATATAAATTAATACGGAAAGTGTATTATAAGATTTAGATAACTAAACCAATAATACTAAGAAATCTAAAGCATAACCACTACTTCCCCATTCTTCTTTTTGTTTCTCTAGACTGAAAACATTTTTTTATCAGAGACGATTTCATTTTCAAAATGCAAACTCGAGACTTCAGTTACTTATAACACTCCATTACAACTGTTGATGGTTAAGCATTACTTTGTTTTAATGACTTTGTAAATATAGCTGAAATCTATACTTAACTAATTCTCAAATGTGATCAAATCAAACAAACCATTTTAATAACAAAACAGTGATCAAGGTAGTCAACCTAGCTAACACCTTTTGCAAAAATCAACAACCTACTTTGCAAACTCAAATTTTTTACAACTTCAAACAAACTCTCTGCACACTGATTCAATGAGCTTATCTTGCTTGTATTAAGATTTAGAACTTGTCGTCTACTTTCAAAAATTGCTTAAATACTTATAACAACATATAATTGTGTTGTTCCAATTTAATTTCTTTCTAACTCGACAAAGTCTATAACAACAACAATAATAACATACTCAATATAATAGTGTATGCAGATTCTACTACTACTTTATAAAGATAGAGACAGAGAGGATGTTTCTGATAGATCATCAGTTTGAGTAAAGCATTGCAATAGTCAATAATTATATGTTGACTAATTTGAGCATAGTGCTACTTAACTTTGTCAAATACTAAAAGAAAAAAAAAACATTTTGTCAACAAAATTGACACAATGTTTCAATTACTAGGCAAATCATGCGAATGGTGAAAAAATGAACTTGAATATATAGCATAGTAGGACAATAGAATTGGGACCTCATTTTAATAATAACATGTGGTTAGGTATTTGAATAATTGGATAAAAGGTTGAAAAAAAAGCTAATAGATATAGCAATTGAGGTCCATGTCAAGTCTTTATCCTAGACATATTAGATATTATATAAGGAACATTATTTTAGTTCAAAAGTCTTTTCTTCATTTACTCCTTTTGTTGAATTGGAATTTGAATGGTAGAGGTTATGGGTGTGTTTGGTATATATATGAAAGAAATTCGTTTCCAAAGAAAAATATTTTCTTGAAAAATATTTTCTTGAAAAATAAGTGATTTTCTTGCTTAGTTTCAGATGTTTGGTTAATAAATTAAAAATATTTATATATAATTTAGACAAATATTATTGGGTGGGGGTGGGGTTTGGGAGGGGACAATCAACATGGAATGTCACTTGTAGAACTTGTTTTTCCAACGCACTCTCACGAGAAAAGTCATTTTCATGATTTTTAAGGAACCTGTTTTTTTTTTAGAAAATAAATCATTTTGACCAATCAAACCTGAGAAAATTGAAAAATATATTTATCGAGCTCGAAAAATATATTTTAAGACAAGATTTGACTAGTTGGCTGGCACTTACAATTAAAAAAATAGGTTAGAGTCTTAGAGAGACTTTTCCTAACCTAATTGTTGATGCAAAAACAAAATCTAATACTTTTATTTAAGTGGTATGCACGTAGGTTGCACATGATTATGTTAATTAATATAATAATGAAGAAGATAAAATAATATCTTAGAAACAAATTATATAAAAGAAGATTAATTAATTTAGAAATTTAGAAAAAAAATAAACCACATTTTTTTTTGATAACATGTGAAAGCAAGAGAAATGAAGACTAATGTATATACACATAGGTCCTACAACAAGAAAAGAATATTGAAATTGACCCTATATCTTTTCCTCCATGAGAAAAGTTCAAAGTAATGATTTTCTCAATAGGGGAACTTTAATGGGTATGACATAAAAGAAAAGTTCAATATTATTATTTTCTTTAGTAGCCCCTTCACATTTGTACGTGTAACAGTCGAGTCCATTAGTAATATTGATTTCCAATTCACGTGCAAGTGTATGTGATCGTTGAAATAATATAAAATTGATTTAGTTCGTATATCATATCCAAAGGACTTGTGATTTAGCAAGAATTTAGTCAATTCTAATACCGCAAAATTAAGACAAAGTGATTTAGTAACCAAGAGAAGTGTTTAATTTCGAGTGTTTTGTAGCCAGTAATTTAAAGCAAGAAAGCAAGTAATGGTTGTGATCACAATTTGGAAAAATATTTCAGGGTTATGACTCTAATTCGCAATCATGTAAAGTATTCGATTTTATCGACTTGTTTATTTATCTAGTTGTTGATTTACGAGATTAACAACATGATTAAGCGGATTCAAGATTTAAATTCTGTGGATTCTAAATTGTAGGATAATGACCTCAAGCACTAGTAACTCGATTCTATATTTTAATTTGTATGTGTATTTAGTGAATTTTGTAAGTACATCTTCAAGATTCGAACAAAAATTATTGAGTTCTGTTACATATGCCCGTGTCGTTTGTGACAAAATTAAACAAAAATGATGTTGATTGTATGTTTGGTAGGATTAATTAAAAGGATTTGCTAACAAAAGTTTTCATGATTTAGGTGTTTCAACTACATTTCAGAGTTGGACAATGTTTGTGCTTGCCAATTGATGTTTTAGCTATCATTATAAACAGATTTGGCTTATATAAATTGGAATATTAGATGGCCACCTAAATATGTTGATTAAGATTTAAGACCAAACAATTTATGATATTTCTTCTTTCCTAGTTTTGTCTCGTCCATTCCAATGATATTTTTGGACTTTTGATCCATAATTAGACCCTAATTTAACTTTTTTTCTTAAAAAGAACGAATTCAAATGCCAATTTTAATAGAGTATCCTAAAGTTTAAGCACTCTAATATTGCAATTAAATAGCCATAAGTTTCGAGGTAGAGATAAGGTCTGGTACACTCTACCCTTCCCAGATTTTACTTTGTGAGATTATACTGATTATGTTATTATTGTTATTGTTATTTAAGTTTTCAACAACTTTTCGATCCTCGTCTTTTTTAGGTGATGAATAACGCAGTTAAAGCATTGAGCTTTTTCGTGTATCCTATAGCAAAGAAAAAGTATTGAACGCATAGATTTGTTATAAATATCGATTGAGAAAGCTATATTTTCACAACGTTTCAACTATCAACATAGGCTTAGCACGTGGAAGAGTTGATGGAGACCAAACACCTAACATATTCGATCTCTCCTGATTTTGTGTTTTACATTAAGCTAGCGTTTGGTCATAGATTTTCAAATATTTTTGGCAAATATTATTTGGGTGAAATTTCATCATGTGTTTGGCCATAGTATTTGGAAAACATATTCCATTTTTTTAAGAAATATGATTTATACCCATAAGTTTTAAAAACTATCAAAATTAACCATAAGTTTGTATTACATAGCAAGATAGAAACGTCGACGTAACAATATTCATAATTTTCGCAACAAGTCAGTTAGATCTTCGTTGCAGCAAATAACAAGTAGTGAAGCACGACTATTGTTCCTTTCAAAGATAAACATTTGTGTAGAATTTGAATAAATAGAGGGTGTTTTTGTAAAAGATAAAAGTTTGGTGTAGAATTTAAATTTTTAAATTCTCCCAAATAATGAGATTTGGTCCAAATACTAGTTTTTTCTAGTATTTGAGAATTTGGGTTATTTGCCAAAAAGATTTGCCAAATAATGGCAAATTGTACGGACAAATACTATTTGTCAATTTTTTTTCCAAATATTACTTGCGAAATCTATGGCCAAACGGGTCCTAAAATTTGCCGGAATATTAGGGTCCTTAAAACAGGGCCTAATCAAAGGTTAATGTTGGATTGAGAAATTAACCTCTTTTGCTTTCAAGTTTTCTACCTTCCTTTTCTCTCTCTTTACATTGTTCCTTCAAGAAGAAAATAATGAACTTTTATGACACGATCAACTTAAGCTATAATTCATTTAGGGGTAGTTTAATTTGAAGAGAAGTTACGTTAGGATTAGTTATCTTGGTATTATTTTTTATTAAATGTTTTGGTTTTTGTATATTAAAAATAACACGAATTGTATAATTTCTAAGAAATTATTTGTTTACAAAAATATTCTCCACCTTTTTAGTAGAAAAAAAGGGTTTGAGGGACCTCATGAGTATTTTTTGTCATTTTCATTGTATTATCCTAAAATAACTAATCTCGATACTATTATAATATCTCTGATAAGGATAACTTATCGTGATACTAATTACAAATTTTGATATAACTCATCCCAAAAATAGTAACCAATAATGGAGTACTAAATCTTTATCCCAGACTTATGTATGCTTGTCCAGCATATCAAACCACCCCTTATGGTGTAACTTAACAGATGATCATACTTCTTCATAATTACCTTTGGGTTTTCTTTGAGGTGTGGTGTGGTGGTGGGAGGGGGGTATGGGGTGTGGGGTGTGAGGGTGGGGTGGGGGTTATTTTATGTTATCAATATTTCTAAATTTAGCTTAACTCAGATTATAACAAGGTCCCATGGTCTAGTGGTCAGGACATTGGACTCTGAATCCAGTAACCCGAGTTCAAGTCTCGGTGGGACCTTTTCTCTTCTTTTTTCCCCCCTCTGTTTGAAAAATCTTATTTTTCGTGAATGGAACAGTAATTTTTTTTAGATACACCAGTAAACTAACTACATTATTTGTGTAAAAAACAATATCTCACAACGTCAATTTACAAAGTAAACAACAACAATAACATACCCAATGTAATAGTCTGGACATGATGATGTGTACACAGACTTACACCTACCTTGTGAGTTATGAAGGTAGGGAGATTGTTTTTCATTGACCTTCAACTCAAGTAAAACATATCAAAATCGATAAGGAAATGAGTCAATAAAGTACTACTAGCTAATTGAAGTCATTTTCAAATCTGGAAGAAACGAGCAGAAAATGTGTTTTTGATCAATAACAAGTAACAACTCCTACTAGTTTCATTATCTTATATGGTGATTATTCTCTCTCTGTAGACACAATCACACAAACAATTATAGTCTCAGTAAAGATGTTTTGCAATCTCCCTCCAACAATTTTACCCTTGTCCTGGCTCATATCTGAACTAATTTACTTGGTCTAGGACTTCAAAATCTCCATGGCGTTTGCGTGTCCAAGTATTGAAACTTCAAATTTTCAAAATAAATTGGAAAATAAATGATGAAACCTGGAAGATCATCTAGCTCAACCAAAAGGACGATAAAGAGCACAAAAACAACCAAAAAAGATATGAAAATAAAAGGATCTGTCAACCATCAATCATCAAGTTTTAATCCAAAAGCACAAGGCACATCATATTGTAAAACCACTCACTTTACCTCTTTAATTCATCTATCTCCCGACTACTGTTCCGTGTACAAGGAAATTCTCTCTCAGAATCTCATCTATTGTACAAGCAAAAATGTTCTCTATACATTAGGGTCTACATCTTTGACACTAAAAAAGCTCACTTCCTTTACTGTTGCGACTTGGGAAAAAGAATACATATTGTACAAACACTGGTAGACTCGAAGTTTTCAAGTTAAACCATCCGTGTGAAGCTCATCATGCTTTTAACAAGAAAGGACGATCAATCCAATTGTAAAGAAAGGTCAGAAGGATGACCAAAGGCTTCAGGCTGGTATGCAGAAAGAAGAACTCAAAGCTGGAGGGAAGACACACACCAAATGTGGACTGGGAGGATTGCAACAAATATTGGCCTTGTCAACATTTGGCAACCCCAACTGAGGAGGACGAACATATCCAGCAACCAGTGGCAAACATAATACTGAAATAGTTATTCTCGATCCTGTCAGAGTACAAAACAAGCATGAGTACCGGCAGAGCACACACAAGTGCACAGAAGCACTTGTAATACAAGTTGAAAGTCAAACAATGAAAAAATTAACTTGAAGAAACCTTGTTTCGTTGAGAGTAAGACATGTCCCCTTTTCCTCCCAGCAATCATCCAGTGATCTGAATTTGCATGGACCTCGTATAGAACATCATCCTTGCAAGAGCAAAAAAAAAAAAAAAAAAAGGAGGCACTTGTCATCTAAAGGAAATTTTTTGTCCCATTTTGATACATATGGCACTGCAAGTTAGTTTTACATGATGTGAGAAATTTACAAGAATAACCAGATCAAAACGATATACATGTGCAACAGCAGCCAGGGCTCGATTATGAATTTTACATCACTTTCTATATTTCAAAATTTTGGTAGAAAATAATAAGCTTCCTCACGAGTCTAAAGTAGATGTCGAGAAACTCGAGGAGTTATCCAGTAAGTTACCCAGATGATTGATTAGCAGGAGAAAGGAAAATCCAACAGTAAAAACCGCTTCACACTATTGAAAGGTTGAGCAATTTATATGGACAGATAGGATTGATCAACTTTGTTATTGAATTTTCCAAAGAGGATTGTAGATCATCAGTACTTACATTGTTTTCAGAATCTGCATATTCCTCCAAACTCTTTAACCTTTCAACTCTCCATCTCATGCTAACAAGCTGTCCTACTTGAAGATCAGTTGAAGAAAGAGGCAGAAAACCGACTGCAAAGCAAGGGTCAAGCACGGGTCTCTGTAAAAGAAGAGAGCTCTTGAAAATCAGACTCTGAGTCGATCCATCATGTCCACTATGTTCCTCAGCATTGGGGTCATGGGCACCAGCAGCTCTATTTCCCAAAATACCAAATCTAATATTTAAAATGCTCTCAGGACACTGGATCTCAGCTTCTTCTAAATAAACCACAAAAGGAAAAGGCAAGAGTGAAAACTAGTGTCATGAAATATCATTAGGTGCTTCTTAAAATAGTTCGATGAGTTTCAAGAATTTTCAGATATGTAGCATGCATTTTCCTCCTCCATGTAATTCAAATTAATCCCTATCTACTGTCCACAAAGGAATGTCCCTAGTAGACTCCAGTAGATATTTCATATTCTTTTCTGCTTTTGGCTGATGGCTAATCAGAAGCATGCAGGGAAAAAATGTTGTCCAAGATTTCCCCGGTATTGCAGAAAGTGTAGTGGATGATATGCCATAATTGGGCTCCCTACTATAGGTGTCAGTACATAGAGGGCAAAAATTAATGACTGCTGAGTCTGTGACTAAGAGGGAAAATAACAGCACATACCATTTGTTGGTGCACTTGCCAGGCATACACTGAAGAGAATTCCAGCTCTAGATTTCGGAGAGATCACTAGGGGAAAGAAGCCAGAGATTGGTTTTTTATCACCATTTCTTGTGTGAGCAAAGCCTTCTTGAAGATCAAGCCAAGAGTCGTAGATGGTCAATGTAGCTTGGACTTGTGATTGCAGTATCACCTAGACAAAAGCATGAAACAGAAACCATGAGAGAGTTGGCATTCATGCAGGTCATGCAATTTCCTGAATCTGAAATGACACAATTCCGTAGAACACAAAACAACAGCCATCACTGACAATCATCTGCATTTCCAGGTAGTGTAACCCAAGGGAAATCTGGCAACAGTGATCCTAACACAAAAGGATGCAAATTCAGATGGCTTCTTGCATCTCCTATGTCTTTTCTTCTCTTTAAGTCGTATATTTTTCTTCTCTATTTCTATTAAATAATCCAGACATCCAAAACACTTGTAAAGAACCACTGATCAACAGAGAAAATGACTGCTCTAGCCTTTAACTGAAATAAACCCCCACCCCACCACCACCAAACAAAAGAGGCAGAAAAGATTACCTGCAAAAGCAATTTGCCATCAGTGCTTTTGTCCGTAACTCGGGTACTTACTGAGAAGGGGTCAGTGAAGTGCACAGCAATTGTCCTAAAAGAAAGTTAGATTCCAGATTAGTCTTACTAACAAGAATATGCATAAAAAAGATTCAAATATTAGAAGTATGAATTGAAAAAGTGAGGAAGGTTAACCTTTCAAATATTTGGTTCCGCGACACCCCAAATTCAAGTTTCAAAGCTATTGTTCTTAGTCCCTCCACTAGGTTCTGTCTCTGGGGAACAACTGCACCTGATAGGTAAAGCAGGTGTTTAGGCAGTGGAAAAAACAGATTTTTGGAGCTGTGACTATGCTGTTTGAACCACCACTAGTTTATTAATCATCACCTGCAGGAGCGCCTTTAGGAATTTCATCACTGGTAGCACGCACAGGAATCCACAAAACAGAAGTTATGTTGCTTGCCCAATCAGGCAGCTCAATATTTCCATCGTGAAGAGACATTTGCTTTACTTCGGGAGTAGCTCCAGCACTGTCATCATCTTTAGAACCTTCAGAATGGTCTGACTCATCTGTGTGCCCATTCACGTGCCTCTCAATTTCAATCTTATGTGATTTTTCAATAGTCAACCCAGGACCAGTGTCTATGTGCAGAATTGCACCCTTAAGAGAGTAACTAATTGGCTTCAAAATTATTCCAACCCATTGAGGTTCATTCATCAATAAAGCAGATGAAACAGCAGCAGTAAGATCAACCAGAGACCTTGGCTTGAACACCTTTCAAAAAAGTTCAAGAAATATAGAAGGCCTTTCAGATAATCATTCTGTATAATAAATTGTAGATCATTTGCATACAAAAGAATCACTAAGAATATTTCAGGATAGAAGCGAAGGATGACACTCTATCCTTTTGGAATACACATCACAGCCTTCGTAATTCATTTTTCGTCTCTCCACTTATATGACAGATCCTTTACCTTTAAGATTGGCCTTGTTGGCTTCTCATAACTCATAAAATCATCACTATCTGCAGGAGCACCCTTTGAAAAGCTGTGAGATCTAAAACTTAGTAGACCAATTTTCCCTGTAAGAACCCCCAAAACATAAGAACCGGGTCTCTGCGGAGGTAAATTGATCATGATTGTATTCCTTCCGGGCTTTAATATTGTCGCACCAGACCTTTTTATTGCCTGAGGAAAAAGCTCAGAAAAGCTTATTGCACTAGAAGATACACTTTCTAAAAACTACTTGAGGAAACGGGATAGAGAGTAAAACAGAATACCTTAACACCCTCATCGGTATTAGTTGTGGCAGTGAGAGTTAGACTAAGTGATTCTAGAGTAATGTCATTTGGAAATCCACTCCATACAGTGACGGAGAGTGTACCAGGATCGCCATCACAAAGCTGCAGTGGTGGTCCAGGATTGCCAGAAAATGTTATCAGTGAGGACACATCTAGAGGCACGGTGTGTTCCATCTCACTATGAGCAAGACAAACCACTTCAGACTGAAATGCTTGACGTTCCTTGCTGGAGAACAATCCTTTATCCAATGAGAGCAATCTTACACATGAAGATAGATAACCAGCTTGATCACCAAGTTCCTTTTGGCACTCAGCTAAATTGGGAAGGACCTCAGCCAAAAGATTCTGCCATCCTTCACCAGAATAAAGAGCACAAACCTTTTCATACAATTTTGCAGCAAGATCATAATTTCCGTTCTTATGGAAGACAGCTGCAATTTCACCATCAAGTACAACTCCATGCCTCTTCCACCATGAACGATGATAGTTGTTGGCAGCACCTTTTGACAGCTCCAGGTATTTTTCCTAAGATTAAAACTGATTAGAATTGCATAAAGGAATGAAGAACATAAAAGAAAACATGACTCTACATAAATACTAAAAATTAATCTACTGCTGAATAATGCATGCCAAGGTTTCCAATTCACGAGCAATTAAAAAAAGATATATGCAGAACTCTAATTCGCAGTGTCATGCCTATTCACAAGTAGTATACAGAACTCTATTATAAGTACCATTACTATTCACAGGTACACATATAATCCTTAGAGAAGATAGGAACCTCAAATTCCTCGACAGAAGACAATGATTTCCACAGTTCTGCATCAGAAATTGTACTCCGCAAAGCATGCTCAGCAGCAACACAAATTTCTGAAAGCCTCAAAGGTCGGCTGATTGAGCTCTCAAAGTTTCCAGGCGAAGAGTTAGTTCTTGACATTGATATCGACTGTGCTTTTGCTGGTGAAGACATTGAACCTGAGCTGTCGGCAGATGACGACAAGGTAAGAGCTCAGCCTTTGAGGTTACAATAGAACATATGAAAATGTGAAACCTCTTGGGGAAACTAACACCAATGTTCTAATCTAATTTTGGATTTTTTACCATATGGTCTCAGGAAAACATCCTTAGTCAAAATATTAGTAAGAAATCCATGAAAACGACATAGACCAATCATCCCTTTTTATGTGCCCTGCTTTCTCTTAATGATGTTCTCAGTAGGTAATTCTTGGACTAATAAAAAATAATGACACTCGTGTAAACCATAGTCTTTGTCCATGCATCCATATAATTACACCTTGAAGGTGCTCTCGAGTGATCAACTACAACAGTCTATTCAGCTTTATATCCTCCAGTAATTCACTTAAATTGGCACAGGTATGTTTATAAATAGCATTTTTATTCAGCTTACCGATTGTTCGAAGAATATGTTGCTGTTTTTGAAAACTAGAGCAATTTTCAACTGCACAATAGTGTTAAGTGAAGCAGAAACGTATTAAGTCAAGAAAGCAAAGAGGAGCCGTAAGCTTGTCGCTTCCTATACAAGCAATATAGGAAAATTATCAAACTTCTTTTTTTAACACGACAAACTATCGAACTTCTAAAATTTTCAAATCATGGCAACTGATAATCTCAAAACAGCCCAATCACCCAACCTTTACCATGTTAAGTATGGAAATGCACTAAATAAAAAAGTACAAATAAAGCATTCATCTTAATCAATCTCCATTACCCATCAATTGCATTTGGATGTCCATCAAACATTTCAAACACATTCCCAGCAGAAATAGAAGCTCTTCTGCGATTTGCTTCACGCAAAAGTACAGATGGTTCTAGAGGCAAAGGCTTCCTCTGGATACCAAAATGTTTAACCCGCAGACTTTCTTCAAACATCATCTGCAAAGAAATTGTGTCCAACGGTATCAGATGGCATTTCCATTGAAAACATAAATGCAAACAATGTCAAAAGTGATATTGGGTCCATTATTGCTGGCTAAGCAGACCTTTGAAAATTTGAAATGTGTTAAGGACCAACATGATTAATATGGGAATGCAGGTACACAAGAGAAACTCAAATGTTGTCAGTTAGTCTATTATAAAAGTATTCACCCTGCCAATGGCACCATGAACTCAGATTGGAGGTCAGAACATGAAAATTTTACCTCTTCTACTTACAACTCGAATAATATTAGCTATTTGTGTACAATACAACAATGATTTGCCAAACCTCTAGCTTTTTTAGTTGCTTAATTTTCATTTTGTATATGTCAGCGGCTTGCCTATATGCTACATATTCCTTCCTAAGCTTATCTCTTAACCTACAGAATGAGTCCTAACTGTTCTTTCAAAATGTCTGACAGTCGATGAGAAGGGAGGAATTTTACTTTACAAAGCCTTTCAGAAGCATCTACTTCATTAACTTTAGCAGTCACCATTCTTAAAATTTTCAGCTAGGTAATCGCTATAGGAGAAATTAGTTCCCATGCATTCTCCACACCCCAAAAGAATGGTATGCTTTTAGATGGGCATTGCCTTTCTGGCTTATCTTCAATAACCACGAGTAAAAACACACCTTTTCTTTCACAAGCACCTCAGATGAAGCATCGGGAGGAAGAGAAGGCCAAACTCCTGGCTTAGGCCAAGGCAGCATGCTAAGCGAAGCACTGCTCAAAAGAATGAAAATATACATGAGCTTTCAGTAAATTAAACAGCCTTTATTGTATGACTAGGATTACCCTCCTGTAGGATGGTTGGTTCAGAAAATGCCCCAATACAAGAAAAAGATGTTGTCAAGAGCAAACAGGGCGAGTACCTGTTCACAGGACTTCTTTCAATATGTAATCCATAACCAATTAAATATGCCAGCCGCATGAACTGCCACAACCATAACAAGCTTCAACGGAAGGCAGAGAGTAATTTGTTATAAGTAAAGCTAAAGGAACAACAACTGAATCAACAATCAAAATTATTTGAAAATTTGAGCAAAATGACAGCCCTTTAAAGCTGCATACATGTGACCAGCGTTTCAAAACTGGACAACAAATTCCGTGTAGGATGGTCAAGATTAAGATAGTCTTCAGTAGATACATGTGACCACATCAGATGATACTTCTTAGCATAGCTTAATTTACCTTAGTACGACATAAAGAATAAAGGTCCCCCTGAACACGGTAAAACTCTTTTTCAGTGTCAGGAGCCACTTGTCCATCTTTGTATTGAGAAGCAGTTGCAGTTATTAGAGCCAAGGAAGCAGTTATAACCCATACTTCACGCGTGCAGAAGGGCAATATCCTCTGGAACATCAGAAGCACATATGAAAAATCAATTAATCAACTACACCTCAATCCCAATAGATGGATATGAAACATTTATATATATTCCACTCCATTCGGATCTTACTGGCAATAAAGTTGCCTACTAAAGCAAAGGATTGAATGAAAAATATAAAAGAGAATATAAAATAATAAAGAAGAAATCAATCCTCTCAGGTAATAGAAATGATGAAGCAGGTAAAATATAACTCATTACCTCATGAAGGGCCAATGCCTTTGAGAAGCTAATAATAAATGAATGCCCCCTTGATGCAACTTCAAATGGTCGGGTCAGCTTAAAGAGAAGCTGCAGGTATTAATGGAACAATAAATCTTGATTAAACATCATCAGAGAAATGCTTAAGATAATTTAAGTGCTAGGAAAAGTGATCCTTCTATGAGGGCTTGTTGTACACGTAGACTCTTGAAAACACTAATTACTAGAAGAAGTTGGGGAAAAAGAGCTTGTTGTACTCATCCAATTAAAGCCATGAGGGATCCTCAACGTTATGATAGTGCTCATAGAGGAGGGCGTCATATGGGTAACACAATTCTTTTACTGCTCTGATCCATAGACAGCTTTATCATGTTGTGCAACCACGGAAAAGTACAAGGTAGACCAAAGAAGTAACAAAAGATCTTGTAACATATAAATCCATCCAAGGTTGAAGTGATAAATTCCCTAGCAGGTTAATCAGCTGAACTTCCTCCTCAATTTTTATGATCCTCTCTGAGAATGCACGTTATGGATTAGGAATGAGCAAATTGATTTCACTTGCTAGGGTTGCAAGTGCAACTACCATAGTGCCAAAAAAGTTACATTTTGGAGCATTACTAGAAACTACACTTGAGTTCCTTTCACCTTTTGTTGTGGGAAACTTTTTTGGCATGTCCCAAAAGAGAAAGAAGGATGATGAATGCAAGGGAGCAGTGCAGTATTTTTCCTCCGACTGAATAAGAAAAGATTTTTATGTAAAGCAAAACTAGCCTATTTTAATCATAGGTCTTGCCATACTCACCTTTGATTGGCAGGCAAATAGATACTGCCTGAAGTCAAATTCCCTAAAAGAATCATCCTGAACAATCTGGTTAAGTGCTTTTTTTCCTGGGTTGAGCAATGCAGCCTGATCATCGCCACTGTCCATTCCTCCAAAGTCCCTCTGTTTCCCAGTCATATTCACTAATCAATAGTGACATATAAAGATCGGGTCAGTTATCAGGTTTACCATCTTCATGACCAGAAAAACATCAGACAATTTGAGCAAATCAAGTTAGCCTAAATAGTACACTGCAAAGCATAGTACATATTAGCACAGAATATCACAGTGGTTTCTCATGTTACAATCAAGAAAGAAAAGCCACCGATGATCTCATGTCATCAAATTAAATGGATTTAGCAATGTATTCTTTCAAGCCAAACTTTATAGTATGAAGTAGTACTATAAATCAGAATGTTCATTAATCAAAAAAGTATCTACTAGGGTGGAATCGATTGTAATATATTAAGGATTGTCTGCAAGCATCTGGGTCCAATGACCTATGAAGAGCATTAGGATTGTAGGACATAATGCAAATTCACATATACATAGGTTTGACAAACGCCATAGAGAAATATAGAGAACCCTAAAGAGATATTTGAGGATTTCTAAATTATGATATTTCTTATGGAAAAAATAAACTCTTGATCAGGCAATCTATTTCAGACTTTGATGGACGGACAGACACTGTAAGGGCTAGCACATGGTGGAGATAGGCTTCTCTCAGTTGATAACGTTGTATTTTATTGAGAAAAAAGGTTACCTACCAAAAACTAAGAGCAAAATTAGCAACTAAACACAAAAGCTCTTCAATTACACCAATCACTAGACACTCCTCGGCAATAGAATACATTCATTCCTTGAAAAACACTCCTTAACAGCTCCTTATGAGTGTTTGGGCTTGATAATAGCAGCAGCCATAGCCCATTGGGTCCAATTGCTTATGACCCAATGGGCTATGGCTGCTGCTATTATCAGCCCAAACACTCATAAGAGCTGTTAAGTAGAACAATGCCAACTAACGAACAAGCATCAAATGTAAGAAACGAAAACTAGCTAGCATATTCTTGTAAATGCTCTTGCACAATATTTTTTGCTTACCAAACACTAGAAAATAAGTAAGAAATCCACTTATAACCAAGAAATCCGGTAGCATAATAAGAAAGGAGGCAAACTGGTAAATATGGCTAAGTAAAGAGGTCAACAGCAAACAAGAAGGGTGATCTCAGCAATAAATTTAAACAATTAACATTGATCCATTTTGAAGATGAAGAGGTCAGCCATTAAGCACCTGTTTCCAAGTAGCAGAGTTCTAGCTCGTCATATTCACGTAATGCATCTTCATGGAGATGAGCAATCTCAAACATAAAGGCCAGACTCTCCTGTTAAATGAGAGAAAAGTTGTTACTGAAAATCTAGAACATGGATCCTATCGATAAAATCTAATTCTGAGCAACAATCGCAATGACGCAATAGTTTGGGCAACTCCACATAAGCATAATATTATCACTTGGATTATCTAAAGCTAACCTACTAACTGATATAAAGCATAAAGCTAACTCACTACCACCAAGAAGGTAAAATAATCTTCAATAGAAGATACATCGCACTAAAATGCCTTTCCAAACAGGAGTTGCTGATCTCTGAATTCATGTGTAGATTGTTAAACAATGAAACTTTTCTATATCCGTGAATCCAGGCACTAGCATATGACAATCCTGCTAATGATGAAGAAACAATTTGGGATCACACTGGGTATGTTGTTGTTGTTGTATTACCTTCAAAATGAAGAAGTTACAGAAGTTCCACACAGGCATGAAGCGCTGTTCGCTGAGCTTCCGTATTTCCTCTTCATAAAACTGAATGCGCCTATCAAGTGTATTTCTGATGCATTCCATGATCTTGGCTTCCAAGTCATCCCAGAAATTTGTATCAGGTCCATGAATGTCTAGTTTGCAACATCTATACAAAGCATATAATCCAAATAGGTTAGAGAGAGAATTTTTTGGGGTGTTAAGATCCAGGTTATTTTTTAAAAAGGAAAAACAAAAATATTAGTTGGGTACACTTCCTGTCTCCTCTCAAGGCTATTACATCTCTCTGATTTCACGTAATTTTAACATGTTATTTAACTAGATGCTTTAACTGGATGAATACCATGGAGATCTGAAGAAAATACTAATGTAACTCAAGACAGATAACGGAAAAGACAACATGAAGTGAAAGTTTGTTGTATGATAACCTATCAAAAGAAAGGTAACTTAGTGCCAAAATCCATGAGAGGAAGAATGGTAATTATCTAATTAGCCTTCTCATTAGAAACATTACATTACCCTCCTTCATGATGATTTTTAGAAAGAAGATGCACTAATGGTTTCTATTGACTAAGAAGAAGTAAGAACTAAGATTGAAATGTGCAGTATGATCCCTGTACCTCTCACAAGATGCACTAATGGTTTCTGTAAGTATATAAAATATTCTTCTAATATTTCCCATTTAGTCAATTTCTTTTGTAAAGAGAGAAAAATCAGGACTTGCAAAACAATTTTGAGATGCATGGTTGGCACTGAATCAGCACACTTGTTAATTGCATCAGAATTCATATAATTTGCAGCAGGGGAACACCTTTCTCTCTTCTTGGAGCTAAAATCGACTTCAAGTTTAGCATATACTTTTTTTGCCATCTTGGTGGCCTGATCACTGTGAGATGCTGCTTTAGACACGAACACGATGAACCACTCCCGTTCATCATTTTGAACTATTAACTTTAGGCGTGGCTTGAGAATAGTCTTAAACTCATCAAGATCCTAACAAGGAAAAAGAATCATCAACTTTTACTGCATACAAACAAGAAACTACCTTCAAAATAAAAGAAGCAGAAGTACAATAAATATCGGACGTTAATTAAGCAGTTTCAGCTAGAAGAGGCTGTCAAAGAAAAACAAAAAACAACTTGACTTATCAAAAATAAAAACTCAAAGGACCATCAAAAGTTGGAAGCACCAAGGTGAAAGCACGTGAGGGACAGGGTTGTTCCTTAACTCCCAATTATTCCCTCACTGAAGAGGCCTAAGATTTTTTAGCATAACTGGAACTTCTTGTCTACTTCAATTCCTTTTAAAACAGATGAATGCTGAAATATAAGCAGCTAACTTAAATGTAAGATCATGTTGTCTGCCACTGGCGAAAAACTTCCATCGTGAATATCCAAGAAAATGAGTTTGAATGGGTCATTTCACTGACTCAGTCATGGGTATAACCAGCTACTTGTCTCAACCTTACTAACTACACATATAATTTGTCCTATTCTAGTATTTCCCCTCCTTCAAAAAATTCTCACTTGATATGCCCTAACTTCTTTGTTTTCTCCATACAGATGCTACTTGGCAAAAGATTCCTCCATTTCAGCCACCAACCAGATGAGTTTAGTCCTCTCCAAACAGGAATATAAGCTAACAACGCTAGCTCCACTTGCCCCTTTTAATTTTTAACCATAATATTCCGCTATTCAATCTCTTGGGTCAAAAAATAAGTCCATGTAAATATGGCAAGGGATTATTGAAAGGACTGAAAAGAGATTGGCAAGATGGAAGAGCCAATACCTTTCCTCAGGAAGCAGGTGGTTTTAGTGAATAGTGTATTAGATGTTCTTCCTACTTATAAGGGCAGCCTGGTGCACAAAGCATCCCACATTCATGCATGCAGGGGTTGATGGAGGGCCGCACCCCAAGAGGGTGTGATATAAGCAGTCTACCCTAATGCTGATGCAAGCATCAGTGTGATGTTCTTCCTACTTATGTGATTTTTTTATTCCTCTACCAGTCAAAGTGGAGAAGAGGCTTGATTGTCTAAGTCGAACTTCATCTAACAAGAAAATAAGGAAGCTCGATTTTTCATTTGGTCAATTGGAAGTCTCTTAAAATAAACAAAAGAGAGGGTGGTCTTGGTGTGAGAAATTTAAGGGTACATAATAAGTGTTTGCTAGTGAAATGGTTATGGAGATACAACTGTGAAGAACAGGCTCTATGAGGCAGGTGATTAATCAAAAGTATGGTCAAGACTCAAGAAGGTAACTGGTGCACTGAATCAGTGAAAACTCTATGTGGGGTGAGTACTTGGAGAACCATCAGAAAACAATGGCCTATTTTTGTTGCTAATATTGGTTTAAGCATTGGCAATGGCATAAGAATTTCTTTTTGGAGTGACCACTGGTTGGGTCATGGTCCATTCAAGAAACTCTTCCAACATCTGTACAGTTTGGCCTCTTTCCCTGAAGTTACTCTAGAGGAAGCTTGGGGATACCAAGGGTCCAACCTAAATTTTAGAAGCCTTTTAAATGATTTGGAGATAGAGAGAGCTGTCGAATTTTTCAAAAACCTGGAGTTGTTCCAGGGTACAGACAATACTGATTACTCACGGATATGGAAAGGCAGCAGAAAAAAGGTCTTCATAGTTAGATTTGCTTATATTATTCTTTCTATTAGTGGAGGTCAAACCGTCAAAGTAATTGGTGGCTTTGGAAGCAAATTTGGAAAACACAAATTCCTTATAAAGTGGCTTGCTTCACTTGGTTATAAACAAGCTTGTCTTACCCATGTATTCCAGATGCTATCTATGTCAAGCAGAGATAGAGAATAACAATCACTTGTCCTTACATTGTGCGGTTCAAATCAACTATGGCAGCTTTTCCTTAGCATTATTGGACTCAAATGGAGTATGCCTAGGACTACAAAGGAGCTTTTTGGCTGCTGGAACAGTGTGGGAGGCAGTATGAGACAGAAGATGTTTTGGAGATAGAAGTAGCTCAATACAAAAGATGAAGATGAACTTCATTTAATTATTTCATCTTTAGTGTAAAGAAAGTAATGTGGATGATACTGAATCACTACTAGATGACATAGAACCCCTGTAGGTTAGCAGGATACAATTTTTGTTTCTTCTGTAACTTGTAAATATGGTTTCCAGCACTATTTTTGTGTTGATGATTGATATAATGTTACTTTTTCAACCGAAAAAAAAAAAAAAAAAAAAAGTTCATTCGTTCAACCATCAATCATATATTAGCTTAGTCCTGCCAAGACAGGAATACTTGAGCTATCTCAAAGCGACTAGGTAATTGCCCTTTAATCATCTGAATTTTGTAGAGTGGACCATTGGCTTACTACAATGGGAGAAAATAAAGAAAAACATACTCCATAAATCACTTACGAGCTAGAATTAAAAGATCAAGAAAGAAAATCTAATTTCGTTACAGTCTCTTATTTCATATTCCTTCACACTATGCTCTATCACGACCTCCCTCAAATACTTTCACAAACTATTTACAGTTAATGGGAGACAATTTTCCCCTTCTTGTTTTTTGGTTTTCTCAGTCTTAGAACCATTTCATAGTCAATACAAATAGCTCCATCAGCATCGTATTTTTGATATTCCAAAAGGTTTCACAAATTATTTTTGGTCCTCTAGAAGAAAAATTAATTGTTTACAAACTTCTCCCGTAGCTCTTACATAAGTGTTACTACTTTAGAATTGGCCATATTTGCTTTTCTAATTTCATTTGTAACGAATAATTAAGGTACAAGTATTGGCAGGCCTTTTTAATAAGTATACTGTGAAGACAAACTTTGCAATAAAATGAGGTTCTTGCTACTCTCAATTCCCCCTTTTACTGAAAGTAAAGATGACTTTGTTGCTGGTTCTCCTAGAGCCACAGCAAAGATAAACATTGTATACACACCATTCCGGAATTTGGACTCCTTTGCATCTTCTAGAGAACCAAAACTGATTTAAAGATGTGTGTGCTTACTTGTATTCTGCCTCGGACTAAGCTAACACGAGCTACCTTGAAGCCCACAAAAAGTAAAGGACGTCACTTATTTCCTTCCAGCACTATAAAAAAAAAGTTCTTTCCTAATTAGTAACAATACTTTTTATGCGAGCTTGCGGCACCTCTACTGTTCCACCGGGTACCTTCTAGCTCCCACCAACACGAGTACCGGATAACTCTATCCACCAAGGTTTAGGCAGAAGGGATGAAATCATGTAGTGTTTTTTGTCTCCGCTAGGATATGAACCTAAAGACCTCATGCTTCCCCCCTGACCATTACGGCACACCCTTGGGTGCATTATCATTTATAATACTTGAAATGTATAAAGTGAGACAATTGCAGAGATTAAGCTAAGTTCAGATTCTCTTTTCTTTTTTCTATAGGAAAGATAAGTACATGTTATTTTCTCTACATACCATCTTTTCACTGATCAGTTGCAATACACATTATCATCTCTCTAAATTCTAAACAACTGCATCTTTTATAGTAACAACAACTCACTCAAGGCTGTTATATTTGAACAACGATGCCAAGATAGAATATTCAACTTTAAGAGGTCAAGTATGCTTGCTACCTCACAAGAGACAAGAACCACAGTGGCGTATGGCTCTCGGAACCAAAATAATGATTGCTCTTGAGGAAATCGACTACGAAGTCTTGAATCTGTTGTCAATATGTATTCAGCTGGCAGTTCATCCACGAGCACAGGATTACGGGTCTTGTTATTTAGAAAAGCTCTCTTGAATGGCAAATGGTCTTCAAACCCCTTCTTTACAAGGGGCCATAAATCACTGACATCTTCAACTGCAAAGTAATTTATTGGAAAAATGAAGTTAAGCTACTGAACCGTACAAGATAATGCACAAAAGTAAAAAGTTTACAAGACGAACTAGTCATAGTACAGCTCTCAATTTATGCGCTTTTATGTCTGTTGATGTGGGCAATGTGTAGCTCACAGAGCTCCAAACTAAGGTTTATACTCTAGCAGTACTAGTAGAGGCAAAAATGGGCACAAGATATTAGTAGTAACATGTCTCCCCTTCAAAAGAAAAGGAAAGAGGTTACTTATTCAAACGCAATGGGCATGGGGTCTTCATTAGCTCCTATCTACCCAAAAACAATGCAATTCTCAAAAAAAAAAGAGGTTATTTATTCAAGTACAGGTACTAGATTCTGACAGAGTACATTAGAATAGCACGATTAGAGACAATTTTCCAGGCGGGCATAAACATACTTGATATAGACAATTTTGATTAAGTGTAACTACAAAAACAGCGCGCTAATCCAAGACTCGTTAGTATCACCTATTTAGATCTTCCCAATCCATTGTGTTCCGCTATTAGCTAATTTTATATTAGATAACCGTGGTGTCCGGGCCAGCTTGCTCACACCTCGACTAATTCCACGAGATACATGTCACCTCCCACCAACACCAGGTACTAGGTAACTCTATTCACCAAGGCTAGGACATATTAAAAGAAATCACCTAGTGGCTTTTCGTCTCTACTGGAATTTGAACCTGAGACCTCGTAAATTCTCTATATCCATTTAGCTAATTTCATTTCAATACTAAATTATTTGTTGCTTGAGGTAAACTAGGAGTTGTCTATGGGTAGATGTTCCCTAAATCTCACTCAACCCTACCTGACACATGAGTCTCCCAGCCCTGACAAACACTAGACCTAGTATTAAGTATAACTACAAAAACAGCGCGGTTAATCCAAGACTAATTAGTATCACCTATTTAAATCCTTTCAATCCATTGAGTTCCGTAAAAATAAGCAATTTCGCCTTAAATTGGCTGTCTATATCTAACATATAACAAGCATTTCAAAGTGATCTAAAACTAGGAGACAGTGATCCGTAACGTTGCTGATATAGTTGAAGCAACTATTACACAACTAATTAAACACATGAAAAATGCAATTGAAAATGAAGCTAGGGTTTGTATGAAATTAGAAATTGAGAGGTGGAGATTTGTGTACCGGCAATGACGAGGTGATCGCAAGTAGTTTTAATACTTTGGAACTGAGCTAAGAAGTTCGCCATTACCGATCTGCAGAAAAACCATATGTGTTACTACTGAGATCGGCAATTTCCACACGACTAACTATAATAAGCGACGAAGATCCTCTTTACGATTTGTTTCTGATTCAGGCGAACGGAACAAAACTATAAAGGGGCTAAAGTTGAGATTTTAGGGAGGGTGTTGTGTCAGTGAAGTTTTTTAACTGCTCACTGAACACTCATTTTTCCCCTACTCAGTAGATTTGATTCATCTTCCCATTTTCGGTTTTTTACCACACTGTGTTACCTTGCTCGGTCAATTTGGCTATTGTTTAAACTTTTTCCTCCACTTTTTTTACCTGCTTGGTCAATTTGGCTATTATTTAAATAGTTTCTCTACATTCTCAAAGTGGGATAAGATATGCGTATACACTATCTTCTCTAGATCTCACTTCTATAATTATACCATGTTTATTATTGTTGGTGGTGGTAGTGGTGTCAATTGGTTTGTTAAACACGGAGAAATTGCATGAATATCCAGTTCTGAAACGACTATTTAAGTTATACTTGTAATGTATAAGACTTTACAAATTTAGTCACTTTAGGACCACATCCAACCAAACACAATTGAAATTGCGTAAAAGATGCATTTGAATTTTGGTCCAATATTTTTACTTGAAATTTGGCTTACCAAGGCCAACTTTCAATATTTTTGCTTGAAATTCAGCTTGTCTAGGCTAAACTTTCAACAATTGTGTTTGGAGTTTGGCTTGTCAAGGTCAAATTTCAAACATGTGTTCCTGAATTTCAGGCATACATGTTCGAAAACTAAAAGTAATTTTTCTGAAGTTTGAACATTCATCAATATCACTGTTTTCAAGACAATGCCCATTTGATTTAAACTCAACTTTCATATTCATATTCAATACTTCCTTCTTCAAGCTTGTAAATAGTGAATTTAATATTAAAAATCCTCAACGATTACAATGCGGATCTTTTAAAAGAATGATTGTGCCTTAATGGCATTGTACAAATAGACTAAACGGTAAAGTAACTTGGCTATTGTAGGGAAACAAAGAAAATTGAAAAATGTTGAACTAATATGAAATGATGTAGCACAACCAAAACACAAATTTATAGTTTGTCTAGCAAAAATGGAGAGACTGCTCACTAAGGGTAGACTAATTCAGCTAAACATTCAGGTGGATTACTTGAATTGTTGTCTTTGTAAAAGTGGTGTTATGGAGACATCTCAACATCTATTTGTTGAGTGTGATTGGTTCAAAAATGTGTGAGCAGCTATATTTCAGTGGCTGAACATAAACATTCAACTTGCACTATACGAAGTAAGTGTTGGCCTTCATTAGGAGGAAGCATTGGAAATCAATTCAGAAAAGGATAGTTGATGCAATATGGGACCAATGGTTTACCATACTTGGAAGATCCTGAATTGGAAACTGTTTAAAGGAAGAATTGTACATATAGAGAGGATAATTATTCAGATTAAGGAAGAATTATTAGACAAACTAAGTCTGTCTTACACACGAAGAAGTTTGATATAGGGGGCTTAAACAGAAATTATACATGTAACTAGACTTGTCTTTCTTTTTTGTTGAGGCCTATGTTCATTTCTACCTTCTTATGGTGGAAGTGACTAGGTGCTCTTAGATTTGTACTCTTTGTTGTTTGGTTGGTTGGTTAATGGTAATATATACAGTATTATCAAAGAAAAAAAAATTAAACGTTCTTTATGATTGTAAATTCAGATGAGTTGTCCACTGTAATTTTGGAAAGACCAAAGACGATATTTGATTAAACATAGAGATAATCCTTCACTATCCCCGAAAATCTTTATCAATAGCATTTTTCATTATACTTTTCGATCTCACAATGGCTAATTAAAAAGCAAAAGTTATATCACCCAAATTTACTTTATCAAAATTTATTTGAGATCAACAAAATCAGTTAGCGCATTAATATTAAAGGAGAGGAATCGAAAAGTGACATCAGGAGGATCCAGCCTAACTAATTGTGAACACTCACAATGGCATAGAGGATGAACAATGACTAAAAAGAAAAAGTTATATTATTTAGATTTACTTCATTAAATTTTATTTGAGATCAATAAAATCTATTAAAACATTAACGTCGAAGGAGAGAAGTCAAATCTAAGTCGTTGACTCAAAGGATGAATTTAGACAATTACTAGTTGTCTAGAACTCGACACCACCATCATCCACGATAACTAATTAATGCATGCTAAAATCTTTTTTTTTCCAAAATTGTTATTGTACTTTGTCTAGCATGCAGAATATATATTCCACTTCAAGAAGATGAAAGAGAATAGCTTCATAGTAAGTAAAGATTCAGTTTAAACCTAGACTCGTTAATCTAGAAAAGATTCAACTTATTATAATCTACACAACTTGTGATAACAAGTGAATATAAGTCTTAATTAGGAACAAACAATACACAATACACTAATAGTAGTAATTAAGTTATTTGACTAGATGAAGAAGACAGGCATTTCTGAAAATCCTATGCCACAAGAATTTTCCAATGAAAACAACTTAGGTAGGATATATATGTACTAGAAAACTTTAGCGTTTTTGTATTTGTATGGCTTAAAGGGCAGCCAACTGTTATTATTGTCTCATTGTAATATAGTACTACTATATTAGAATGAAAGATTTGTAAGCTTTCTTGCCCACAATAAATGACCCTAATTATTCCGAAAAAATCCGAATTATTTGATGGTCTAGATCTATGAACATGAATCTGTAAGGATGGCTGAGTTGATGCAACAGATGGTATTTCATAAGGGAAGTCAGGGAGTATCAATCCCCCCGCCAACGCTTGTTAGTCGAATTCGTTGCACCAGACTTGTCTAGTACGATTTATGAGCTATTATACAGGAGCGAGTTTATCCGATACGCACCCAAAGCCCTCCGAGTTCAATAAAAAATCTGTGAACATGACATGCTTTCTTATCCACAAATATGGGAAAGTTTACGAGCCCACCACCATAAATGTGTGAACTAACTATATTCTCCCAACTTATTTTGAACCCATCTCAGCCCCACATTTTAATGAAATTTCAGGATATTAATATCTTGGAATTTTATTTCGATGATAATGATTAAATGGCCAATGAATACTACTTCTACAATATTTTATGTGAAACTTGGCCCATACATTCTCATATTTTCCTGATTTTCATGCCCCAGAAAGAAGGGGCGGGTCTAGCCCTTAAGGTATATGGTTTCACCGGAAATTAGTGACTTTTGTTTCTATTTTGTATTCATATTAAGAAATTTACAAAATATTTATAAATAATTGATTGTGAACTCAATTATTATCTTATGTTAACCTGAAATTATCATAAAATTTTAAAATCTGAATCTGCTTCCGTCGAAATGAGTCCATGTGAACGCTGAAACATGAAAGAGGGAAGAAGATACCAAAATGAGTCGACAAGTGACCATGAATTCGCCAATCAATCTACAACACTACAAGAACGTTAATTTCCTTTTTCTTTTAATTAATTGTTTTTCTCTTGACTAAAAAAATATATTTTCCCATGTAAACATGCATCACTAGAAATCAATAAATAAATAAGAACTTACTAATTAAAATATGGCATATATACGGTAGAGTGTCTCTGTGCCTACTTTATCAAAGCTTAAACAGACGAAAGAAATCACATTTCTTTTGCTTCCGTTGAGATCTCTTTGCCTACTTTTACAGAAATACTTTGGTCGATTAATTTTATTTGTCCAGTATTGATTTGTATATTATAAGGAGTAATAAAATGACAATTTTATTATATATTTTTAAATATAATAAATGTAATGCTTTGAGAAATAATTATAGTTAATAATAAGTATAAATCAGGAATTGAGTGATAAATATAGAAAACTTAAATATAGAGGAAAGGTTGGTGAATGCTTAATCATGTGCTAAGTTCAATTAAAATAAAAGTCCACGGGCCAAGTTGACTTTTTTGGGGGGGAGTTTAATCACTTTAATTTTTATTTTTTTTAAAATACCCTATATATATATATATATATATATATAGTATATATATATATATATATATAATAATATATATTATATATATATATTACTATCTTATTACTTTTAATTTTAATGATATAAACCAATTTCTATGTTTTTTATTTTAAGTTTGTCCAAATTCTATTAAAGATAAAGTTTATTTAGAACATAATTTTTTTAACTTCTAACATCTTATAATTAATTAGAAGAAAAAAATACATTAAAATCATTCACATTTTGCATTTTTCATATATTTTCGTATTTAAAATAAATATAAAAAAATCAAGTTATCATATTTTTTTAAAACTCAATTTCATTTCTTATACGAAATAAAACTATTGACTTTAGATAAAACAATTATGCTCAATTATTGGCTATGTATGCGCTTACGTGGCTTAAGGCTAGAGCAGTCCACATAGGAATCAAAGCATGTAAGCTCCACCATAATCATCTGCACCTCCACACATCAACCAATCAAAAAACACCATTTTACAATTCAACCTACTCAAGTTAGGGATGAACATGGTAAGATATTGAAAATTTTGGTTTGATAATTTTAATTTTCAATTTTTAAAAATATTATATATTTTCATATCAAATTAATATAGTATATGGTTCATTATTCTTAAGTTTAATTTTGATATTTTGTGATATGGTAAATCAATATAGTTAGTTTGTTCGATTTCGACTTATATATACTCATATAATAAATAATTATGATTTTGACTTTTCAATAAATGTTTTAATTGTATCATACTACTCATACCTTACATATGTAGAAATATTCAAAAGAAAATACAATTAATTTTTTTGTTAATCATTTACACAAAAAATACATTTCAATCAAATAATGTAGTCAAAATTCCAATGTTAAAACAATTAGTTTTGTACTAATAAGAGTTTATATATTTGTTAGTATTATAATAGTATATCAACCTCTTTGCTTTATCTATGAGGTAAAAATTATTGTAACAAAATAATATATATCGATTGTATACGTAATTATACACTTCGATTCAATAATAATAACATACTCCATGTAATTTTATAAGTGATATCTGAAGAGGGTAATGTGAACACGAAAATTTATTACACCTACTTTAAGAGATAGAGAAGCAACTATACACTTCAATAGGATATTCAATATTTCAATATTTTTTTATAACTACCAAATACCATATTAAGTATCAATTTTTTTTAAAAATATATACCAAATATCATATCAAATACCATAATATCCAAAAAAAAAAAATCATTTTCCTTGGCAATTTGACATCGACCATACCATGTCATCAAGTAATTGGAGGATCAGTTTCATTATCCTACACCGCGAAGTACCTGATCACCAAACTGTATCCTCCATTTAAAACCGATTGGTTCTACTGTTAGTTTGACAGAGAGAAAGAACCGATTGGTTCTACTGTGATCTAAAATCTCTCTCCATTTCAATGGCTTCCATCAATGGCTTAACCTCACCACAGCCCTTTCTCTCTCTACCAAAGCCCAACTCAAAGCCCTTTCTCTCTCTATCAAAGCCCATCAAGTCTCAAATTTTAATCAGAGGCCTTAAAAACCAGAATCAGCAGCTAAGAGACCGGGTCGTAGTACGCTCGTTATACAACGAAACCGATGTGATTCCGGTCCAAAGTACCGACAATATGGACAAGCAAAACGGCGTTGCAATTGGGTTGGAAAGAGAACCGGAATTAGGCGGCGGAGGAGGAGAGATGGATATTGTAAATCAGGTGGTAGTGGGTGGGTTTGGAAATGAAGGGAGGTTGTCGTTTGAAGGTGGTGGTGGGTTTTCTTCTTCGAGTGGTGTTGGTGGGTTAAAAAATGAGGAGGAGCATATGGAGAAATTCATTGATAGAGCTATTAATGCAACTATTGTTTTAGCTGCTGGATCTTTTGCTATTACTAAGTTGCTCACTATTGACCATGATTACTGGCATGTAAGTTGCTTGTTACTAGTTGTAGAAGCTACTAACTTTTATTTAAACAACTTGGTGTCTGAAAATTTGATTCTTGCTGGTTGTTCTGAGCATAAACATTTGCATATCGTGGTTTAAGAGGTTTGTCATCTTTAAATTGCTATCAAGATTCTCTATTTATGTGGTTTTCGTCTTAAATTTTTTGTTCATTCGGTTCCAAATGATTAACTCTCTCAAAAATTCAGTTTTTTTTGGGATAATCGTGGTGTTCGGGTCCGCTTGCGTGCACATTGACTAATTCCACAAGATAACTAGGTATCAGGTTACTCTGTCCACCAAGGCTAGGTCAAATGGGAAGAAATCACCTAGTATTTTTGTCTCTGAGATTTGAGATTTGAACTTGAGACCTCATGGTTCTCAATCTACTTCATTGACCACTAGGCCACACGCGTTAAGAGACAATGAAAAAGAATAAAGGAGAAACCTTTCCACCCTAAGCTGGAAGATTTGTTTAATATGTATATCTTGAGTATCCAATAGGTTCCATTTAGGTGGAACACACACACACGTTTGCGCGCATAGATATATATAACCCAATGGATTTTGGTGCCTTTTGGATTGGTATGTTCTCATGCTCTTTTCCTTCTCTGCTGTTATCCAAGGGCAAAAATCCTTATGTAGATGTTTATTCTTGACAAAGGATCTGTATTTCTAAATATCTTCAGTCTTCTGTGGTTCAAATCATTTGCAACTTACTCATGAATATCATGTCGCAGTTATGTACATGTGCACAGGGTTGGGGTATGATGTTTATTTTGTATATGCTTTTGGTCTAATTGGAGAATCTGGCCGTTCTATGCCATCTAATTTGTGTTGGCCTTCTTTGCTCATGTGGTGATGATTGCATATTTCATTTCATTCAGTAAATAGAACTGTAGACTAATATCGTTATTATATCCTAATTGTTCTTTTGCTGTTAGAAACTAAATGTCTGCTGTCTGTCATCTTGAAGAATGGATAATATGGGGAAAGCCTTCTTTCTATCCTCTTGAATCACAACAACCTTTTTGGTCTTAACACTTCCTTGATATCAAGTACACCTATTTTTTTAAATAGATTGGCAACGAGTCACGTATACTTATAATTATAGTGACAAGTTTTCTTTTTTCCTTTTATCATTTTTTTACTTGGGTTCACCACATATTTGTTTCTTGTGGAATTACTTCTCATTATTTCTGGAGCAATTTGTAGTATGTGTATTCAACTACATATTTTCAGGAGAAAATATAACTCATCATCCTTCTCTTTCAGGGATGGACCTTATTCGAGATATTGAGATATGCACCTCAGCACAACTGGGTTGCATATGAGGAAGCCCTTAAAAGAAATCCAGTTTTGGCTAAAATGGTTATCAGTGGAGTGGTTTACTCTGTTGGGGATTGGATTGCACAGGTTAGTGGGGATTGAATAGAATATTCTTGCAAATGCCATGAATCACTTGAAATTGTTTTTCGCCACAGGTTTTGATTAGTCTTCCCTGTACTTATTGCAGTGTTATGAAGGGAAGCCTATTTTTGAAATCGATCGTGCACGTATGTTGAGATCAGGCTTAGTTGGATTCACGCTACATGGATCCCTCTCTCATTATTATTATCAGTTCTGTGAGGTATTTCTATTTTCACGTGTTTCATACTTACATGGCTGCACAATTGTAGGTTCTAATTGTTCTGAACTAAGCAACACACTCTGATTCGTATTAGGCACTGTTTCCTTTCGAAGATTGGTGGGTGGTTCCTGTCAAGGTTGCCTTTGATCAAACTGTCTGGTCAGCAATTTGGAACAGCATCTACTTCACAGTTTTGGGAATTTTACGTCTTGAATCCCCTCTTGCCATTTTCAGTGAATTGAAGGCTACATTCTTGCCAATGTTGACTGTAAGAAGACCTTCTGCTCTTACTTTTTGCTTCAATTATAGCATCACCTTTACTTAATTGCACTTATTTCGCATCAAGCAGTGGTTCTTATTAATATGTAAAGCATTATCGTTTCTTAGTTTTCATATCTATGAATATATCGATGTTATTATCTTGGCCATAGTTGCTACTGTGCTGCTCATGTGCATTTTCTCTTCAGTTTTGTGGCGTTCTTCCTCTGATCTGGTCCATAATTTTTTTCATAGTTGAACATTACTTTGCATTCCAAAGAAGATTTCCAAGTCAGCATGTTCATTGAATCTCCATAATACTTTACTTGTCCAAATTAAACCTATGTTCTGTTGATAAATTGACATTTGGTGTGCAGATCGGAAAAGTGATTGAGTGATAGTATCCTGCAGTTTATATCATTCCTATTTGTTGTTTCTTGCATAAATGCTTCTATCATGCAACATGGTGTTTGATGTTCAGTGTGGATTAGTAGCAACACATGCATCATGATGCCATTTTAACACGGATTCTCTTTATGTGGCTCATTTTTCAGGCTGGTTGGAAGCTGTGGCCATTTGCTCATCTAATTACTTATGGTGTAATCCCGGTTGAACAAAGGCTTCTTTGGGTTGACTGTGTAGAGCTCATTTGGGTGACAATACTCTCAACGTAAGCATCCCAAAATTCAATCACAAATTTTTACTTTTTTGGTGCATGGTATGCAAGGACTGAGTTTCGGAAATACTATAAGCATGTTGGGGTGAATAATTCAATACTGTATTCTTTGGAGGTAGTTAATTTTGCCAAAAGTTTTATCATTGAATGTTATCTTGGTTAAGGAAATTGATGGCGGTCCATCTTTACTCTTTTAGTATACATGAACTCCCAAAGGTCTCCTACTCTTCAACAAGATGTTGTCCATGACTATTTAGGGGTAGGTAGCTCTTAGGTTACACCCAATCAATCACTCCGCTTTAGTCTTTTCATACCGGGATACTCATGCTGCCTCGCTACCAGCTAGGTGAATTAGATTTCCTAGAACTGTTGATCTACAAGTAGTGCATCATATTCTGACTTCATTTGCTTTTTGTTTATTAGTTATTCAAATGAGAAATCAGAATCTAGAGTCTCTGAGGCATCAGTAGAAGCAGATGCGCAACCTCCCTCAATAGGTCCACCACAGGTATGTGAAATAACTTCTTACACACAAGCTGTGGATGTATCGTGAAGTCAGTATTGACATACTACCTTGTGTGATGCGCACTGTAGGAGTAAATGAATGAAAGAGCGATGCCATGACAAAGATTCGAGGAAATATAAAGGATCTTGATTGAGAGGGCCATAAATGGGAAAATGTATAGCTTTGAGGTGATGATATAGCTGCAGATACTTGCTGTACCGTACTCTCAGAAAACATCATCTGAGATACTCGTTTAATTTATGATTTCTGCATACTGCTCACAATCCTCCTTCCCCACTGTATGTACACAAATTCTTTTGTAGTAATTGTAAAATAGTGCAATCTCGAACTCTAATGTTCGTGCTGAAGTTTCAACAGAAACTTCCATAATAGAAGCATAGTTTATAACATAATATTGACTTGTCTTAAAGGATCAGGAAATATGAATGAAGGGGACTGGTGGTTCAAGCCTGATACTTTGTTTGTTCTTCTCTTTTGCATTTCACTTCACTTGCAAACAAACATACTCGGTGTAATTCCACAAGTGGGGTATGGGGAGAGTAGAATGTACGCAGACCTTACTCCTACCTTTGTGGGGGTAGAGAGGCTGTTTCCGGTAGACCCTTGGCTCAAAAGAAGAATGACCAAGGAGCAATTATACCACAGCCCTCATGTCTTGGAAAATCGTGGAAACTTACAAGTAGTTGTGTGTGAACAAAGTTCTCATGGAAAGTAGGAAAAAAAAGTTACTTATAAAGATGTAACGGTGTGAGGTCTTCTAGAAACGGACTTGTTTTTAAGCGGACAATATCACATCATGTTAAGAGTATCTTTAGATGGTCTAGAATTCGAAAGTTCCTTTTGAAAGATTATTATTAGGAAAATAGAAGTACTAGAAAAGCATATCATCTTGGTAAAAGATGAACTTCCTAATTATGAAGTAGAGTAAACACAGGTGTTTTTCATATTTTATTGGAGTTTTATCATTTCTCTTAACAACAAAACCACTATAATTTCACGGGTGAGATTTTGGGAGAGTAAAGTGTACGCAAATCTTATCGAGAGACTGTTTGAGTTTATCTTTTCTGTTGAGTAGTAAAATAGTTAAATTGTATCACTACTTTATTCTCTCCAAGACTTTTAAATAAAGGTAAATTTATTTTTCAAAGGAGTCAAATCAAAAGAGATTTTTACGCTAGGTGATGAAAATGGGCTCTTACAATTAGTATAAACATTTTTTCTCTAATTACCTAACACATCAAGATTTTACCAAAAAGAGCAATTTAGGAAAATAGAGATCCATGATTTTAGGCTCTTATTATGAGCTCTTTCTAGTTTCTACCACCTAATCTTATCTCCTTTTTTTTTATTTACCACTAGAAGACTAAGGAGCGATATCATTTGACTATAGTAAATTAGTATGATTTGATATAAACGCCACGTGAGAATAAGCATTTAACAACTAGTGCATGTAGAAGAGGCTATGGTATAGTCAATTTTCTCTAACCAACACACACTAAGTTAGTTTTTTTTTTGACAACACTAACACTAAGAGTCCAATCAATCAATTTTCTAGCAATTATTATTTGCTTAATCTTTGGCCATAGGCTTAGTAATTATAAGTAATTATAGACCTTTTTTTGGAAGTATATACCATATATATCTATCTACTAGCTATCAAGATAGTGCATTCACCACAATATATCATTAAAATCAGTTGAGAGAGATTATGACAATGTATTATCATTTCAAGTGGGCTTAACAGAAAATTTCAACATATTTATTGAAGTCATTAAAGTCAGACTGACCATCCCTTTTCAGTAAATAAACTTTAAAAGTATTTTTTAATATATCCCTTTTTATTTTACTGAAAGAAGAATTTCTTAACCTCTAAATGAATAATTTTGAAATTGAGGTACATGGACTATTTTAATCTAGCAAGTAAAGGATATATGTATATATACTTTAATTCTTTTTTTGTACACTTGCCAATACCTATACGTACGTATGCTACAACGTATTTTAGGAATGTGAAAAGTACTAAAAATTAGGTATTTCGTTGAACTTACGTCAAGTATGTAGATGATGATGTGAAGCCATGATACTAATACATGCATTTGGAACCTTTATAAATATGTATTGCTAAAATAAGAAGTAGGGAAATGAAATCATATTAAAGTAGTTTTGTTATGTTTCCTTGAAAAGGAAATGCAATTAAAATACTAATTAAAAATAATCTTTCTTTTTTTTGGAGATAATGATTCCCCTTTGATGATAGTGAAATGGTCCCAAGTCAACAAAGAAAGAAAGGTAATTGTGAGGTAGCATCTTCTTGTCAATATTGTGAGGACCTATGGCTCTTGGAATATACTTTTGCCCATGTCTAATCTAAAAATGGGAACTATAAGATATAATCAAGAAAAAAGTATGACATACCAAGTATATCTAGACAATGTATGATGGAATTTCCTATTCAAATAATTTTATTATTTTCTCCTAAATGCAAAAGCAAAAGCTCCTTATTAATATAATCATGTCAAAAGCACTCACAAAATGACCTACTAATCAATAAAATGAGAAAACATCGGAAAGATTAAAGTTACAATTCTGACAGGGACATAAGATTTAGGTGATTTCTTTACATAGCTAGAGGCGAAACTGAACTTGTGACAACAACGACAACAATTTCAGTGCAACCTCACAAGTGAAATTTAGAAAGGATAGTCCGTACGCAACCTTACTCCTACTTAATAGTTCATTAACTCATTGTGTTATTAAAATTATAGGGTTTAATATGATATTTATTGAGATTGTTATAGATTTTTACATATGTAAATCTATATTTTGTATCGAAAATTATATATTCAAATGAACTCATAACAAAAAAGGCTATATCCGCCCTTGTCATGCCTAGTTTTGATCGACAAAATTATATAGTACCTTCGTGGATAGGAAGTAACATGTACTTGATTGAAAAGTTAGAGTGTGTACAAATCGACTCGAACATCACCATAATTAAAAATATTATCATGCCAAATTAATTAATGGAAAAGGGATTGTGTTTTTTTCTCTCCTTTTCTCTTTAATAAATAGTACTTATATTGGATTCAATAACCCAATTGTCATTGAGATTATCTATCTATTTGTTTGATTCTCTCCAATAAATAATTACATCAATCATGTCATGTGTGCAATGCAATGTATGATCCCTCTAGAATATGTCCCTATTAATTACTAAGCTTTCCACAACAACAAATGATTCTTATCTTTTCCCTTAACAGGATTTCTTTTCTTCTAAGGTAGCAAATTAATTCACTGCTTAATTAATGAGAATTCTATTCTTTTGGAAATGAAAAAACAATTCTTTATCAAAATTTAGTAACCTACCTTACTAGCTACTTATCAAATAATTATAGCACTAAAATAAAAAAATTAATCCTTAGGGTTTTGGGAATCTTTATAAAAAAAAAAGAAGTTGCAAAAAAAGTATGTAATTCGGTTATCTGGCTGGTTTTTCTGTCAGGTTATAATAATAACTAGGTTTCAATTTCAAACAAGATGAGATCAATTATATGAGTTCTCGCTGATCATGTTTTTCGAACTAAATTCATGTCAAACCAACAGAAGGGAAAAAAACAATGTGGAGAATATATTTTTTGCAATAAGATATAGTATATATATTATTACAAGATTTGTTTCTAATGCATCTCTATTCACAGACAAATCTTGGAGATGTATGTATTTTTTATACATATACTATAAAGTAAAAACAGACAGTTAATAAAACAAAAATATACATGGTCTCACCTAATTTTTTTTTCTTTCACTAATCTATAACAAAATCTCAATACCCAAATCCAGCAATCCCACTAATCTAATTAACACCCCTCGTTAATTAATAATTTTGCGAAAATCCTGACACAATAATTAATTAGTTAGGGATCCTGTAATAATTAAACATCTTAATTTGTATGGTATAATAATATGATTTTTTTTTTCTGGAAAGTACTTTTTTTCCCTTTGATTTGATGTCTAAGAGTACCAATTCATGCCTGAATAAGGTTGTCGAAAAACTCCGTCACTAAGAGACCCGAGAACTTCTTGTTGATGAAGTGACGGAGTTTGAGGAAGTTGGCTCAGAAGACTTACGATAGATCCATTCTGTTCATGATCAGCACGAGCATTCATATTCAACCCGTCCTCCATATTGTCCGTCAAAAACCTTTTTGTTGATTGAGAATTATTGTCATTACTAGCTCCTCCATCTTGATCATTCCAATACAAATTTGCTAATGGCCTCTTTGTAGAAAATTGAGATCCACCTTCATATAAACTTTGGTCATTTTCAAGCAATGTAGTAGTACCAAAATTTGGAGATTTTAATTGTGGGATTTTTGGTTGACCAAATAAATTTGGCATTGACATTGAATTATTTGGTATGCATGATGATGGATTAATTGATGATGATCCCATCATCATATCAATATTCAAATCATCTCTATCATGATCAATTGGCCTTTGAGTATTGTTCTTCTTGTAAATTCTACATAAAACCCAATCATCTAGCTGCATATTTACAAAAAAAAAAAAAAAAAAACTTTTATTAAGTCAATCCAAGTCAATCAAATGTAGTAAGCAATACTTTCAAAAGTCAATTTTCTTAAAGCTTTTTCTTTTTGTTCAGAAGAATCTTTCAGGTGTCTGACGGCTATATTAGGTACGTAAAGTCAATTTTTTTTTTTATAGATGCTCAGTTGAACATCTTCATCAAGAAATTATACTCTGTGTATTTAGAACGCCTTTACTTTACGTAACCACGACATTGGATACATCACCAGAGGAAGATGTAATATATAATTAACGAATTAACTGAATCTAATTTATTTATTTTTTTGAAAAAAACATAGATTCATATATAAAAAATCTTTAAAATTTTAGGAAATACTAAAATCGAATTCATAATTAATAAAATACATTATGTTCAATTTTAAAAATATAAAATTAAACTCATTAGTTAAATTTAAATATTGAAACAACCTTACTATTATAGGAGTATTTGTTAATGTGACATGGTGTGCTTTGAAAACATTAAATTCAAGACAAATTTTAAATTAAAGTATGAAATTGACATAAAAATGAAAAAAATAAAATACTTACCCTTAATGATTTTTTATTGGCAAGGTCACAACCAGGAGGTTTATTATTTGTTTTATTATCAGCAAGCCTATATTCATGCATGATCCAATTTGTTTTGACCCCTTTTGGAGGTTTGCCACCATAAAAAACCAGTGCTTTTTTGACACCAACTTTTTGAGTCCCACCGGCGGTGAGCACCGGCTTGTCGGTTCCGGTAGCTTTCCAATAACCGGAAGTTGCAGCCCTGTTTGGCCTCGCCCCGTTTGGATACTTCCTATCCCTTGGACTGAAGAAGTACCATTCTTGTTCTCCAAATGTCGACTTAGCTGAAAATCAAAATTGAAAAACACACTAAAAACACTCAAAAATTATTGAAATTCTAAAATTGCCTTTTTAAAAAAAATATATATTACAAGAAGAAGGAAAGAAGAAATAAAAAAAAAAGAAAATAACGAGAATTGAAATCACACTTATTGCGTGCTGAAAATTCTCAAACGCCTGAAACACTCAAAAGTCATCAAAATTTTGAATTGCAAGCTATGACATGGGAAAGTTGGAAAGGAATATACTAAAAAAAAAATAATCAAATTCACACTTATTATGTGAAAAATTCTTGAACACTTTAAACTCGTCAAAATTTCAAAATTGTCCTTTTTGTTACATGGGACGGAAGAAGAAGGGAAGGGGCAATAAAAAAAAGGCATATTAAGAATCGAATTCATACTTTTTATGTGAAAATTTCTCAAATACTTAAAAATCATCAAAATTTCAAAGTTATCATTTTTAACATGAGAAAAGAAGAGAAAAAGGGAAGGAGAAATAAAAAAGTGAACAACAACAAGAAAATCAAACAAAATCAAGATTAGAATATCTCAAGTATTCAAAATTTCAAAATTGCCATTTCAATTTTCTATTACATGAAAGAAAGAAGAAAGGAAAGCAAAAAAAGGAATAACGAAAATTGAATACACATTTATTATGTGAAAAATTCTCCAACACCTCAAAGAAACACTCAGAAGTCATTGAAAAATCAAAATTGCCCATTTTATTACATGAAGAAGAAAAGGGGGAGGAGAAATAAAAAAAATAATGAAAATTGAACTCATACTTTTATTATGTGAAAGATTATCCAACGCCTCAAACACTCAAAAAGTCGTCCAAAAAAAAACAAAAATCACGCATTTTATTACATGGTGAAGAAAAGGGGGAGGAGAAGTAAAACAAAGAAACAACAGAAATTGAACTCATATTTATTATGTGAAAAATTATCTAATACCTCAAACACCGAAAAGTGGCCGGAAAAAAAATTCAAAACTGCCCATTTTATTTCATGAAGAAAAAAAGGGGAAGAGAAATAAATAAAGAAAAACATTGAGAATTGAACTCATACTTCTGTGTAAAAAAAATTCTAAGACCTCAAACACTCAAAAAAATTAAAATTGCCATGTTAATACATGGAGAAGAAGAAAAAGAAAAAGAAGAAGAAGAGAAACAAATAAAGAAAGAATAACGGGAATCAAACTCACACTTATCGCGTGAAAAATTCTCAAACACTCAAAAGTAGGTGAAAAAAAATCAAAATTGCCATTGTATTACACAGAGGAGAAGAAGAAGAAGGAGAAAGAGGAGGAGGAGGAGGAGGAGGGGAGGAGAAACAAGAAAAGAAAGAATAACTAGAATCAAACTCACACTTATCGCATGAAAAATCCTCATCAATAGATATCACCAAACTATAAACGGCGAATCACGACAAAAATGATTATAAGGTCGGCGAAAAAAATAAAAAATTGCCGTTTTATCACATAGAGAAGAAGAAGAAGAAGAAAAAGATGAAGAGAAACAAGAAAAGAAAGAAAAATGAGAATCAAACTCACACTTATCGCGTGAAAAATCCTCATCCCTCAATCGATACCACCAGATTATAAACCGTGACAAAAATGATTATAAAGTGGGAGTAGTACATAGTACATACCAGGGAGTTCCCAAGGATCAAATTTGTAAAGATCAACTTCAGCAATGATAGAAACAGGAAGAGGAACAGAGGCAACTTTTTTCTTAAGATAATGAACAACAAGCTCTTCATCCGTCGGGTGAAATCGAAAACCAGGTGGCAATTGAGGCTGCTGATGAGAGCCGGTTGATGAATCAGTACTCTCCATTAGACAAAATCGTAAAAAAAATAATCTTCTTTTTTTCAATAAATTTGATCAGAGCCAGTTGTATAAAACTATATAATATAATAATAATAACAAGAAGAAGAGTAAATTGGAATGGTACGAAAATTATGCTTAAAGATATTTGGAAGTTTAGCAGAGAGAGAGAGAAATGTTGTGTGTGCTGTGGGTTAGTAGTACAAGAATACAGAAAATCAGCTGGAAATTTGGTTTGGTTAATAAGATTTGGCTGGCTACCCCAACTTTTTATATGGTATTTTGGGTGGATTTAATTTTATTATTTTATACACATATACTGTAAAAAAAATAAAAAAATTAACCACTAGTACTACTAAGATTTAACCAATTAGAGAATCTAGTTGCTTCATTATTATTATTTTTTTTAAAAAAATCATCACTTCCTACTAAATATAAGGAATTTAAGTTAAATGTGTTGAGACAATCACCCCACGAATAAAATATGTATAAATCTCAATCTTTTGAAACCTCACTTGTAAGACTATATTGGGATTTGGGTATGTTGTTGTTGCTGATGATGATGTGCTAAGACAATAAATAAATATTACATCATCAATAGTAATGGGATCGTGATTTATTTATTAAGGAGATTCAAAATTAAAGAAGTAAACGTGAGAAAATCAAGGGAATTTAAGATCTACTAGGTATATTTAAGAATTAATGTTGGCCATATATATACAATATAATCTTTTGGTGTAAGGAAATTCAAATAAAGCTCGCATTCCTACGACTGATTTAAAATTTAAATTTTATGAGTTGAGCATTTAAGGCTTTTAACATTGAACTCATTATATCTTTAACATTAAGGATTCATATATATTGTTTGTTGTAATTTTAATGACTTTTTATACACAAATTTATGCATCGTGCTAAAATACTAAATACGAATGAATCCAATTCAGAAAAGCTACAACTGCTTTTGTCCGTCCCCCCTAAATCCATCCATGGTTATCAAAAGTTTAATCGATTGTAACAGTTTTACCCATATAATAATAGTTTAATCGATTGTAACAGTTTCGCTCACGATTATCAATAGTTTAATCGATTGTAACAGTTTCGCTTGTTTTTAATAATCTTACTATGTAAGTAGTTTATAATATCAATAACAATAACAACTTACTCAATGTTATTCGATAAGTGAAATCTGAAGAACATACGCAATTCTAAACCATGTAAAAAATTTAAACTAGAATATTTTAAATCGTGTGTACATTTTAATTTTTAATCCTTTTTCCTTTAATCAGGTATAGTTGCAACTTTATGGGAAATATTCTCAACCAATGGCTAGATACCATGTAAAGACAGAGGGGTATATTCGTCATTTAATATAAAAACGTAGTCCATGTAATAGTTAGTGGATATTAATGAAGCAAAAATGAGGTGATTAGTAGCTATCAGTGACGTAATTAAGGGATTGAGAACTGAAAATTAGGCCTTTAATCAATCGACACGCATGATTTTATAATATAAGGTTAGCCCGACACGTGATGAGGTTGAAAAGAAGGTAAATGGGGTCCACCTCTAAATCTACCTAAGACAACCATAGGGTAGAATCAAAAAAATAAAAAATAAAAAAAGTTTGATTAATCTATATGAAGATAAGTTCCTCATCTAAAATGTGTCAACCTTTTAGCCACAACAAAAAGAATAAAAAAGAAAAAAGAATTACAATTCGCTGATTAAAAATAGTTGATAAATATCAAGTGTTCAAGAGTAGTGAAAAATTCAGAATTGATAATAAAAAGTTAATGTATTAATTAGTAAAAAGTCACTAGTATTAAACACTTTTTTCTATTAAAATAATTGAAATATTCTCTTCAAAGGTATTTCCAAAAAATATAGATTTTGAAGTATGTTTGCACAAAAAATAATGAACGATGGAAATATAAATAGATAAAAAAATAAAACAGATCATATATGTTTTAGGATGAGTATTTTAAATATTATAAATAATTTAAATTTGAGATTGATTTGGTCAAATTAAAAGTGCTTATGAACTATAAAATTATAAGTAAGGATGTTCAATTTATGACTAATTTTAATTTATAAGTACTTTCAATATTTATCAAACACGTAAGTAAGTTATTGATAAGCTTAGAAGTTAATTTGACCAATTTACGAGCTTATTCAAATACTTTTATAATGTCTTTTAATCTTAGAGATCAAAGTTTAAATTTTATTAAAAAATATGCTTTGAATAGTATTGATAAATACATTTATTTTGTCTTAGTACTGAAAAGTACTAACAAATATCTGTTAGAATTATCGAAATGTACGTAAACTGATTGAAATACCACCGTTATAAAGAAAAGAAAAAAAGTGTCAAGCTTTTTGTGCTACATGAAAATATCTGGCTTGACTGGCTGATAAAATATCCAATAGTCATTAGACAACATTTGGGCAAACAACAAAAGTTTGATTAGGACAAAGATAAGAAGTTCTTTTAACCTCAAATATGACAGCCTTTGTTTGCTAATCCGTATATTTTGCCTTTGGTGGGGGTCCTAATCTCCCTAATGGTCTTTGTTTTCATATGCATTTGTAATTTAATTAAAAAATATTGGCATAATACATAAACGTGTTCTTTAGCTTGGTCTCAGCTAATATCTATGTCCTTCAACGTAACTTTTGGTGTGCACACGTAAGCACTAATTAAACTTGTATAAAGTTGAACAACTAGACACATACGTCCTACGTGACAATTCGCGTATGACGCCATACAGGACGTGTGTGTCTACATGTTCAACTATATACAAGTTTAAGTGCCTACTTGTGCACCACCCAAAATTGAAGAGCGTATTGAGGTCAAGTTAAAAAGTACATTTATATATTACGCCAAAATTGTTTCATCAAGTTTCAACACTCTTCAAACACAAAAAATGTACTATTAGAAATCCAAGTGACAATAACTTTACGGTTTGTAGTTTAGTGATATCAGTATCAATAAATATATAATAGGTTTAAAAAATCGATTTCGCTGTCAATATGCAGTGAAAAATTTCAATTCAAATCGATTTTGTTTTAAAAAGTATTTTTTAAGCTTAAAATCAAATTAAAATTAAGTCTTCAAAATAATATAATGTTAAAAAAAGTATAAGTATATAGTAAAAGCATTGTAATAGGAAAAATCTTTGTTAGGAAGTATGATTCTCTTTAATTTAATGAGTGGCATGTGATATGAACCTCAATTAATAAAAAGGCAGTCCGGTGCACTAAAGCTCCTGCTATGTGTGCAAGATTCGGGAAATACGAGATAATTGTTCCCACTAGTACTAACAAAGAATGGAAGGCATCATTATGTGTCAAAGGAATTCATGCAAAAAAGATACTCCTATTTCTTTATGATGGACCTCTTTTTTTCTTTATTTCATTTCAAATTTCTTATCAAAAATCAAGAATTCTTTTAGTAGCAAGGGATTCAATTTCACTATTTAATACCTCTCTCCATTTTATCTGAAAGTGAAAGTTGGAGCATAATTTTAGTCTCAAATGAGGACTTTTTTTTTTTGGTCTTTAGGTTTCACATTTCTTATCAAATCAAGAATCAAGTATATATTTTTTTAATAGCAAGATTTGCATATGACTTGATGCTATGGAGAGATGATTGTTTTCAGTTTCTTTGATTTTTCATTTAGTGTTTGATATCTGTTTTAGATATCGAAAAGTTTTATACTTAGGGTAAAACGTTTCGTAACAAGACATTTTCACACTAGAGCTCAAACTTGAGACTATTAATTAATAATAATAATAAAAAGATCATTAATTAAGAATAAAAAAGTACTTACTACTCCACTACCACACTCGTTAATGTTCTCACTATCCGCTTTGTACTAGCTACGTCAAAGAGCAAATTTAATTATAAGGTCAAGACTATGTTCCTATTTCTTAATAAATAATACTCCATTCATCTACTTTTAAATGGTTTTTTAGTTTTTGTACTAATATTTTGGTTCAAAATAAGTGATTTTTACAAGGAACAGAAAGAGTATTCAAATAGTATCAAAGTTAGTGACGTTTTTAACTATTTAGTGATATTGTACATCAAGGACTGCTTTTGTCATTTGATGACAATCTACTACCACAAATTTATAGTTTTTTAAATTGTTACCATGTTATCCCTTTTTCGCCATCTTCATCTTTTAATCTTTTTTTTTAAAAAAAAAAATAATGCTACCACTTTTGATTGTGTAAATATCAATTCTGCTATCTAGCTAAATCTCCACCTAATGTGCTAGCTAGTCAGTAAATATTGCAGGGACATAGTTAAAGATCAACACAAAATAAGAGTGTAACTGTGTAAGTGTCAACGACCCAAAATTTATGAAATCAGGGTGCAAGGAATATATCGGAAGAGATATACGAAGAGAGAGATGGAGAAAATTGTTTGAATACGCCCATAAGACTGTTGATTTGGTTGAAATAGTGCCCACTAACCACTTTTCGACCCTGTAATTTATCATTGTATAAAATTTTATATGTACATCCATGTATATATAAAATTATTTTTCAATCCCAGATCAACTATGAGTTTGTGTTCAATTTGAAATTGTGCAATATATACATGTGGGCTCATATAAAACAAAGTATATATATATTTCAAACTTCAGTCTCTCAATTCAAACTATATTTTGTCTAAATTCTGAATTCGTCATGAGCGATTGAGTTTGTATTCATGATACACAATTTCTTGACTCCTAGTGGGGTCTAAATGCACCCTTCTTAATCAACCAAGTTAGCATTTCCTGTCAATTCTTGAAGTATTATAGTGACAAATATACCTTGTTCTATGCAATATTACGAAACATTTAATTACTTCTATCGAACTTTTTATTAGATATATAAATATAATTAATAAGCACAACGAAAATATTTAATGATGCTACATGCTTGTTATATATTATAATGATATATTCATTCACTTTTTCAAATATTGAATATTACTTACGAAAAATTTTGAGTACGCCACTCGTAGTCACTCAAGTGAGCCCCCAAGTTCCCACTTTTGCTTATCGTACTAAGCAACATCAGTAGTCTTGTCTCCAACTAAATTCAAGATATCAACTGTACTAAAAAGGTGATAGTCCACCACCCAAAAGACAACCATAAAGATGTTTTACTATATTATATGTCCTATCTGTTGTCCTCTCACTGTTTAAATTAAACCAAACTATTTTTTAGTTAATTTAACCTTAGGCCATAAATTATTATGTGAGGTAACATTAAGAAAAATAAGAAATTAGCGATGATAAAACTTCATAGCTAAACAATAAAAAATCTATAATAATCTCATTTAACTATGAATTAGTGACGAATTATATAAGATAATCTAATTAGCTAGTAACTATTTAGGGACGGATTAGCTCGAGATAAGGCGAGAAAATACAAGGCTGGAAAAGTTGTCTTATTGTCTATGACACGTCTGCTATAATCCAATATATGCTACACCACTTGTTAATGTTGACTATAGCTCATGAAATTAAATCCACAGAAGTTCAAATTAGGAAAGAGCTCATTAATCACGAGTTTAAGTTCGTATTTTTAGACCATCACATTAAGTTACCTGTAAAAATATATTAGTAACTATTTATAACAGACGGAAGTTTATAGCTAAAGAATAATCTGTTATAACATGTTAAATTACACGAATAGCATAATTTTTTAGACATTTGTCAAACTATATAGTATATAATTTAAACCTATTAAGCATATAAATCTCTTTGTGGAAGGGATTAATTAGTTTTCTTATGTCATACCTTACGAAGAACAAAGATTTTGAAGTCAAATGATAATTGATGGAACTTTTTTTGTCATGCTTGCCTAACACTAAAGGGCAAACAACACTATTTTCTTGTGATTCTCACCTCAAATTAAAATACAACAATTTCATATTTACCCAGGATTCAGAAAAAGATCGCATTCCAGACAGCGCGGACCTATATATATTATTGTGGTGCTTCGGCACCCATCAAACTCCATGCAGATTAGGTATAATTATACAAATAATATATGAAAATTGGGATAAGACTTAAAAAAGCACCCACTTAACAAATAAATTGGTTGGGTGCTTTGGTTCTGAAGTGAAACCTAAAGAACTTAGGCTCCGTAATGCTTGGGTTTGAGCCCACTCTGTTCCTTGTTTTAAGCTTTTTAAAACTTTAAAAAATTTAGGGAAAACTACACAAATTGGACCCAATTATGAAACTATATACTCAAAATAGAGCCAACCCAAAGTATTTACCCTTAATAGACCTTCAACTCAAACTAATTACCCACTTGCCCACTTTCTCTTTTTCTTATTTCGCGCATGACGTCAGCATGACGTCAGCGTCACTATCTTGAATTAATCATCTGTGATACTCTGTCGGTATATTGATACTCTATCGGTATCATATAGGACTGAACTTAATCCTCTATGATACTTCATCGGTATATTGATACCCTGTCGGTATCATATAGGACTGAGCTTAATCCTCTGTGATACTCCATCGGTATATTGATACCATGTCGGTATCATATAAGACTGAGCTTTTTTTAAGAAATAAATAAAAAACAATTAAGAGAAAATTATTAAAGTCACAAGCTTATTTATTGAATTTAAAATTAGTAAAAATATATTTTTATAATTTTTTTCTCTTTTTTGCAAATTAAAAAAATTGTATCTAAATTATGATTCTTTTTTAAAACTATTTTTAAATTAAAATATTGAAGAACTGAAATATATCTCAACGATACCATGACAGTATATAGATATACCATAATGGTATCATGGATGATTGAGTAATTTCATCGAAGGACTCAAGCAAAACTCAATGAAACATTGTTCAGTTACTCTTTGATACCACCTGAGTATATTATACTTTGATGGTATCAAGGAGGAAGAAGTAGTCCTTCGATGAAGACACTGTGCAGTTAATCTTTGATACCATCAGAGTATATATATACTGTGATGGTATCAAAGAGGAAAAAAAGGGTGGGCGCTGACGTCAGCATGACGTCAGCCCACGTTTTTTTTATAGATAAATACAGTTTTAGGATAAAAGGGGTATGAAAGTAATGGGGCATTTGAGGATAAATAATTTTCTTTTTTGGGGTATAAGTGTTCTTTTCCCAAAAATTAGACACCCACTATCCTTAAATCCTGATTCCGCTGGCTTTACACATACTGATTATACGGCTCAAATTCGTGACTCATAGATCATCATTTGAACCCCTAACCTATTGGTGAGCGAAAACTCGTACATTATACTTGAAATATACCTCTGAACCAGTATTAATCCAATATTCTACTTGGAGTTCGAATACTAAAGGTAATCATTAATTTGCAAACACTAATTAATCATGTACATCGTCAATGTAAATAATTCTTTTACATTATCAATTTATCTAAAGGAATATATAAGACAAGTTACATGATATAACAAATAAAAATGATGTGATAATCTAAAATATTTCTTATACTGACAATGTATATAACTTAAACTTTTTGGGAAAATGTGAGGCTCATTATAACTACTTGGAAACGGAAAGTTAAAAGGTAAATTTGACAGTGGAGGTGTAAAATGATGCTATTGAGTGCAATTTACTCTTTATTTCCTTTGGTTTCTGTTTTGTTAAAAAGTATCAAAAAGAAGAAAAAGAAATTACCACATTTAATAAAGAAGCACTCATTGAGTTATGACATATGAATTATGTGAGAAGAAAATAAGAAGAGGATATGTGCGCATGGTTTATAGATAGTGGCATAATTTAGTGAAAGTCATTATATGAATTGAATTTATTAGTGTTACATTCTTTATCAGTTTAAGGAAACCATATCATAAAAAAAATTAGTGTAATCCTACGAGTGGGGTTTGGGAAGGTACTATGTATCATGCGTTATCTAATTTTGTGAAGGTAGAGAGGTTGTTTTCGATAGACAAAGAGAAAAAGATATTGTAAATTTTGAAAACGTGATAGTTTAAAATACATATATACAAAGCCTTGCATGTGGGTTACATAAGCTCTGAGTCAAACTTAGTACTCGTAACTTTAGAAAAAATATGGTATCTATCAATTTCTTTATTCTAGGGTTAACCTAACTTGCCCTTTTGTGTATCTCTCAGTGTGGGAAATTAATAAATGATGTGTGAATTACTATGCATGTGCTCTTTGTACTACTTGCCACATTTCTCCCATGGTTTTTTTGTAGTTGTATTATTACAAATATAAGCTAGTAGAAACTAGAAAGTTATGAATTGATCAACTCATTATACTATATAGGTTTCGATCTTTTTATTGAAAAGAATATCATGATTAATGGTGTTGAGTTTATTAAGTTATCACAAACAATTAAAAATATCTTTGGACCAGTAATTTTGGACCAACAAATAGTATCAAAGTCAATGATTCGTTGAAATGAGTATGGAGATGACAAACCGGTGGTGTGAGGCTTGGTTTACTACCTTTATCAGGTCAAAGGTAGCTTGGAGATACACGCGCACAAGAAAAACTAGCTCTGGGCTTCAGCAGCCATAAATGCTCGATCATGTGGATGACACACAATTAATCTCAAAAATTGACCCGTGAATCATGGTGTTGGGCCACATAGATCAAAACTTAGATCGATCGATGGGTGACCCACAAGGGCGGAGCTAGAAGTCCGGCTACGAGTTCGGCCGAGCTCAATAATTTTTGCTCAAATAATTATTTTTATTAAGAAATTCAGCAAATATGTACAAATTTTAAGTTTAGAATCCAATATTAACACTTGAAATCATCGCTATAAAGTTCAGAACCCATAAAGTTGAAGTTCTGGCTCCACCTCTGGTGACCCGTGAAGCATGATGATGAGTCACAAGAATCTTAGTTCGAGGGAAAGATTACTGGCCTGCGAACGAAGTTCCATATTGATAGTAGAAAAGATAATCCAACATAATGTGAGGATAATCCTAATTAGGATATTTGCCCCCAAGTTTTCCAATATGATCGGATGAGTTCACATGAAGTTTTAGTTAATTACGGAATTTTCATCATTCTAGCACGTTCAATTTCTTGCGTCGTTGCTTTATCGTTAAGATATTTTTATAACTATTTCACATTTATAATAAGATAAAGCTTTTAAAAGTAATTATTATATACTTGTTCACAAGATATATAATTTGCTGTAAAAGGTAAATGGATCGAGCAACATAATGTACATGAAAAATTAAGATTAAAGATAAAAAGAGGGATATGTCAATGTCTAGTTTTGCAAAAAAGAGGGGTATTTGTTATTGAAATGAAGTTGATAGACAAATATTTTAAAAGACAAATTAAAGGCTATTATCACCACCAACATGGTTGTGGTACAGTAGTAGGACTGCTCCATCTTTAACCAGAGGTCTCCGCGGGTTTGAGACCTCGGTACAAAGAAAATTATGTTAAAAGCGTTACCCCCAAAATAGGCCCTGCAATGCGCGATCCAAATTAATCGGAACTCCAACGCGGACACCTAGCATCGGGCACAAAGGCTATTATCACCTATTGCAGATATTATGCCACAAGAAAAGCATAATTTGCTCACTATCTTAACAGAATTAAAGGAAGTCACAATTGTATGCCCCTTTTTTGTTGTGTTTTTTTTTCTTTTCTGTTTTGCATCGTAATTATACACCAAATACGCACGTAATTATATTACCAAACCTTTTTTGGTTAGTTAGTTTGGCATGTATTCCTACCCCTACTCATTTGACGGAGCCATCATTTTCACTTAAAAATCTCAAAATATAAAGAAATAAATATACGAAAAGACGAATTACCTAACTCCGCCTTCCCCTTGTGTGGGAGAAGATTCATTAAAAAACGCATGAATATAATTTACCATTATTAAGATAATTAATTAGTTAAGGTGAGAATATTTTATAAATTAATCCCAGTCATATATGATAATAATGTATGTAGAAGATATGTATACATATTATATTTTGTGTAAATACTATATTCAACAATAATATATTTGTAGATTATATAAGTAGGGTTTAGAGAGAGTGGTATATAAGTAGCTTTACCCTTACCTAATAAAGGTGGAAAGGTTATTTCTGATAAGTTGTTTCAAGTCTTTTCGGTTAATTCGACTTGTATATAGTCACCATACTTATGTATGTATTAGTATTTTAATACTCTCTACGTCTATCTTTATCCAGTATGCTAATAATAGATATCCAATAATAACTGTCCATTTTGAAAATTCAATGGATAATTTACAATTTTGTGTTTATTTTATCCTTGCTATTAAATACAATTTATTATATACCCAACACCGCATTTTCCAAACATTAAATTTATTATATTCAAATAGTGATATAGTAAAATTATCGTTATTATTTATTAAGCTGTATGCCAAGTCAATAGTAGACAAGTAAAAATGGACAGAAAAAGTAATAATTATGAAGATATAATTCACGTGCTAATTACCAAAATTATCATGACTTTAAGACCTCACTCAGCATTAACCCAAAAAGTCACGTGGGAGCAATATATATTCTCCATATAATCGGAGGTGGCCGAGTCAGTTCGTGTGCACCTCAATTATTTCACCTGATATATATTATCTCTTATCGACACATATATCCTCTATCAGGTAACTTTATTCATTCAAGATTCCAAAATTTAAGCTCTATAGACGTTCAACCTTTAATTTTTTTTTAAAACATTCATGATGAATATGATTATGTGTTGATCAGGTTCACATATATTCCTATTGTATGTAATTTTAGTGAATTTTTCATACATAGATTTATGTTTCGTCGAAAATACTGAGTCAAATGAACATGATGTCCTAACACTACATCTACCTCTTTGACTCTGTTCACCACATATCGCCTAATATTTCTTTTACTTTCGTTGGAATTTGAACCTCATTACCTCGTATTTCCTTTACCTCATCTTCCTATTCCTAGTTTAATAACATTTTTGAAGAATACTATTTTCATGGTTACCGTGTTGTATCATTACATATAAATCCATTACTAATTTCAGCAATTAAATTAAATCTTTTCATAACTTAATAAACATAATAGCTGACTATAAGGGCACAACTCATAACTCTTGAGGAAAAAGGTATAAATATTGGATAATTTATTTTCAACAAGGAAAATTAAATTAAAAGTACACATGACCGTAACTTCAGATCATTAAATTATTTTTTTTTAAAAAGTAAAAACAGAAGAGATTATCATTAATTATTAAAAAGAAGAAAAGAGCTAAGAATTGCAAAGCAAGAAGTTGAAATTAGGCCAGCTTTGTTTTACTTTAAAAAGTAATTTGAGATAATGTGATTGAGATGTGCCATTAATTGTTGTTTTCACTAATTAGCGATGCTTAAGTATTTCTTAATCTCAGAGTTGAAGGGTTACCATCCATTTTCCATTTTTGTATATCAAGACAAAACCATTAGTCTTTTTTGTTCATTGAATCAGTTGGCAAACACACAAAATAAATAAATAATAATACTAAATAAATAAATATTAACAAGCACCTGAAATTAATAAAATTGACCTAACTTACTTATCTAGGGCCCGGCCATAAAAATTATTTACTTGTTTTCGAAATAATTTTTCACTTTAATTCGTGTTTGGCTATGAAAATTTAAAATCTAACTTCAAATTGTAAATATTTCAAATTAGGAAAACAACTTAGAACCTATTTTCCAACTTACTTTTCACTTTTGAAATTGTATTTGAGTACATTCTAACATCAACGTTATTAATTCAAATATTCTTTGCAAAATATATAACACCAAACACAATTCAATTTTCAACGATCCAACTCCATAAATCTCAAATGAAGTGAAAAATACTTGGAATCTATGGTCAAACGCTTACTTAGATTTTTTTTACTATGTATCTATGTTGGTATAATTTAAAACCATGCATACAAAAAAAAACGTGAATAAGCGACGGACAAGTTTTATAGATATATATAAAAAATCATTGTTAATTCTATTTAGCGCTAAATTGAAAAAAGTTATCAAAAAATTATTTTAGCTACGAGCTATCTCATGGTGAATAGCTCATGACAAAATTCATAGCTAATTTCAGTTTTTTTTTGGTGTATGTGTGTTGTATGATATATATTTTATGTAATTTTTTTTAATTTTTTTATATACACATATTCTGGAAATTAGTGGTGTGTGACGATATACATGATATATGCTTTCAATTCAATAAGTATGAATTGATAACTAAGCACCTTAATCTTCATTTGATCTTATTGTTTAACCAAATTTAGGCAAAAGATTTAACAAGTCGTCTTTTTTTATTATCCATTCACTTTATACTTTGAGAAAAAGATTGAAAGATGCTCTTTACAAATATAATTCATCTTGATATTTATGTTGTGGATGAGAATAATATATTTACAATGTATGTGTCTCAAGAATATGGGTAATAGTAATTATGACCCGATCTGTAAACGGGTGAAGGCAGTAAGTCGAGTCCCACGCTATCATTCTGCAGCGGAATTATTGGTTCAGATGCCAATATTGGAATAAAACATCTCAAAAATACTTGTAACATGGTGTGATTTATTAACTTTGAATCAAGCCCATATAATTTTTTCCAAAAAACCTTCACACTATTATGTATATTCGTATTTCAGGAAAAATTACATGTATTTATCTATTAGATGACGTGACAGTTCAAAAATTCTTCTACATTTTTCATAGATAGAAGTTTAACTCATGTAATATATGATTGTAAACTTGAGGTAGAATTCACACACTTAGGGTGTGTTTGGTAGGGAGAAAAATATTTTTTGGAGAATGTTTTCTTATTTTTTCATTTTGGTAGGACAAAATTTCTGAAAAATATTTTCTTTGGTAAAACAAATTTCTTAAAAATGAGGAAATTCACTTTCATAATGGAAGTAGGAAAAACAAATTCGATAAGTGATATTCTATGTTTACTTACCAAACACTAGAAAATAAGTAAAAAAAATCGATTTATTTTCCAAGAAAACATTCTCGAGGAAAATATTCTCCTTCATACCAAACACACCCTTAGTCCTACAAACAAGCTGAATTTTGTTGAATATAGAATGTCTTTCATATGCCATCTATAATTTCCAAGGAATATAATATCTTTCTTTTGCTAAATTCCAATGTATCATCATATCAAATAATGTGTCTACCATAGTACCAACTTTGATTATTTTTGTTTGAAATTCTTGGAAAGGTATGATGAGTGTCATGCACATATATATTGGATCTATTAGGGTAACTTTTAAAAGATCACAAGCATTTAATTCTTTGTGAAATATAATCGGAATGTTCAAGTGAATTTGTGCATACTTCAATTATATTTGTGAAACACATGATACCTTCCATCAATACAAATATCCAGTAATTCTATTCATCAAAACTTAAACAAAAAAAAAATTACCTAATATTTTCGCCCCCAATCGAAATAAAAAATGTTAAAGTTAGGCCTCATAATGTTGGCCTTTTGGAGAGCCACAACGTTTCTTGTAAAGTATGAAGGCTTGTTTCTCCCTCTATGGACAATGTGGACCTTCCAATAGATTAATGTAAATGGGGGCCCATTTCCTAGTGTGATTCTTTGTGAATTTTTTTGAGAATTTTATATTACATAAAAGCACAATAAAGTCCAAAATAAAAAATATTTCTAATTAGTTTGTACAAATATTAGCCAATATAATTACATTATAATCATTACGTACTATTATACATTTTCCATACATTGAGAGAGTCCATAAAAAGAAGAACCGAGGCAATAAGAGTCATATATGATAAGTTTGAGTCATATATCTTATTCGTGAGATATATGCACAAAAGCTAACTCTATGCACAATAGCTACTGGAAGTTGCTTCGCTTCCCAACTCATTTAACTCAACTGATGCCACAAAAGTATCTTTTTGATAGATGTCTCTATATGTAGGAAAAATTTGCTGCTAATAGATTTCACCTACTGTCTCCCCCTCCTTCCCCCGTTGTCCAAACAACGGGTACAAATGGTTACAATTAGGGGGTGAAATTAATTTTGGGTAACTTTCAGAAATAGCATACATATAGGCAAAAATAAGCCTTTATACCTATAGTTTCAAAAATTACAATCTGCAGCTTCCGTGTATCACAGTATTATATTAATACAGTGATACACGACGAGATTGAATCTGTCCATGTTAGCGCCTATGTATCAACTATAAAAGAATCGAATACAGTTGATACAGATACACGAATACACGGAGGCAACAGGATTTTCAAAGTATTGCTATTTAGATACGATTTGTAATTAATACAAATTTAAGTTGAATTGGCTAATTAAAATCTTAAGTATGTCTATATCCGTAGTTTTCTCATTTAGGCATCGGGCTAAAAATCTCAAGAATCCAATTTTTTTGCTAAATTGTATTTTAGTACTATGTATGTGGACGGGTAACCTCAAAAAGAAGTAATTTTGGAGGGCCTTTACTATTTGGGCTCGTAGTTATGTGGACCATCAATAGCTTCTAAATGGGGCACCATTTTCAAGTGTATCCATCTTGTGCAAATATTTAATAAATGACCCTCTTTTTTTTCTTTTTTTTTTGGCAATTCATAAACCTTTTAGATCACATTATAAAGATCCCCTTTGTGCAAATAAACTTTTTAATAAGGAAACAATATACTATTGTCAATCCAAGGATTATACTTGTGCAACTTTAAAAATTAGGACAAGATCTAAATAATGGCTTAAAAAATAAATACTTGCGTAAATCAGCCGCAGATATTTTAGGGAATTGGGCTTGGGTTGGGCAAGACCAAACACTTCACAAATGTCTTGGGCCCTATTGCTGGGCATTTTTTTTTTTAAAAATTGATATAAATAGTTGCCCTCCAAAATAATACTCAGTAAATGTATATTTTTTAGTATATTAACGTATTATATACATAATATATATATATATATATTTAATATAAAATATTATATATTTGATTAACGAATATAATTATTTTGACCGATCCGCCAAATGTGTCAGTTGTCCTTTCTCTCTGAATTGAACCCACAATAGCTGATATGGGCCTCTAAATGGAATAGGCTAGGCCCAGGAGAAACATAAATGTATGGACTAAGAGAACTACTGTTAAAGCCTCAATTAGTTGTTAATACTTTTCAATAAAACATGGAATGAGAAAACGAAAAAAAATGAAGTTTGTAACTTTTGCAAGTAAAAGTACTCCAGCATTCTAGGTTAGAGTTTGAAACTCTCACAAGTGAACTTTTTGTTAGGCTTAAACAACTCAAAATTACTTTTAATATGATGTGATAATGTCGATTTTAGACCGAACTTGCACGTGTTTTACTAAAATGTTCCACACCCATTATAAGTATTCAACACTTCATAAATACGTGTTTTCTTTTTTTTCTTTTCTACTTTCCAGGTGGGATATTGTTCACACACACCAAACAATCTCCCGCTTCAACTAAAATTTCACATGATCCATCACAATTCATGAGTTAATTTGGAGATTAACTGTGTGTTACTCATATAAACCTAGTGTTTATGGCACCAAAGTTTACTAGCTTCTTTTTTGTGTGTCCAAAGCTACGGGTATAAGTAGCGAACCGACTCTTAGACGGGCAAAGACACTAAGTCACACCCCACGTTTCTACTTTGCCATTTCTATACTCGCTTCACCGAATCATTGACTCTAACTTCAATTGTTGGCTCTAACAATTTAGCATGATATGATATTGCTTATTTTAGACCAAATTCGCACACTTTTCATCCCAAATAGGATTTACAACATTAAAAGTATTGATCACTCTATGCTAGGTGGTTCATGAAACCTCCTAGAGAAATCCACAGTATGTGCAATCTTTGTCATGACTCATTAGGGGTATTAGTAGACCCAATAAATACCAAAAAGTATAATTGTCTTTTATGTGTTACAACGTATACAATGCTGTCATAGCATAAGACAAGGACCACCTTAGCTTACCAAATGCCAAATAACCATATTTGTAACGTAAAAAGTTGAAGTCCATATGTCAGCAAAACAAAATAGACTTATGAAAAAAAGATTGAAGAGGTGGAAGGACAAGTGTATATATGAAGCCTTGTGAGTTGTGACCCCCAACTTTTCATTTTGGAAAGTTGTGATACATTCATATAATGTGCCATACTACTAGAGTGTTTCCTTTGAGTGTTTTGATAAAATACTCTTTTTGATTTAATTTATGTGATACTGTTTGGTTGTATATATAAAAATTTAACAGTAAAAGACAACTATTCGGTTTCTAATTTTGGCCTAACCTCAAAACTTCATTAACACACTTTTGGAAAAAGAAAAAAGTAGTTCATTCCCATTAGTACTAGAAGTCATGATTTAATTTCAAGAAGTCACCAAAGCAGTTCAATTCCACTTAATGACATTTATAATATTAGAAGTGAGATTGCATCATATTTTTGGTTGTTCGGTACTTGTATTTGGGTCTAATTAATTTAGACTCGTGTATTACAAAGCTCCATTTATGAAGAAGACGACTCTCAATGTGATTTTTTTCATATTCAGTGTTCGAATTTGAGACTTTTAGTTATTGGTGAAAGGATTCCAACCATCTCACTCAGTTCATCCATGTTAGTGGGATTGCATCTAATTGAGTAACTGTCACACTCAACTAGTTCAATTCTAAACTACTCCTTAATATATTTTTATATTACAACATGTGTCAAGAAGTTCTGGATAATCATTTTATAAATATTTTTAGTTAGATAAATAAAGATTGAAAATCATCTTATTAAGGTACAAACACTTTATGCCTTGTTCTTAATTAGTACATAATATCTAACCCCAAAGTAGAATTCCATAAAATTTGTGACTAGTACTTTTGAATAAATCCATTTCCAATAGTCATTTCAATGTACATCTTTTTCCTTTTCACCAATCATGAATTTGGTTATTAGACCATTGTTATTTACTTTTTCTGTTGCATTTTATTTGTCTTATTTTCCTTTTTAGTTCGTTTAAAAAAGAATATTTTTTTTTTTAGCAACTATGTTTACTTCTAACTTTACACAAATAATATGTTTAAGACCATTATTAAAAGACATTTTAGTACACTCAACATACTTTAGTTTAAAATCATAAGATTCAAACGTCTTATTTACTTGTTAAACTCCATATCAAGTCAAAAATCAAACAAAATAAATTAAAACGAAAGGAGTAATATTTTTTACTGTTAGGATTTGTTAGTGTTCATAATCGATCACGTCTATCCTCCAATAATGCAGCTAAGTTGTACTTGTACGATAAACTAGGATCATAACAATATTAAATTTGGTCCTACTAATGATCATATGTTTTATTCTAACGACGATATCCCTAAAGAATGTTCTCACTCATATTTTATCCATATTTTATCCATATTTTAAACGGGTTATTTACCCGAATATAAAGGGTAAATGCGTTATTTCTTACCCGCTCTTGATTCATTTTGCACCCATTTTGAACTAAATATTACCCATAACTTAAGCAGGTTGGTCACACACGAGTTAATTGTGGATGAGTTCAACAAGTTAAGCATACAAAAATGACAAAAATAATCAGATTTCAAGCTGAACGTGTTTCAAAATAGAAAGAGAAAGGCTGAAATGAAGTAGCTCGTCTAAAAGGAAAGGAACAAAGTACTCGGCTGAGATTGTTGGAAAAGAGCGGCAGGGCTCGAGGCACTTGTTAATGAGCTGGCGAGACAAGACTGGCTTGAAAAGGCGCTCACTTTCCTTTTCCTTATATCAATAACTCAATCAAAATACAATTATCTCCAAGAACAAAAAATTTATTATGCTTAATACCTTTAGTTTGATCGATATATGTCATAATTCGACCCTTTATTTGAGTAATTTTTTCTTCGACAAATTACCCGAGATCAATCCAATCGTAGATATTATGCCAGTCATACCCAAATGATCTCTTAAATATATTATTGATTAATTCTGACTTTTAAAATTTGTCAAAAATAAACAATTCATTTTTATCTTCCATCAAATATTTAACAAATTGTTAGATTAAACAACACCAAATTCACATTAAGTACTCAAAAGTTTACAACAAAAGGAAAATTAGCTAAAATCCTCCAATTTGTATTTCTAAATATTTCTAATTACATTACAACAAAAGCTTTGAACAAAATACATTTGTATATGTGCATAATTGCATGAACAAAATTCTGGTTAACTTTTCTTTTTTTGCTTTTTTCATCCCTAAGCAAAGAATAAATGCCATTTCAACCTCGATAATCAGCACAAATTACCAAATTGCCCCTGAAGGTATCTACAACCATTCACATTTTACCCTTTACCCAAACTTTTTAAATTACACAAATCTAATCCTTCTGACTTCTTGAGCATTCACATTTTTACCCAGTGAACCCCATATTTATTGTTTGGGTCGGGTACCGAATAGCAAACGGGTCGGTCACCGAGCTCGTATAAGTACCCGGAAACCCGGTTGAATTCTCCTGGTAGAAACTCGGGTTAACGCTGTTAACTCGCTGAGCTCTAATACTACTTTCTACTTCTTCATCAACTCTTCTTTCATACTTAACGTCGCCGTGAAAATTTAACGCCGTTGGATGGGCGAAAAATTCACTGAAATTGTTAAAATTGTTGCTATTATTATTATTCTGATTCTGGTTGTTGCTGTTCACAATCACCGGAGCTGGTGCCGGAGCTTGATTTCCGGTAGCCAATTCCGGGAACGAATTAAACCCAGCTAAAGTTGCCCAATCAAAATTGCCAGAACCCAATTGTTGAAGATTATTGAGTTTGGTATCTTCTTGTTGAAAATTCCTACCAGAATTCATTCTCGGTAAAGAGAAATACTGGTCTTCAATTGCTGGTAGAGATTCCAGCATATCGTCAAATTGATGAGACGACGATGATGATGAAGAACCATGGCTTATTTCCTTGCCCTGTAACTCAGAATTACCCGGTTTCTGCCCACCGGAATTCTTCTTGTAAATCCGACACAGCACCCAATCATCTAGCTGAAAAATACATAACAAAATTAGAATATTTGAATTATATTTTGATTTCATTTGATAAATGGGGACAATAAGAGATATATACCCTCGAACTTCCAGTCTTCTTCACAGAAGGTTCACTGAGTCTATATTCATGCATAATCCAATTGGTCTTGGTTCCTTTAGGTGCTTTACCAATGTAAAACACTAAAGCTTTTTTGATTCCAACCTTCCTTCCTTCAGTAGTAATAACTTTATCAGTTCCAGTTGCTTTCCAATACCCAGAACCAGCAACTCTATTTGGTCGAGATCCATTCGGATACTTTCTATCTCTTGGACTGAAAAAGTACCACTCTTTTTCTCCAAAAATCGCCTTGCCTTTACAAAATAAAAAACTATTAATTACTTCATCAAATTAAACAACACTAAAAATCATTTCGAAAGAAAAAAAAACAACTTACTGGGAAGAACCCATGGATCGAATTTGTACAGGTCAATTTCTGCAATGATTTGCAGAGCAAAATCATGGCCTGCAACTTTACGACATAAGTATTGAACTAAAAGCTCTTCATCAGTAGGGTAAAATCGAAATCCAGGTGGTAAGCTTAGCTGTGTAAGAGGATCAGGTTCCTGAACACCCATTTTCTTCTTGCAAGTAAACAAATTGCTAGTTTATAGGAAATTTTGAGAGAATTTTTTTTTAGATTTTCTGAAATTTCTGTTTTTCTAATTCTTGAATTGTAAGGTGCGACAGTTGTTTATATAGGCAGAGACTCAGTAAGAAATGAAAGCACTAGAGATAAGTACGGTCGTCGTTTTCGAACGAGATGGATTGCTCGAATGGTAAACACCTTTTATTTTAATGTTTGCGTGATTAAAAAGTAGAGCTTCTCTAAAAGATACCTTCTTCATTTTAATTTATTTGATCTTCTTTCTTTTTCAATTTGTTGTAAAAAGAATAACATTTTTCCTTTCTTAATATGATTAAGATTACAAAATTAACAAATATTTTATTATATTTAACATATTTGTAATTTGAATTTACAACATTCCAAATTTCTTTTTATTTTTTTAAATTTCATAATAAATCAAAATAGGTCAAATAAATTGAAACACAAATTATACGTCCTTTAGTATGGGACCAAAGTTGATCATGCGTATAAAAGTCGACACGTAGAAAAGGTTCGGCGTTATCAAGCGGCCGACCTCATCGAATGGTAATAAGAGAGTGCAAGTGCATGAACCCATAGCAATGTAAGAAAATGAAATTCACTTTTGGAGAGGGTAAATATTTAGCTTCACTTGATATTTATACTTTATGTAAAAATTTAATTTCTTGTAATTAAATAGTTAAATGAAAGTAGTTATGTGCCATCAAGAATTTTACAAAGTAATTATCGGATTGATTATGTTGTATAGGACGAAGTATTAATGGTCGAGAATTAATGCATTTAAAATAGGAAAGTAGTGAAATGAAGATGTTGAAATAATTTTGTGGGCATAATGATAAGATTAAAAGTAAAATTATATTGGAATAAGATGAAAATGACTTTCGTGGTGAACAAGATGAGGAAAGCGAGATTAAAATGACTCAAACACATGAAGAGGAGTGCATGAATTCACCAGTAAAGAGGTTTGAGAATTTGTCTATGATGGGTATATACAAGAATGGGTAAAGGTAGATCGATAAAGTATTGAAAATGAGTGATTAAATAGAATATGACACACGTGCACTTTACCGAGAACTTAATCCTAATCAACAATATACAGAGGTTATCATATTTAATTTAAATAAAAGCGGTGGATTTAAGTTTATAACTTAACTATACAAAATAGTTCATTTAGTGAAAGACTATTTAATATCAATAAAGAGATTAATTAAATCATCAGAGTTTAACACCCTCACATGCTCGAGACTAAACATTTTGAGCATGAATAATATATAATGAATGCATGACATCGTTTAAATCATCAAGTGAATTATCACGGCTCTGATATAATTTTAATTTTCCTTAGTACAGTATTTACTTAACATATTTGATTTTTATACTGTTTTACTTAAGCAAGTGTTTATAAAAAATATTTTTTTATCTTTTTAAAGTAGCGGTAAGATTGTGTACATATTATCTTTCCCAAATTTCTGTGAAACAGTATACTAAATGTCAAATAATCAAAATTGTAACGTAAAAAAATAAAGTCCATAAGTCAACAAATAAAATGGACTTATTGAAACAGGATTGAAGAGGTGGAAGAACAAGTGTATATATGAAGCCTTGTGATATTGTTTGATTAAATATTATTTATTTTTCTTTATAATACTGTTTGATTAAATATGTAAAATTTTATTTTTTGAGTGACGTAATTAATATTATTTATATGATTATCTTTTTACTTAACTAATTTTAATACACGTGTGTTGCACGCATATTGTGCGCTAATAAGAAAAAATATATATGAAGCCTTGTGACCACAGTGATAGATTCCTAAAATATCATATTACTAAAGTCTACCTTTTATTATTCTTTCAATCTTTAACTAATATACTCTTCTGTTCAATTCATGTGATACTATTTAATTAAATATATAAAATTTTATTTTGTGAGTAACGTAATTAATATTACTTATATGAATTATCTCTTTTACTTAACTAATTTTGGTACATGTGTATTGCACGCATGTGTCGCGCAAATCAAAAAATAATAATACGAAGCCTTGTGACCCCAACTTTTCAATTTGAAATGTTGTGACAAATTTTTATAATACCATATTACTAGAGTTTATTTTTTGTTTTCCTTTGAGTCTCCCACTAATATATTTTTGTGCTTAATTCATGTGATTCTATTTGATTAAATATGTAAAATTTTATTTTATAAGTGACGTAATTAATATTACTTATGTGAGATTATCTTTTTACTTAATTAATTTTAGCACGTGCATTGCACGCATTTATCGTGTCAATGAAAAAAAAAATATAAGAATCAATTGTTGGCGAAAATAGTTCATTTAGTGAATACTATTTAATATCAATAAAGAGATTAATTAAATAATCCGAGTTTAACACCCTCACATACTCGAGACTAAACATTTTGAGCATGAATAATGAATAATGAAGGCATGACATTGTTTAAATCATGAAGTGAATTTTAATTTTCTTTATTACAATATTTACTTAACATATTTAATATTTGCAATGCCTTACTTAAGCGAGTGTTTATTTAAAATAGTTTATCTTCCTTTTCAAGGTAAAGGTAAAGTTATGAACACACCACTCTTCCCAAATCTCTTTAAACAGCATACCAAATGCCAATAACCAAAATTGTAACGTAAAAATTAAGATTCATATGTCAACATATAGAGAAAATAAAATAAAAATATGTCAGCAAATAAAATGGACTTACTGAAAAAGGATTGAAGAGGTGGAAGGACAAGGGTATATATGAAGCCTTGTGATCCCAACTTTTCAATTTGAAAAGTTGTGATAGATTCATATAATGCCATATTACTAAAGTTTATCCTTTGTTTTTTTTGAGACTTTAAGTTAGATATTTTTTTGCTTAATTTATGTGATATTGTTTGATTAAATATGTAAAATTTTATTTTTTAAATGACATAATTAATATTACTTACGTGAAACTATCTTTTTATTTAACTAATTTTAGCATACGTGTGTTGCACGCATATGTCGCGCCAATAAAAAATATATATATAGAGCCTTGTGAACTCAACTTTTCAATTTAGAAAATTGTGATAGATTCATATAATGTCATATTACTAGAATCTATCTTTTGATTTTCTTTGAGTCTTAAACTAATTTACTCTTCTGCTCAATTCATGTGATATTGTTTGATTAAATATATAAAATTTTATTTTGTGAGTGACACAATTAATGTTACTTATGTGACATTATGTTTTTACTTAACTGATTTTAATACACGTGTGTTGCATGCATGTATCGCGCCAATAAAAAAAATATATGAAGCTGTGTGATCCCAACTTTTCAATTTGAAAAGTTGTGATAGATTCATATAATGTCATATTGCTAGAGTCTACCATTTATTTTTCTTTGAATCTTTAACTAATATACTCTTCTGCATAATTCATGTGATATTGTTTGATTAAATATGCATGTACAAATTTATTTTGTGAGTGACGTAATTAATATTACTTATATGAAACTATCTTTTTTACTTAATTAATTTTAGTACACGTGCATTGCACGCATGTATCGCGCCAATCAAATATATATATATATATATATATATATATATATTATATATATATATATATATAATATATATATATATATATATATATGAAGCCTTGTGACCTCAAATTTGTGATAAATTCACATAATGCCATATACTAGAGTGACGTAATTAATATTACTTATGTGAGATTATTTTTTTACTTAATTGATTTTAATATACGTGTGTTATACGCATGTGCCGCCCCAATCAAAAAATAAATATATATGACACCTTGTGATCCCAACTTTTCAATTAGAAAAGTTTTGATAGATTCATATAATATGTCATATCACTAGAGTTTACATTTTGTTTTCCTTTGAGTCTTTAGCTAATATGCTTTTTTGCTTCATTCATGTGATATTGTTTGATTAAATATGTAAAATTTCATTTTGTGAATGACGTAATTAATATTACCTATGTAAGATTATTTTTTTACTTAACTGGTTTTAGTACGCGTGTGTTGCACGCATGTGTCGCACCAATCAATATATATATATATATATATATATATATATATATATATATATATATATATATATATATATATATATATGAATTATTAAAATGTTGATTATTTGAATAATGAATTTATAAGCGAAGATCTCCATTATAATTCTTACAAATATGATATTTGTTATTTAATATAGTTAAAATAATCATATTAATAGTTGCATTGATAATTATCTTCAGTCGCTTATTTTAAACTTGAATAGTGTAAATGGAGTAGTATTTAATGTTATTTTTTTTTTCAAGTTCAACCCATGAAACTTCTGGTAATAAGACACGAAGGTAGAGTATAAATTAAAGGTGAACGAGTTAGGCAGAATTTAGTAATTTCAGTCCAAACACTGTATTATCTCAAAAAATTATTAATATATCCATACTATATTATTTAAGAATTAATAACTTTAAAGAGCTGAAATTCAAAAACACATGAATATTAGCTTTTGAATTTATCTTTACATTTGATTAATGGTGGACGGGATCATATCAATCTCACCGCAATATTAAATGGTCCTCTATAGTTAATTTACATGTGTTTGTCATGTATGTGTATGATAGCTCATAAATAATGGTTGCGGTCCTCCTAGGGGATCTGATCTTTTTCTTACAGAACGTTTTTTTAAATACAAATATGTCATGAAGAAAAAAAGTAAGATAAATTCTCAGAATATCATATTAAAATACAATGAGTATCTTGAAACTAGATCCCATACACTTTAGAAAAAGAAACAAAGTAAAAAGTTTAAGTAGAAATGAAATATTTATAGAATAAGACATTATCAAGATAGAATTTTTTTTCATTTGGTATCCGATATTCGTACTAGAGCCCAATTAATTTAGATTTGCACCAGCTAGAATTCATTCGTAGCTAGAAAGCGTTTTCTATCAATGATTTTTTATATATATTCAGAACTCAAAATCGTGATTTCTACCTAAAGAAGGAGCAGCTTCATCCGCTGCATCACTTTGATGGTAAGATAGAGTATCCTTATCATCCAACTGGTTAAGGTCAAACTCGTGACAAGTAACAAAGTATCAATCTATTTAAATATGGGTAAGTAGTAAAGAACAGAGAAAAACAATTTTTTTCATGAATGAAACGTGCCTTAGATGTCTCAAATTAGCATTTGGAGTCACAATTTCGAATAGTCGATGTTAAATATTGTCTTATTTCAATAGATAGTTTAAATGCGTACATGAATTTTGTGTGCCACTATAATGTATTTCACGAAAAAATTAAGATTTTTCACATATTTTCTAATGTAGAAAAAGTAAGTAATTTTTTTCTAAATATATAACGTGATTAATTAATTAAATTTTGTGGAGTATTGAGGGTATGAGGGTTCGTGGGGGTGGTGCGGAGGTGGAGGTGGAGGTTGCGTTGGAGAAATTATTAGTTGAAAATTGCATGAGAGAGCTTTGGAAAATAATTTATTAGCTTATGGGCTTAGTAAAATCCCACCTTGTAATACCGTATTGTGGAATTAATTAGCTATATATTATGTAGCGTGATTATAAGCATAATTAGCTACAATTATGTACTATTAAATTATATAAATGTATTATTCAGTAATAAAATGATTAAAATCTCTATAATTCCTTCATACCGTTCTATTTTTCTATTATAGTTCCCTTTCAAATTAGAAAAAATGCGTTCTTTCAGTAGTTGGTACTTACGGGAAGAAGTTGAATGACTTAAGAGGAGAAAATGGTTCAATGGTATAAAAGGGGCACTTACAAGACTAATTGCTAATGACATTTATTTAGTATCAGGTAGCTACATTGACATGCTGGAATCAACGACTAGACTAAGCGAGATTGAACTGATTTGAAACTCTGTGATGCTACCACAAAAGATGGTAATTTGGCTAGCATATCAGGATAAGCTACTCACTAAGGAGAGACTGTTGAGATTACATATTCCTATAATAAGGAACACAAAATGTTATTTTGTATTATGAAAACTCTAGAAACTCATCAATATATGTTTGTAGAATGCAGATCAATTACTGCTATCAGAAAAGCCATAATCAACTTGACTGGAATTCCTATTCCAACTAGGAATGCCAATGTGAGTATGTGCTAAGAGAGATTGAACTGATTAGGAGTTCTGTGATGCTACCACAAAAGGTGGTAATTTGGCTAGCATAATAGGATAAGTTGTTCACTAAGGAGAGACTGTTGAGATTTCATATTCCTACAAAAAAGAACACAAACTATTGTGTTTGTGCTATAAAAACTCTAAAAACTCATCAATATCTATTTGTAGAATGCAGATGAATTACTGAGATCAAAAAAGCCTTAATCAACTTGACTAAAATTCCTATTCTAAGATTGCTAAGGGGAGCATGTGCTAAGAAAGATTGAACCGATTTGAAGCTCTGTAATGCTACCCCAAAAGGTGGTAATTTGGCTAACATATGGGGATAAGCTACTCACTAAGGAGAGACTGTTGAGATTACATATTTCTATAATAAGAAACACAGAATGTTGTTTTGTGTTATGAAAACTCTAGAAACTCATCAATATCTATTTATAAAATACAGATGAATTACTGAGATCTGAAAAACCTTAATCAACTTGACTGAAATTCCTATTCAAACTAGGAATGCCAATGGGAGTATGTGCTAAGAGAGATTGAACTGATTGCTCAAAGCCTTAATCAATTTGATTGGAATTCTTATTCCGACTAAGATTGCTAAAGGGAGTATGTGCTAAGAAAGATTGAACTGATATGAAGCTCTGTGATGCTACCACAAAAAGTGATAATTTGGCTAGCATATCGTGGGATAAGCTACTCACTAAGGAGAGACTGTTGAGATTACATATTTCTATAATAAGGAACACATAATGTTGTTTTGTGTTATGGAAACTCTAGAAACTCATCAATGCCTATTTGCAGAATGCAGATGAATTACTGATATGAAAAGCCTTAATCAACTTGACTGAAATTCCTGGTCCAACTAGGAATGCCAATGAGAGTATGTGCTAAGAGAGATTAAACTGATTTGGAGTTCTGTGATGCTACCACAAAAGGTGGTAATTTGACTAGTATAGTAGGATAAGTTGTTCACTAAGGAGAGACAGTTGAGGTTACATATTTCTATAGAAAGGAACACAAACTGTTATTTTTGTGCTATTAAAACTCTAGAAACTCATCAATATCTATTTGTAGAATGTAGATGAATTACTGAGTTCAGAAAATCCTTAATCAACTTGACTGAAATTCCTATTCCGATTAAAATTGCTAAGGGGAGTATGTGCTAAGAAATATTGAACTGATTTGAAGCTCTGTGATGCTACCACAAAAGGTGATAATTTGGCTTAGCATATGGGGATAAGCTACTCACTAAGGAGAGACCGTTAAAATTACATATTTTTATAGAAAGGAACACACACTGTTATTTTTCTGTTATAGAAACTCTAGAAATGGATCAATATTTATTTGCAAAATGCAAATGGATTACTAAGATCTGAAAAGCCTTAATCAACTTGATTGAAATTCCTATTTCAACTAGGAATACTAAGGGATATATGTGCTAAGAGAGATTGAACTGATTTGGAGCTTTGTGATGCTATCACAAAAGGTGATAATTGGCTAGCATATCAAGATAAGCTGCTCACTAAGGAGAGAACATTCAGATCACACATTCCTATATAAAGGAATACAAACTGTTGTTTTTGTGTTATAAAAATTCTAGAAACTCATTAATATCTATTTGTAGAATGCAGATGAATTACTGAAATCAAAAAAGCCTTAATCAACTTGATTGAAATTTTTATTTTAATTAGTGTTGAAGAAAGAAGCTATGAAACTGTTAGGAATTAGTTAAGTCAGTTATTACTGTTAGGAGTTAGTTAAGTTAGTTACTACTGTAGCTAGGCTATTAAGAATCTAAGTAAGATGCCTATAGATCACCTAATGAACACTACTCTTCTATAAATACTTACACACTTGTAAAGATCATTAACACATTGAATAATAACCACTCTTACTCTACTTTCTCTCTTCGTCTTCTTCTTCTCTTCGTCTTCTTCTTCTTATTCTCTTCTTTCTCATTCTCTGCAATATAGTGCTTCAAGTTCTTAATCAAAGGAACTTGCTCAATTCTTCATGGTATCAGAACATATCGACTCTACGCTTTGAATCTGCAACATTCACAGTTCTTATCGAGTACTAAGATTGTGATCAATCAGGATTAACAAGTCAATCTGGGAAATTATTTCTCACAAAGAAGAAGCAGTGGTACATCCAGGTTTTAATTCAGAACAGAGAAAATTCACACATCTTGATTGAATGACAACACCAGAGGTTCCATATTCGAACAATCCATCGACTTCTCAAGCAATTCATGGAGGTTCTTTTGCACAAGCTCCTATGGATCATAATCATCCACTGTTCTTGACTTCTACTGATGTAAGTGGAGTCTCGATTGTGTATTTACAATTGAAAGGGAGTGAAAATTATGTAATATGGAGTAAAGCCATGAGAATAGCCTTAATAGGAAGAAATAAGATGCGATTTGTGGATGGCACCTGGAAAAAGGAGGTGTTTCCAGTTGAGTTGTGAAATCAGTGGGAGAGAGTTAATGCCATTGTTCTGTCATGGCTAATGAACTCAGTCGCAAGCAATCTTATTGGTGGAATTGTATATGCCTCAAATGCGAATTCAGTTTGGCAAGATTTAAAGGAAAGATTTCACAAGCTAGATGGTTCAAGAACCTACAATCTTCATCAAGAAATAGCCTCTATCACACAAGGTACTCAATCTGTAGCTGAATATTACTCCAGATTGAAAGCACTTTGGGATGAATTTGAGTCTGTAGTTCCTGCACTTTCTTGCAACTGTGAGAGGTCTAGGGACTTTGTGATTTACTTGTAGTGACAGAAGTTGTATCAATTTCTGATGGGCCTCAATGAAATTTATGCCCAAGCAAGAAGTCAAATTCTTCTTATGACTCCTCTGCCTTTAGTAAATCAGGCAAATGCTATGATAATGAGTGATGAGAATCAGAAGGCTATAGGTCAATCTGTTGGTACTGCATGCCTATTAGGTGTGGCTCTTGGGATATCAGAGGTTGTGGCTTTGTATAATAGAGTAACTGGTGGACAAAAGGGGAAAAGAAATTATAATCCCAACTATAATCCAAATGCTACATGTGATCACTGCAAACTCAAAGGTCACTATCAGAGGGATTATTACAGGTTGATAGGCTATCCACCAGGTCACCCAAGGTATAATGAGCAGAAAGGGTTGGATCACAAAGGTCATGATCAAGGCAACAAGAACTTTGATCACAGAAACAAGATGAGGAACACTGGTCCTAGTGCTCACAATGTTATAGCTGAAGAGTGGAATTCTCAAGCCTCTCAAATGATGAACCAAGATCAACATCAACAAATGCAATCTCAACTCTATTAAGAGACTCATGATCCCTATTATATGTCACTACAAAATCAATCAAACAGTGTTCCAGGGTCAAGTTCTGCTAACAGATATGCAATGCCTCCAAGATTTACAAATGAGCAGTATGAACAAATATGTAAAATGTTGCAGCAGAATCACCTCATTCCCCCTTCAGTTGCCTCAGCTAATCTAACAGGTAACAGTGGTGCTCTGATGGTATCAAATGGTCCACAATGTTGGATCATTGACACAGGGGCCACTAACCACATGGCTTCAGTGATTGACTTGTTAAATAAACAGTCTGTCACTAGAATGACTAAACCAAGAAAAGTTTATCTACCTAATGCTGATGTGTCACATGTCACACACATAGGCACTAGTGATATCTCTAACAGAAGTACCTTGAAAAATGTTCTGCATATCCCTCAATTCAAGTACAATTTATTATCTGTTTCTAAGGCCACTAGGCAACTACAATATTCAGCCACTTTCTTTCCTAATTTTTGTTTGTTTCAGGATCTCTTCAATGGGAAGGTGAAGGAGATTGGTAGAGAAAGACAAGGCTTACACTTCCTAATCAATTAGAAGTTACCAGGATCAAAGAGGGCTGGTGTTGGTCTATTAGCTAGAACTAGAACTAGTACAAATCAGAATAAACTCATTGTGCTTTTGTGGCATCTTAGGCTTGGACATGTGTCATCTAACACCCTATCCAAATTACTTCCTGAACAAAGAAGTCATATAGATGATGTAGTTTCAGAATGTACTGTATGTCCTACTGCTAGACAAGTTAGAGCTGCATTTCCTTTAAGTACTTCTTGTAGCTCCAGTGCTTTTGAATTAGTCCACATGGACCTATGGGGGCCTTACAAAGTTACTACTTGTGATGGCTATAAATCTTTCTTGACTATTGTTGATGATTTTTCAAGAGTTACATGGATATATTTGCTCAAACTAAAATCTGATGCAGTAGTAGTTATCAAACAGTTCCTAGCATATGTCAAAACTCAATATGATACATGTGTAAAAACTATAAGAACTGATAATGGAACAGAGTTTGTCAATGCTACTTGTTGTGATCTGTTTAATGGTTTAGGCATAGTTCATCAGAAATCATGCTCCTACACTCCTCAACAAAATGGTATAGCTGAAAGGAAACATAGACATATCCTAGAGATAGCCAGGTCCATAAGGTTTCAAGGAAGAATTCCTATCATTTTTTGGGGATATTGTGTTAAAGCAACTGCGTATTTAATCAATAGGTTACCTTCTACTATGTTGAATTGTCTGTCACCATATGAAACTTTGCATAATAAGAAACCTTCTTTATCACATTTAAGAGTGCTAGGTTGCCTATGTCATGCTAAGGTTGTACAAGAAACAGACAAGTTTATGCCTAGAACTAGACAAGTTGTTCACATGGGGTACTCTGAGACTCAAAAAGGCTATATTCTCTATGATTTGACTAACAAAGTGTTCTTTGTAAATAAGGATGTAACATTCAGGGAAAATGTTTTTCCCTTTGAGACATCAGATAAACAAGCTATTCAGTTATTCCAGACACCAACTCAATTGTTGATGGAGGAGTTCACTACTCTATCCCAACCAAGTGATTCACATCAACTAACAACACAAACTAATGTGGCTGATTCACCTCAACCAACAACACAAACTAATGTGGAAACTGTTGCTGCTCCTGAACCCATAGCTACTGATGTACCAGTGGCTTCTAGTAAATCTTCAAGAGGCTCTCATCCACCAAGTTGGATGAGAGATTTTGTATCCTTGAATGTCCATGACAATGTATCATTTGCACTGTCAAAAGTCATTTCATATGACTACATTTCTCCTAAGTATCAGGCATATCTTTCTGCCTTTTCTAACATTGTTGAACCTACTTCTTATGCAGAGGCTACTCAAGATTCAAGATGGGTTGAGGCTATGAAAACTGAGATAAAGGCTTTGGAAGATAATCATACATGGACAGTGGTTGCACTACCAAAAGACAAGAAGCCAATAGGGTGCAAATAGATTTATAAAGTCAAGTACAAGGCTTTAGGAGAGATTGAAAGATTTAAAGCTAGGCTTGTGGCAAAGGGATACAACCAAACATAAGGTATTGACTATCAAGAAATATTTAGTCCAGTAGTGAAAATGGGCACTCTAAGGACTGTTCTAGCTATTGCATCTTTAAGGCATTGGCATATACATCAAATGGATGTATATAATGCCTTTCTACAAGGAGACTTACATAGTGAGATTTATATGGATCTTCCTCAAGGATTTAAATATCAGAGGGAGTATACTCAAGTGTGAAGACTATCTAAATCCTTGTATGGGCTCAAACAAGCACCAAGACAGTGGAATGCTAAGTTGTCTGAGGCTCTTATCAACTGTGATTTCAAACAAAGTCAATATGATCATTCTTTGTTCACAAGCAACACAGAAACTGGAATTCTAATTATTTTGGTGTATGTAGATGACATACTTATAACTGGTGACAACTTAGACAAGATTATGGAAACCAAGGCTGCTCTACACAAGGCATTTAAGATAAAGGATCTAGGTGAATTGAAGTACTTCCTAGGCATTGAGTTTGCAAGGTCAAAGCAAGGCATTGTGATGCACCAGAGGAAATATGCTCTTGAATTGATCTCTGAGACTGGTCTAAGTGCTGCTAAGCCAGCAAATACACCTATGGACACAACTACTAAGCTGACTACCAGAGAATATGATCAACACAACAAAGAAGCAACAAACTCAACTGATGATGAACCAACAGATCAAGGAATGTATCAGAGAATTATTGGGAAATTGCTCTATCTTACAGTTACTAGACCTGATATATCTTATAGTGTGCAGACCTTAAGTCAATTCATGCAACAACTAAAGAGGTCTCATATGAATGTTGTCTTAAGGGTCATAAGATATGTCAAGAATGCACCAGGGAAAGGACTACTACTATCAAGCACCAAGGAAGATATATTAACAGCCTACTGTGATGCAGACTGGGCATCATGTGCTATATCCAGAAAATCAGTGACAGGATTTGCCATCAAGCTGGGAGGTACCTTGATATCTTGGAAGTCAAAGAAATAATCCACAGTATCTAGGAGCTCAGCTGAAGCTGAATACATGAGCATGGCTTCTACAGTTGTTGAACTAACTTGGCTAATAGGATTGATCAAAGACCTTGGAGTTCAACTACAACTACCAGTTCATATTCACAGTGATAGTAAAGCAGCTCTCCAGATAGCAACTAATCCAGTTTATCATGAAAGACCAAACATATTGAGATAGACTGTCATTTTATAAGGGAAAAAATCCAACAAGGACTAATGAAACCAGTATACATCTCAACACATGATCAACCAACAGATGTCTTAACTAAGAGTCTTAACAGAGTTCAGCATGAATATCTTATCTCCAAACTTGGTGTTTTCAACATCTTCATGCCACCAAGTTTGAGGGGGAGTGTTGAAGAAAGAAACTATGAAACTGTTAGGAATTAGTTAAGTCAGTTATTACTGTTAGGAGTTAGTTAAGTTAGTTACTACTATAGCTAGGCTGTTAAGAATCTAAGTAAGATGCCTATAGATCACCTAATGAACACTACTCTTCTATAAATACTTACACACTTGTAAAGATCATTAACACATTGACTAATAACCACTCTTACTCTACTTTCTCTTCTTCTTCTTCTTCTTTCTACTTCTTCTTCTTCTTCTTCTTCTTCTTCTTTCTACTTCTTCTTCTTCTTCTTCTTCTTCTTCTTTCTACTTCTTCTTCTTTCTACTTCTTCTTCTTCTTCTTCTTCTTCTTCTTTCTACTTCTTCTTCTTCTTCTTCTTTCTACTTCTTCTTCTTCTTCTTCTTCTTCTTCTTCTTTCTACTTCTTCTTCTTCTTCTTCTTCTTCTTCTTCTTTCTACTTCTTCTTCTTCTTCTTCTTCTTCTTCTTCTTTCTACTTCTTCTTCTTCTTCTTCTTCTTCTTCTTCTTCTTCTTCTTCTTCTTCTTCTTCTTCTTCTTCTTCTTCTTCTTCTTCTTCTTCCTTCTTCTTCTTCTTCTTCTTCTTCTTCGAATTATTATTCTTCTTCTTCTTCGTCTTCTTCTTCTTCGAATTATTATTCTTCTTCTTCTTCTTCTTCTTCTTCTTCTTCTTCTTCTTCTTCTTCTTCTTCTTCTTCTTCTTCTTCCTCTTCCTTCTTCTTCTTCTTCTTCTTCTTCTTCCTCTTCCTTCTTCTTCTTCTTCCTTCTTCTTCTTCTTCTTCTTCCTCTTCCTTCTTCTTCTTCTTCTTCTTCTTTCTTCTTCTTCTTCTTCTTCTTCTTCTTCTTCTTTCTCATTCTCTGCAATATAGTGCTTCAAGTTCTTAATCAAAGGAACTTGCTCAATTCTTCAATTAGGAATGCTAAGTGGAATATGTGCTAGATCAAACGTATATAGACACCAAAAACATTTCAAGAAAGAAATAACAGTTACAATATGTGAAGCACTAATTTACTACATATAGCAGGCAAGAAACTGAAAATTATTTAGGGTATTCGATGTAAATATTGAGTTCATAACTTTGCAAATACAAAGGAACTTAAAGAGAGGGTAAGCATGATTACAGGATATAAGCCGAGAACTAGAAACTGTCAAGTTTTGATACAAATAATTTATAACTAGAATACTTTTTTAATATTTTGATTGTCCTTTCTGATTGAGGTCTAGTTTGATTATGGATAATCTTTTTAGAAGGAAATCTGGATCTCTATATGCTCTTAGCGTGTAATGTTTTTGCTTTCTTTGATTGATATGATAATATTCGCAATTTATTATAAAATAAATAAAATATTTTTAAGATATTTAAAAATGACAAACTATATAAGTTATAAAATATCTTTCATCATACTAAACACTCCAAATATGTTTAATTGCTTATATACAATATTTTGAATACCATATATAGTGACTCTAAAAGTCAGGTATTAATCACGCTATAAGTGCAGACTAGGAAGTGTTTGATTTTTCGTTTTGTGGGGACAAATAGAAGAGTGAAAAAATATTTCCATTCAATGCTTATATTAAACGAATAAGTACATTACGCATGTTTTAATTTACATTCTTATTATAAACTATAGTAAACAAATATACGTTCATCGTTACCTTATTTTATTTAATCATAATAAAGTATTTCTTTCGTCCTAATTTATGTGATATTTTTCAGATTTCGAGATTCAAACAAGACTTTCTTTGATCCTAATTTTTTCATTTATTTAAATAAACGGTTAGCTTCTAGCACTAAATAATAGGCATTAGGCATTCTGAGCTGAAAGGAAGCCAGCAAATGAAGGGAGGCGTTACGGACTGCTTACATGTAAAGCAAAGCTTTATAGACTCGATCAAGTCGCTTATACGATGCCGGCGAGTATTTTTCACTTAATGAGTGAAGGGGAGAGGGAAGCTACTCGAGCGTCCCTTCATTCACTACTAAGCCAAGGTCTCAGGTCTTCGAGTCAGCCCGTGCTTTTTTGAAGAATCCTGCATCCACGGGCATACGACCTAGCAAGCCTTTCTTTCCCTCGCGTTTTCCAATCAGATGTTTGGTACATAAATTTGACAAGTAAAGATGAAGTAGAGAATAATATGATTTGGCATAAGAACTGTGTGGCGCCTGACATTTTAAGATATAGTAAAGGTTAAAAAGAGGAAGTGACAAAAGTCAATGACTCGAAGCTTCAAATGGAGAATGGCATGGCAATTTTAGCCAAGTGTGGACAATAATATTTCTTTGCATGATTGGATCCTTTTTTGAACTTTAATGCACGTGGCAGTAGTTGAACAAAATCAAGAAGAATTTGATTGTCCTAAAAGTAGAAAATAGCAGATAAGAATTAGAAATTGTTTGGTAGGTCAAAGTGGCACGTCGATTGCTTTTTCGTAGTATTTTATAATTATGAAGTTGAGGTTTTGTTCAGTTCTTTTACTGCCACGTGCTTTATCTAAAATTACTAAACAAAGTCATGTTCATCTTCTTTATTTACGTTTGCTCTTTTCGTTTTTGATTTGTTTCAAACAAAATAATTTACTTTTTTGGTAATTCTTTAATTTTAACTTTTCACATGACTTATTTAAAACCATAAGATTAAATGATAATTTGATACATTATACGTATCTTTAGTTTCAAATCACGAGATTCAAAAATATTATTTTTTTCTTAAACACTGTGTCAAATTAAAAATCAGACAAATAAATTGAAATTTATATTACTCGTATACAAATGTGGGACTTAGATATGAAATTGCATAAGGTTTGATTAACCAAACACGAGGAAATATATTTTCTATGATCCCCAAGGAAGAGCTTATTGTATGAATGAAAATTCAATATAAAAAGAAAGGGATTAGCAATAAACAAATTTTGTCGCAAGACAATGGAGATTTCGCTAATTCCATTAAACAATGGATTAACTTTGCAAAAATTATTAAAAAATTATATTAACTATGATCTATTTAACGATAAATAAGTACAAATTTCTTAAATAATTCCTATTTTTTTCATCGAAATTTATATCAACTTTCATGCTATCACATGAATAAAAGAAACAGAAAATCGAACATCTAAATTTCCCGTTACATAGTTTATTCACCTCGTCAAGTATTTATTTCCTATCAGTATCACGAAGGAAAAAAAGAAAATAAGTAGTAATATAAATTGAATTTAAGTCAGATATATAGTCACAACAATTTGACACAATTATTGTATTTAGAACAGTTAAATCCAAAAAATAAAATTAATAATTTGAGAGACGTAGGTCAAAGATGTAGTTGGAGAATATGCTTATATTTTCCTGCCACGTACATGATGATGCTATGTAGAATGAAAATAACGCCACTGATAGAATAAAGGTACTGACATAGATTGTCGTGAGATAGTTCGAGATTTCTCCATTTTTGCTCAAAAATTTTGGGTTTGAGCTTTTATAAATAAAAAATAATTGATCCTACTGGAATTGTCATCTCTAAAAATGGGTTTTACAATGCGCAAATTTAAATTTAATTGTGTCTCAATACAAATATTGAATATTAGAAGAAGAAAAAAGATACAATAAAGCAAGGGTGGAGCAAGCTACCGGACGAGGGGTTCATCCAAACCCCCTTCGACAAAAAGCACTATCTATACATGGTTACAATTATTTTTTATGATGTCAAACCCTTTGTAACTTTTTCGTATATTTATTTTTTATATTTTGAATCACTTTAATAAAAATTCTGGCTTCACCCCGTAATAAAGGTGATGTATTATTGATCATTTGACCATCTTTAAAGAACAGTACTCTACTACATTTAATTTATGTCTACGTGATGTGTATGTATGTGGCATCTTTTCTCTTGAAAACTATTTCGTGCACACTTCATTCTGTTATTATACTTTTGATCGTGATTTGATTGGAGTTAATTAAGACTGTTTACTTGTTCCTACACGAAAATTATGAAAGCGCACATATTCTCAACATCTGATTTAATTTACTGGAGAAAAAGGGCATATATAATATATAGCCATCAAATTGTGTATGCAAAATCATCATTTTCATATAAGCAAAAGAAGAAGAAAAAATCTGTGTTAAAGTTTAAAATAAAATAACTAGCTGATCTTATTAGGACGAAAATTACTTACTTAAAGTAATCAAAATGTCCGGTTGAACATGCATGCAACAGGATTAGACCATGAATAAATGAAGGATTCACGATTTGGACATTTTTTTGTCCAAAATAATTACGAGATTGAGTTATGAAACAATATACGTAAAAAGAGAATTTTTTTGAACCTACATATAAAATCACTAGATCCGCAATTGCAATGAATTGCGTGAATTATATATAATTAGTATGATAAATAGTAGCGTACACAAAAGAAAAATTATGTGCGGTGTCGATAAATACTTGAAAAAGGCGAATAAATGAGCATATTATTGTAACAATATAACAAAAGGACAATTCAAATCATATTAATGAAACACGATACAAAACATTAATTTTTACTAACATGGAAAAACTGTTGTAATTTGAATTTGTGTTAATAAGTTATAATAGCCTGAAAGTAGGGGTACAAAGTCAAACCGCAAATCGAATCAAATCGCAAATCAAATCAAATCACAAAAAAAAACTCGACTAGTGGTTTGGTATTGAAAAAAAAAACTACTATAGTTGGTTTGGTTTGGTTTTAACTAAAAAAAGTCAAATCGAACCGAACCAACCGATATTACATATATATTATTTTTAAAAATATTTTATACATAAAAATATTTATTGTGATATAATTTATAAATATTTCTTCAACTATTTCATAATGTTTATCTTTCAACATATTATTTCAAGTTTAAACTTAGAATTCTAAATGGTCCAATAAGTCTTTTTACAACCCATAGATATTAGTAACTCAAATAAAGCCCAAATCAATACGAATGTTAACAAAAGATTATTTAATTCAACACTAGGAATGACAATCATGTTAGATATTTATTCTTTAATTTTACATAAATACATAAACTAATTTATTTTTTTGTTTAATATTTAGTCATGTAGTTAATATTTATTAGACTTATTTTAGCATGACTTAATACTTTTAAATTATAATTATTTTTATTATGATTTATTAATATGCAATATTTATTCTATGCAATTTTATTATTTTTTTGGTTGAATATTTTATTATCATCACTCTCTTCATAAATTTCAAATAAAGTGAATATATTTTGTATTATTTTTTTAAGAAATACCTTAGATAATTGTATTTTGCTCGGCTAAAGAAATATTTGAAGCACACGTTAATTATATGTTTGTATGAAGACTTTACCGAAAAAAAATCTGAAAAAACTCGAAAAATCCGAGAAAACCGAAAAAACCCGGAAAAACCCGAGGTTGAAAAATCCGATTTCTATTGGTTTGGTTTAGTTTATAAATTTAAGAACCCGACATTAACGGTTTGGTTTGGTATTTAAAAAATTCAAACCAACCCGGTCCATGTACACCCTACCTGAAAGGATAGTAACGCAGACCAAATGATGGATAACTAAAAGACTTAACATTAAAGTATTAGTATTATTTTTTTTGATCATGATATTTGAATCAGCTTTTGCATATCTTAATTAAATTTATGGGATATTTGTCACCTCCCACTTCCCACCAGCAACATTAACGTATTGTGTGTGTGAATAAGTTAAGCTTAATAATTATTGGCATGTGAAAAATAGGCACTCTCTATACGTGATAATGGTAGCTAGTGAGTCGTAGAAGTTGGTCTCAGACTTAATTATCGACTATTACAGCGTTTGAATCAATAACGGTACAATTCCTTGTGTTACTAAATCTGTGTAACGTTAATACATAAATTATCTTTACAAATTTTAAATACTTCACATAAATATTGTGACGTAAGTATATATAGTCTTTAAATAACATGAAACTAAAAATAATTATTTTATTTTTTACTCCCTCCGTTCATTTTTACTTGTTATTGTTTTGATTCTCGAGGTCAAACTGCATGAATTTTGACCAATATTTTAAGATGTATTTTTTCATCCTATTAATATGAGAAGGATTGCAACTTATAATATTTTTCGTATAGTTTTCGACTATCTAAATTTTAAATTTAAATTATTAAATTAAGCTACTTCAATTTAACTTTGAAGTTTAATTAAATTAACCTCAAAAAGTAAAATAATAATAAGTAAAAATAAACGAAAGAAGTATTAAGAAAGTTTAACCTTATCTAGTTTACACGTGTAAATTATGTGTTCAAAAGTCACACGTTGAATTTGTGTTGCTAAATTGGAAGAACATAACTATTCGTAGGATGTGTCAAATTAAACGTCAGACACTGCAATAAATGATTGTACGCCCACCAATCAAAATGGCTCAATTTTTGTACTACCGCACGTGTATTTCTGTGGCTATATACCCTGCATCTATTCATTTCCACTTCTACTCCTATTTTAGTCCCACACCATCTTATAGCGACACGTGTCAAATAAATGAGTTGCGCTAAATTTAAACGGTTTAAAATAGACTAAGTTAATAAATTATTGATTCGTTCAATAATTATGTAGGCAGGAATGAGTAGACAGAAAAGAGCTAAAAAACGGGTCAAAATCCAATCAGTCATGTTATAAAACTAAACTAAAAGAGTAACAATATGAAGTAAGAAATAGACAAGAAATGAAGGAGACAAAAGAAGAGAGTATTTCTTATTCTTCCAAGTATCAAGTGTATCAAGTATGAATCATTATGCCTCTATTTATAGTGTTCATAGAGGCATCCTAAAGGTTGTCATAAACATGACATTAACTATGGAGGTTATGGGGAAAAAGTTATGGGGAGAGGGAGTTACACTCATAATAGTGTGTGGAGTAGTGAAGAATTAACTATAAACTAATGGAGTTATAGTGTGGACATCCACAATACTAGATGACAACATTGTGTTATCACACAATTGTTTACAACACTCCCCCTTGGATGTCCATTGATAGATAATGTGCCTCGTTAAAATTTTACTAGGAAAAACCTTGTGGGAAAAAATTCTAGTGAAGGAAAAAGAGTACACATATCTTGTAATACGCGTTGTTTGTTGCCTCGTTAAAAACCTTGCCAGAAAAATTCACTGGGACAAAACCTAGGCCAAGGAAAAAAGAGTGCAGCGCGTATTTACTCCCCCTGACAAAGACATCACTTAATTTTGTAGATAATACATTCCAATTCAACTTCTCAAAGTGTTGAGATCGATAATGCCTCCATCAAATATTTCACCAAAATTGAGCAAAATAGTCCTATGCTGAAATATACTTTGCTTTGTCTTCTCTGATATATTCTTCTTTCAATTGAGCTATGCAAGAAGCATCATCTTCATAAATATTGCAACCTCAATCTCAAAGAAAATCACACATCTTCTTATGTGTAGAGTCACTTGCTTTATAAGTTGGGGATGTAGCTCAAATGGTAGAGCGCTCACTTTATAAGTTGCTAGTAGCTTTACTTGACTTGAATAAATGTCAATCATTGACGGTCTTGTAGAATATAATAATATGACAATGGCCTCACATGCAAATAGAGAACTTCGTATGATCAAACGCATTGTAGATCAAATAATCTCCTGCATTTCCATATCCAACAATCTTTTGACAATATTGGTTAGAAATAATCATCTATACCAGTTTCTAATTTCCCTCAAATATTTTCACATAAAAGTGAAATTATGTTTTTCCTGCATATCAAAAATATTATTTCATGTATAGATAGCAGGATATATAAGCGCACCAATTGTACTAAGACATGGTATTTTCTAACCATTTTCATAAGATCAAAATTGATCTTGCTTTATTTCTAGTGATATCACAATCATTGGGTTACTCAATGAAATCACTTTAAAACTTTTTGAATCCTTCAAGGATTTTCATACAATCTTTACCGTCTAGCTAGACATAACAATTATTCTTTATACGCATTCAAGTTTTTCATCTATTGCTAGATTGAAATAAACCTCATTGCATCCACCAACAAGAGAATACATCTCCAAACAATAATGCCAGGACTTTTGCGAAAAATCTTTATGCCTCAAGGCACAAGACGTACTTTATATACTTACAATTTTATATTTCGCATAATAATTCATTTGTACCCCACTGATATTATACTTTAGTCTAAAGACTAAGTCCAGACCATCACTTATCAAGTAATATAAAATATACTTGAATTGTGTATTTTATCTGGCCAATAATTTATCTGTCCATACTGTTTGACATATTTAAATTCAAGATCCTCATTACCATTTATAATGGTGAGCGCTTATATCAAAGATACCGTCGACGGTCATTTGATATCGATTTCATTACGACATAACATATCGAGATCAATCTCTTCTTTTTCATCATTTTCAGGTACCTGAACCTTTGTCAAGGTTTTATGAAGAGTTATGTCATGGTGCTCTTTTAAAGCACTTGCCTCATTACTATGACCATTTTTATCACTTGCTTCTCTCCTTCTTCAAGGAGTTTTACCTTTGGAATCGATTAGTCTATCACGCTTCAGGCATGCCATAGACCCTGTCCTTCAAGGACTTCTCATTGGAGCATTTATAACTGAATTATAGCATAGGGTCAGCAAATACGTCTATCAATTAATTTGCAATATTTTGCAACTGAATTATCTCTTGAACTTCAAGTTCACAATTTTTTTTACGAGGATCTAGATAATTCATCGTCCATTTCAGTTGTTAATCATATCTCCCCCTAATGTTAGGAAATCTAACATTCACCCCAATCTTATTTGGAGATCCATCTTTGTGCGTCGTGGAGCAATTAAATACCGCACATTCAAATTTTTAGATGGAATTATTTGGCTCCTGACCCTGAACCAACAATATAGGGGAACTTTATTGGCTTGATGCATACAAGTGTTGCTACACACATCTTATACCAAATTTTCTTTTGGGAGATTTATTCTCATAACCAACGGTTTAGCTATAATTGGAGGCACACAATTTCTGCTAAATCAACCAACATTATCAATTTTTATAGTTTGGAACCATGCTCTTAATTTAATAATTTGAGCAAACAACCTTGCAAATATTAAATTGCAAGTTAATAGCAAAGCGCATGTGACCAACCATAGATGCATCTCATTTCATAGTAAACGGTCCACATGACAGGTGAAGGGGCCCATATTCATCTTGTTATATGTTCCAAAAATTTAGAGGTACAACCCCAACCTTAGTCGATATAATATTTTATCGTGATAACAAGCAACATAAGAGAATTCTTGAAGAATCTTCAATGTATAACCACATGAATTCTCACTTATTTTTGCATCACATTTGAACCGAAATGATCAACCGGTCATGCCAATTTATATATTTCTTGTAAACTTTTAGTTTACTATCGCATGAGATTTCATCACCATGCCCATATTTGTATCAACAAATAAGAGGAAAACGGTAGTCTTTCACATAAACATTTATAACCGTTTTGATTGTAGTAATATGAAGATATAAAATCTTTCCATAATCGATAGTCTCAAAACAATAATATATTTTTTTTCTTGAAACTTAAAAAGTTTCTTTTAGAGACTTACTACAATCTCAATATCATGAACAATTTCATTCCATCGTGTAGTAACACATTAGCTTTTTCGAAGCTATCAAATGCTTGAGTACTACCTCATATTTCAAAACACCACACCTATGGTGAACATCTCCTTTAAGGAGAAAATTATATGTACCCAATCAATGAAAAATTTGTGTAGCCACACAATAACATTCATTTTTGGTCATGACCAATACCTTTATATGAAAGAATCATTTCTTTCTTTTGCCCTTTGGTAGTTCACTTATATGCCACAATATTTGTGTAAGACTTATTTCTTGCTTTTACCTTTTGGTAATCCATGATATATAGGACATACCATAATATATATGACGTACTAAAAGTACTTGACCAATGATCATTAATATCAAAATATTTTCTTTTCATTTCTCTCAAACCTTCCGTAGAGGTGAGTTTTGATATTTGTCCAACCATATATAAGCAAGTCTTTACACAATAATTTTTACCACATTCAATAAATTCACTTTCAAGAATGGGTTGACATTTTCAATGCTTATCACAAGTCACATTCTCTTCAAGAAATGGACTATATTCACATATATGTGCTTCATAAATTTGCATTATAAGCTCATTGTCATGCCTTGACATTTATCATATTTATATGATCCACCTCAACATCACTTTGAAAGGTAAAGTGCACAACTACTTTATATTCTCTTATTTTGATGGATGATTTATAAAATTTATCAAATTATGTCCAAAAAAATTGTATGTCAAATGGCCTTTCATATAATTTTGATGGCGAAAAGTACCTTCACGTTTTGAAGGACTAAATGAAGAACATAGCCTATATTGTTCTTTTCTTTTATTATAATCACAAGGATGACCAAAGTTTTGTCCTTTGTCACGTCCACATTCATTTATACAACAATAATAGCGATTTGGTCATCTTTCAGACTTATCATATATTGCTACCACATTCAATTCATGGAATGGAGCATATTCAATGGGACGGACTTCACATTTTTTATCAAAAGCATATCAATTTACTCAGTCATCATCATATCGTAAATATATTGTGTTGGACTTGAACCAAATGTCTTACCCATATGTTTGGCCATATTTGATTGGATTTGAACCCAACTACCACAATGATGATTATTATTTTTTTCTTCACGCCCATATTCATACATTCAGCCACTTGTCATTTTTCAGACATATTATGCGTTGCTATCACATTCACATAAAAGAATGGAGCAAATCAATTGAGCAGATTTTATGACTTTTAATCGAAAGTATATTACTTTTCTTTAGTCATCATCAATATAGTGCATAGGGACTTAAACCCAACGTCTTACCCATATAAAGGCGTTTTAGGCCATAAATCAATGGGACTTGAACCAAAAAATATTATCATCATGGTGCATCAAGACTTTAACCCGATGTCTTACCCTCTTGGTGCGATAGGACTTGAATCCATCGACTTACCCTCAATCATTGACATAATAGGCCAAAGTGTAACATGACTCACCTTTGAGCCTTCAAAAATATTATCATTTTTGTGATCATATACATAAGTAAATTAAGTTTCAAGAATATATATAAAATATGACCATGTTGTCACAAATTTAAATGAAGTTCTAAATTTTGTTTAAAGACAATTAAATCCTCATAAATTTCCTCTTTCAATATATAATCTCAATTATCATACTAAGAAATCTCTTTTTCCACTAATATGCAATTATGTAAACAAAATCTTCTCTATCATCGACTCAATATGCGAACAAATTGATATGCATAAAATATTCTTACCAAAAGTACCTACCACTGGTTCTTGATGAAGAAGGAGCAATTCGTGCTAATAACGTGTTATAAAACTAAACTAAAAGAGTAACAATATGAAGTAAGAAATAGACAAGAAATGAAGGAGGCAAAAGATGAGAGTATTTCTTATTCTTCCAAGTATCAAGTGTATCAAGTATGAATCATTATGCCTCTATTTATAGTGTTCATAAAGGCATCCTAAATGTTGTCATAAACATGACATTAACTATGGAGGTTATGGGAAAAAGGTTATGGGGAGAGGGAGTTACACTCATAATAGTGTGTGGAGTAGTGGAGGATTAACTATACACTAATGGAGTTATAGTGTGGACATCCACAATACAAGATGACAACATTGTGTTATCACACAATTGTTTACAACAAGTCCAATATTATCAAATTTTAATTTGTGCAATAAACTCTTCCAGCCGATGACTAGTGGTAGGTGGTCCTGCAGAGCTTTTGAAAAAGGATAGTCTTGTTGTGTAAGCGCAGTAATAAAACGTGGCGAACCCTCAGACGACCTATCAAAGATTGGAGTGGGAGGGGTGGAGGGAGGGGGGGGGGATCCTCAGTAGTAGTGAGTCTTTCACTTTTTCACGGACTGATACATGTGTTAAATGCTCTTACGAGAAAGTTAACTCCTGTGTCTGGAACCTTGGGGTTGCTCCGAGAAATCCTTTCTTTCTCGCCCACTCAGGGGGATGCGGATATAATTTTTTTTTAGTATCTAATAGAATTATTACTCTTCTTTATTATGGTTATATATAACATATCGAATATAAAAAATATCTTTTTGAAAATATTTCTAATGGATCAATTTAAACTAAATATCAGCCTAAATTTTGATGGACTGGTCAACTAATAAATGGACTGAATGGGTCAATAATCGGCTCAAATTTAGTTGAATTATCATGAGCTAATTTTGCCACCTCTAATTATAACCTTAAAATGCAGTCTATAGGGAAAAATAGAATAATCAATGAAATTCTTTTTAGATAGTCAAGTTAAGTATGTCGAATTAAGTACTTGAATATGACAAAATATTTCTAGATATTAAATACTTTTAACTCAAGATTTAAAAAAAAAATCACGCGTGTTCTCAAATGCTGCATTAGAGTGACTCAATTCTTCAAGAAACATATATAGTCCCCAATTGTACTGTCCTTCGAGCGTTAAAGGTTATATACTCTGCATCTATTAATTTCATTTCACTTCTAGTCCAATTTTAGTCCTTGCACATTTCATTTCAATACGAGGAAGGAATCTTTAAAATATCTAGTCTAATATTATTCATCAGAGGGTGAATTCGATTTTTCAATTTGACACATAATATTTAAAATTTTAGACTTATTATCGAATATTGTGCGTCTAAAATTATTGACTTATAATATTCGATAACTTTAGACACACAATAAGTCACGAATAAAACTTTAATCGCACAATATTTAAAAGTATATAAATATCTATCGAAATCCTAAAGATGATAATAAATGAGTCGTTTTATACTCGAATACAAAAAGGCTAGTAAGTAAGATATTTTGTAAGTGGTAAAACATAATACTCCTTATAAAAGATTACCATACAAATGAACAATACATTTAAATTGAATAAATTGAGTTATGATTCATTATTCAATTCTAATTAACGCGTTCACTTTGACCTAAATATATTTTGGACGGATTATAACTCTCAACATGTTTATTATTAATCCGAAATGTGTAATTAACCCGCCCAGATATAAATTAACTGGCCCGATTTGACATCCTCATGGTTTAAATTAGGAAAGTCTTAAGACAATTTTCTATAATTGAGCTAAACTTTACATTTAACTTTTGACTAGAGAAATGGATCTAGACATCTAGTGGGACTATAGGGTCCACTGGGCCTGGCCTAAAAATGTACGAGGACAGAAAATTGAATGATGCGAATCGTAAACATTAGGTGGGCTAGTTAATGATCAAATCGGTATTTAAGTTCATCCATCGTTTGAAATGTAATTAAAAATAGCTAATTTTTAATGCAAAAATAAATTTAAATAAAAATATTTCTAATTAAAATATGGAAAAATTCAAGAAAATTTTACTTCTTGTTCAAATTCTAGGAAAAAAAATCATTGGATTTGAAATTTTGTAAACAAATGTCGGAGTTTGAATTGGAGTGTTTTTGTTTTTTCGTGTTTTAGCTAGGGATATTTTTCTTCTAAAATCTTGTTTTTGTATTAAAGTGTGGCTAAACATTGGATAACTTTTTAAACAATGACTAAATGCTAATTAGTGGTCCAAAAACTGGTAGTGTGCCTAATTTTCTTTGAATATTAATGGAGGAGTTCATTTGAACAACACAAGCATCACATTCCTCAATAGATAAAGATGGAAAAACATCAAAATAATTGATGCAATAAAAATATCTATTATGCTTTTCTTTACCTCATTTATATATATATCTTTTTTAAGTTAATAGCCAATTAAGACTTTGATGCTTTTCTATTTGACTGCTTTTATTCAAAACCAAAAAAGAATACTCTACCTTGTGGAAGACTTCGAGATATTTTCCGGTTGAATGAATAATCAATATAAAGTATATAATTGTACCTGGACCAAACTACTTTTTTGCCCTTCAAAAGCTGATGAAAAGAGAAAATACAAGAATTGATCAGGGAAACCTAAGTTAATGTATCAATGCGAGATCTAAAAACATATCTCTCTGTGGCACCAGTACTAAGTACGCTATGGTTCGGGGATTTAGCAGGTCTATTGATAGAGATTAATCGTTTTTTCCCGGATGCGTTGACATTCCCCTTTTTTTCATTCTAGTTATTGTCATGGGAAGGAATGAAGAAAATTAGAGATCCAATCAAATATTGGTGATGAATCCCTCTCCCCCTCTTTTCTCTTTTTTTCCCTTTTTAGAATAAGGGAGGAAAGAGAAAGAATAAAAAAAGTGGATTCAACATTCGGGCTCAAGTTCGAATTAACTGAATATTAATCATAGAGGAATGGGGGTAGAATAGAAAATGGGGGTCTAGGGCAAGAGTATTATACAAGGCATGACGCTTCTCCTTTTTTTAGTCCACTCTCCCTTAGAAAACGGAGCTGCTTGAAAGCAGATTTTTCAATTACATAGGTGAATGTAGAGATCACCGGTGTCCTACTCGAGACGGCCATCTAGTTTAATAATATGGCCGAATTACATATATTCTTTGGCTGTATATATTGTGTATATATTGTATATAGATATGTATAGTGTATGTATATTTAGTATAAAATATACATTACTTATACACTATATACATTTTTTGGTAAATTAGATGACCTAGAGACATCATGTTGTAATTTTCCCTTGATTTAAACTTAGATTTATGAATGATTCATCAAAATCACGCTCTTCTCGTTAATATGAATGTTAAGATGGACGTGCAATATGACAAGATTGAAACAAGTTTATAAACCGTTGCATTTAGAGGGTTCTAGCGACACACATAATTAAATGATAAAATAAACTAAAGTCGTCTGAGATGGTTTGATCATATGTTGCATACATATTCAATTGAACTCGCGAGCCTCACTTCTGCTTTCATCGAGAGAGATGTAGCAACTCACTCGGAACAAATGGGTCTTGAATTCTTTCAACTCGCCCCACCCCGCCCCCTTTTTGAAGATTTTTTTTCTTCGACTCGCCTGCCCCGCTCCACACCCTTTTTGAAGCTTGATTTTTTTCTTCAGCTCACCCGCCCCGCATAAGGTTCAACCCATCCCACCCTGCCCTGCACTTGCCCTGCTCCATGTTGGATGTGCGAACAAAAGTGCCACATTGGTAGCTGAAAGGATTAAAAAGCTAATATAAGGTGTATAATCTCTTAATGGTGTGAGGCCGTGGGCAATATCACATCACGTAAGAATATCTTTGGGTTGGTTCGGCCCAACACCCCAGTGGTCATCCCTACCTACAATCTTTCCGAATTAATACAAATTTAGTTATAGTCATTAAAAGAGTATACTAATAGAAACAAACTATTTTATTTTTTGAACAAATTAATAAAGAGCAAGGGAGTGGTATATTGTGGCCATGTGGGGACTGTGGGATTGAGATAATGTGAAGTTCAAAAACAGCAAAGAAACAAACCAACTTTTGCATAGAATTAGGTTAGAAACTTAACATAGTAATAGGTGCAGAGCTTGTGGTCGGATAACTTATGGACATGCCCAAATTAGATGAATCTAGTACCACTTTGTTAATGCAACCCTTTTTGTTGTGCTCATGCATTTTCTTCCCAATTAATAAGACCTTATCCTAACTTGTTCCACCTCTTTTGCAACACCACGAAACTCGTCTCAATTGTGTCAGTTGAAAACTCCAATTTACAAATTGATCGTCTGGAGACCTCCAAAGTTTATATGTCACATCAGTGTCAGGTGTCTACAAGACACAATGGGGACGAGTTGGAGTGTTTAGTTGCCAGTTGAGATCAAATTGAGGTGTTTAGATGTGCATTTTCAAAGTTGGAGTGCTTACTTGACAATTGATCCTTCGCTTCCGGTTCTTCGGAAGAATCAACCAAAGTTGAGTGTCTGTTTATGTACTATACCTTTTTTTTATGAGTGAAGAGTCAAAAACACACCTAAAGTATTCTGATTTTTTGAGTTTCATACCTGAACTATCAAGTGTGTGAGTTTCCTACCTGAACTATCACAAAATGCGTAGCGAAACACACCTGAACTATCAGTTGTTTGAGTTTCATACCTAAAATTTCAGGTAGGAAACTCAAACAACTGATAGTTCAGGTGTGTTTCGCTAAACATTTTGTGATAGTTCAGGTAGGAAACTCACAAACTTGATAGTTCAAATATGAAACTCAAAAAACCGGAATACTTTAGGTGTGTTTTTATCCTTTAACTCTTTTTTTTTTATTCAATGTTGTCAGACTCTCATCTTATATTGTCCACGTTCCAGATGTTCAGTTCTGAGCGTGCAAAAGGTGTTGAGTTCCCACATAGGTTGGTGATTGATTATTTAGTCTCCTTATGATTTGGACTAGTCTCCTAGCTTTTAGGTTTAAATTAAGCCCAATATTCATGTCATATCAAATACTCCTACTTTTTTATCGGAGGATGATCCATAATTTAAATGTAATGAATTAAAAAAATTAAGGCTTTTAGCACTGATCATTATATACTTTTGAATTACCAGTTCAAAATTTAATATTTTCCAGAAAATATTAGAATCAATTGAACATAATGAATGCCAGCTTTTGTTCTCAGTAAATGCTGCTTAGTTAAACCTTTCATACTCCCTTTGCTAACCAAGAAGAAAAAAAGAAAATACTTTGCTCTATAATACAACCCAAACTTATTTTATGACTTTTCGGAGGAATTTATAGCATCTATCTGCTAATGTGTAATGTGTTGCCTGATGACAAATCACCAACTCAGGAGTCCTTGACAGCCTTGATTTACAGAACTGACATATACTTTGCCCCCAATGCATGCATCATCAGAAAGGTGGCACACAAAATATTCTCATCACTGAGGCCATTCCCCCTTTTCAACTACGAAAAAGATCGAGAGGGGCCGAAAGCCCCCAAAAAACGGAAATGGAATTCGATTCACTCCCCATATTATCAAAATAATGATTCAAAAATATTACCCTACAGAGGTTTGTCTCTCCAAATTATAGAAATAAAAAAAAATACTATTTTGTTCTTTGCTTCTAATCTTTCTGATCAGCTGCTCTTAACAAAAGAATAGGTGCTCATGCTAGCCAAGTACTAAAAAGAAGTTACCACAACAATCATATTGAGGCTGAAAAATGAAACACATACAAAATTTTAATGTCTCAAATGTATATCAGTTTATGATGACATATCAAAAATTACAATTGGAACATTTTGCAAATTTTCAATAGTATCTTTTTGCCATTCTGCCTTGTACCTAAGTTAAAAAAGTATGGTGAAGATAATATCTCACCTCTGAATTAAATTGGACTTCCCAAATGTGTAGCAAAAATCAACATCTATTTCTTTGTCACACCAATTCTCACAAGTGCTAAATAAGCCAAGAACCTATAACCCACAAGCATTATAGCCAATGCAACCACCGATATCGCTGTATCTCCGAGCCCTACTGACTTAATCGCGGGGAAATCTTGCACGTAACAAGTTGCATTTACGCCACAAGGATACGTTTCCCCTGCCTCAAACTGTGACCCTATCAAGAGCTTGAACGTATAATTGCTAACCGATATGTATTTTATCCAGCCAATGAAGCTAGGAACATGGTGAATGTAATATCCTCCGACTAAGGTGAACGATAGCATGATTACTGAACCAAGTGTAGTAGCTGATTTTTGGTCCATGACCATCGCGCCAAGTGCAAGTCCGAGGCCTTGTGAGACTAATACACTTAATAGGAGGGTGAATAAGGTAGAGAAAAAGTTCATCGGGAATGGTTTTAGCCCCGTTGTCCAGTATGTTATGATGACAAAAATAGTTGGAAGTACTAGCTCCATCGGAAGGTCACCAACAATTCTTGACATGAAGTATGAAGAGAGTCGATACATGCCTGAGGATCGTTCCTTTTCCAGCATCATCCTTTCTTGCGGGAACGTAAAAATAGCTTGGAAGAGAGGATAGAAGCCCCAAAATGAAGAGTAAAAGAACAAGAGCCCAGTCTGCACCAATAGATAAAAAATAGAACTCTTATGGGTCGTTTGGTCCGAAGACTAGTTAATAATGCAATAATCGTAATGCAGAGATTATTATTGTTCAGATTGACAGAGAGATCGAAGGGGAGCCTTGGAGTAACTGCTAAAGTTGCTGCCATTCCCCTTTTTTTTTAGATCGACAGAGAGATTACCGTCTTTTGAGTAAACTTAAGACGACTAAATATTTGCATGAATTTGTTATTAAAAAGAGGAAGTACTGAATATATACCTGATCTTGTATGTCACTAGATCGCCACCATAACAATGCAGACAAGATAGATACCACTAAGACCTGTCCAATCTTGAGGGCTGAGAAGGACTCGTGTTTTCGTTCTTTCATTCCTCTTCTAAACAATACCGCAAATTGTTGCCACCAAGTGTTTGACCATCGAGTGATATTCCCTTTCTGTAATTTTTCATTAACTTCACGATCATCAAATTTTTGCAATTCTTCCTCCACACGATCCAACAGATTGGTTTTGAATGCAGTTACTAAAGTTTGCTTGATCGATGCTTGATCTTCTTGTGGATCATCCAAAACACCTGCACAAATTGAGTATGCACCAGTTCAAATATTGCACAAATTTCATTTGCTCTATGACAATTTGATAAACACGACGAAGAATTTGTCTTGGACAAGTGAAGGAAAGTCTCAATCTTGTGTGACATTGTCAAAATATGATGACTTTTGCTGTAACAAAAACCTGAATTGATTTTTCTCATTTAAGAGACGACCATAGTAAAAATGTAAATGGCGTTTGCTAATAAGTGCCCTGCTAGCTAACTATAAAGATATCCCCTGTAAGGCCAGAGATGTGACAATAACTCGGAAGAACGCTAGTAAAAGCATAGATGAACATACCGTTTGCAAGATCTAGCAAGAAGTCAGAGGGATTCATAGCGACTGAGGGGGAAAATCCAATGCTCGAAAAATATCCCATAGCGTCTTCACCTCTACCAAAGTACAACGGATTTCCTTCCGATAACAACAGCACTTTGTGGAACATGTAAAACAGTCTACTCGAAGGCTGGTGTATTGTCATCACAATTGTCCTTCCACCATTCACTAACTCCCACAAAGTCGACACAATCTTTTGAGCCGTTGTTGAATCAAGCCCCGATGTTGGTTCATCCAAAAACAACAAACTCGGATTAATAAGCATTTCTTGCCCAATGCTGACTCTTTTCCTCTCCCCTCCAGAAACTCCTCTCAATAACGGACCTCCAATAATACTATCCTTGCATTTCGTCAATCCCAATTGAGAAATTACAGCCTCAGCATGCGCGACTTTTTCCATGTGCGATAAGGTTTTAGGCAACCGAAGCAAGGCAGTGAATACAAGTGTTTCTGTCACAGTAAGATGAGGGTAAAGAACATCATCTTGTGTAACAAATCCGGTGTAACGCTTCATGGCATTTTTGAAGGGCTTTCCATTATAAGTTATAGTACCAGCAAGACGGCCACCCAGACGACCCCCTAACCCCGTTAACAGAGTTGTTTTACCACTCCCCGACGGGCCTAACATAGCCAGCATTTCGCCGGGGAAAACTATACCGGTTATACCTTTCAAGATTATTTTCTCTTCTTCTGATTTAGAAGAATTGTTGAACATCCCTTCAGTGTTCTTGGTCTTAATCTTGTACACAACATTTTCAAACTGCATATTGTGATCAAACAAATCACTTCAGCAAATAACATAACAGAAATTTAGAATTCACAATATCAAACTATGATAAATGATGAAAATCAGCACAAATTTGTTTCAATTATATAGAGGATTGTGCACATGTTTTCTTTCTCCACAAAAGTAAGTACTACCTCCGTCCACTTTTACTTGTCTACTATACTAAAAATAGATATTCACTTTTACTTATCTAGTATAGTTTAGAAAATCAAAAGATAATTTATCAACTTAGTTCCTAATTTACCCTTATTATTAACTATAGTCATTTCCAAAAACATTAAATTTATTATATTCAAAGGGTGATATAGTAAAATTTTCACTTTATTTGTTGCTTCTTAAGGGATGTGCCAAGTCGGCAAGTCAAATACTAGACGAAATAGAGGGAGGGAGTAGTATTAACTAGGGAAGGGTGCAACTAGACTAGTAAAAATAGTTTTTTTCTTTTTACTTGTATATTCTATTCTAACAAATTAAGAGAAATTTATCTTTCTTTTTCTTTCATAAGCTAAGGTACTAGTAGTCAAATTTAGATTTTCAAAACTTAATTAATAAGGTTAATTTAGTAAAATAAACTCCTAATAAAATATTTTCTTAAAAGGAGTGTCAATTCACAATGAACCAAGTAAAATGAAACAGAACACAAGAAAATAAGTAATAAATCCACTTATTTTCCTGCAAAACATTTTCCATGATTTTTTTTTCCTTCATACCAAACACACCCATAAATTGGATTAAAAACAAAAAAAGTACTAAGAATTAAACAAGAACGAAATTGGACAAATTTTAAACAACAAAACCAATTAACACAAAAGAAATGTGTTTAAACAAGAATGTAGCTTCATTTCTCATTAATTTAACACAAAATTGGATGCATGCATGCAAGTTTTCTGGAAAATTAATAGAACTATCATCAAATTATCAGAATAATTATTAGAATATTATATAAACCCTAACCTTGATCACATTAATTAATTAATTACCTTGAGAGTGACAGGAAAATTAGTTTTCTTGAAGATGGCTGCACTTTCAAGCTGAGTATTTTGTATGTCCTCCATCTCCATTTCCCCTTTTTTTTTTTTTTTGGTTTTCCCTCTCTTCCCCAGAGAGGAAAAAAATAATGTGAAAGGGATTTGGAAAGAAGAAAAGAATTAGATGTATTTATATATTGGTCATAAATATTGTTGGGTATACGTAAAGTTTGGAGAGAATATGAAACGTGTTACAATATATAAGGAGGAGTAATAAGTGTTCATTTTTACTACATTTACTTTTAAAAAAAATAATCAAGAGTTAGTTGATCATTTTATATTTATTTTATTCCTATTATTAAGTACTATTATTTATTTCCGAACTTGTGACATGACTTATACTCTCTCCATTTTAGTTTATTTATCTTAAAAAAAAATATTTTTTCTTTTTTCAACTTTTTTCGTAATATATTTAAGACCAGATTAAAGAATATTTTGGTATATTCTAAGTATTTTTTAGCTTTAGACCACAAAATTTAAAAATATTTTTGACTTTTTTAAACTCTATCCAGTCAATATTTTTTTTTTACTTTTTTAAATTCTATCCAGTCAAAACTTTTGACCAGACAAACAAATTGAAATAAACGGAGTAATAGTTAGGGATAAGGTAATAAAATTATTATTTTTGAAAAATATATCAAGTCAAAATGGATAAGTAAACATAGATAAAAGTAGTAAGCAATTTTAACCAAAATAAAGAAAGGGAAAGAAAAATTAAGTTGTTGGCATTAGTTTTTCTTTTCATTTCTTTATTTTGGTTAAAATTGTTTACCTTTTAAATTTTTGGATAGCAAATGACTCCCAATTATCAAAAAAAAAAACTTTGTTGCCATTAATTTTTCTTTTCCTTTCTTATTTTTTGATTAAAATTGTTTTTTTCTTTTTAATCTTTTGATAGTTAAATCTCAACCATCAACTTTTATCTACACAGATGACAAGAAATAAATATTGTATTGACATCTAGTGCATGTGTTCACATAAAAGTAGGAGAAATAATGCAATTAAGTTATATCATACAATCTTTGTGCATTTTGGGTAAATCTAGGATTTAGAATTCAATATTTTCAACGTGAAATATGAGTATGTAAATGGTTTGACTAAGTTTTTGGAAGGTCAATAATACTTTTTTTCTTCCCTTCAATAAGTTTTTGCATTGTTTCAAAATAGTAAAGTATTGTTTGACCAAATTTTTAGGAGAAAATAAGTGATAATTTTTTCAGAAGCCAAAAAAAAGAAGAAGCTTTTTCTCAAAAAATACTTTTTGAAAAGTACTTTTGAAAAAAATACACTTAAAAATATTTTTTTAAAATTTGGTCAAACACTAATTATTGCTCAAAAGTATTTTATAAATTGATTAGTCAAACACAATCTGATCTTCACCAAAAATACTTTTCAAAAAATTACCTTAATAAAAAAATAACATTTTTCAATAAATTGATTTTAGACACTTGACCAATAGACTACAATTCAAGACTACATTTTTCAATCCTTTTTTATATATATTTCAGTCATGTATGACTGAGGGCAAACATATGTGAAAAGATTCAAATATACATGACTGAAAGTTTAATCAATTTTTACATGCACCTTAGTCAAAAAGTCTGAACGTTTATCTTTACAAGGCATACTAAACATTAGACAAAAACGTTTGATGTTAAGCCTTCACAAGGCCACATTTTCAAACGTGAATGTCTGACTTTTATTCCAATCGGCTAAACTAGCAAAAAGTAAATAAAATTATAAAATGAGTATTAGTTAAATAACGATATTAAAAGCAGGTATTGGTGCAATTTTCCAAGTTGGGCTCGACTAATAAAGCCCAAAGTGCATCCTTTTTTATTGTTCCGTTCTTTCCGTGGCCCAATTGTTCATCACTTGCCTCAAAGCAGCCCATCACTGGCAATTATTCATGGGAAAAGAACACTTATACCCCAAAAAAGAAAATTATTTACCCTCAAATGCCTCATTACTTTCATATACCTTTTATCTTAAAATTGTATTTATCTAAAAAAAAAAACGCGGGCTGACGTCATGCTGACATCAACGTCCACCATTTTTTTCCTTTTTGATACCATCAGAGTATATATATACTATGGTGGTATCAAAGAGTAACTGAATAATGTTTCCTTGATGTTTGCTTCAGTCCTTCGATGAAATTACTCAATCACCATGATACCATTACGGTATATCTATATACTGTCATGGTATCGTTGAGGTATGTTTCAGTTCTTCAATATTTTAATTTAAAAATAGTTTAAAAAGAATCATAATTTAGATACAATTTTTTTTAATTTGCAAAAAGAGAAAAAAAATATAAAAATATATTTTTACTAATTTTGAGTTCAATAAATAAGCTTGTGACTTTAATAATTTTCTCTTAATTATTTCTTATTTATTTCTTAAAAAAAGCTCAGTCCTATATGATACCGACATGGTATCAATATACCGGTGGAGTATCACAGAGGATTAAGTTCAGTCCTATATGATACCAACAGGGTATCAATATACCGATGGAGTATCACAGAGGATTAAGTTCAGTCCTATATGATACCGATAGAGTATCAATATACCGACAGAGTATCACAGAGGATTAATTCATGATAGTGACGTTGACGTCATGCTGACGTCATGCGCGAAATAAGAAAAAGAGAAAGTGGGCAAGTGGGTAATTACTTTGGGTTGAAGGTCTATTAATGGCAAATACTTTGGGTTGGGTCTATTTTAGGTAAATAGTTTTACAATTGGATCCAATTTGTGTAGTTTTCCATTCATCAATCAATCTTCCATATTTTAGTGACTTTTAACACATTTGACAACTAAATAAAAAATAATTAGAGTCGTTAGTTAATATATAAAAAATTATTTTAATTTTATATAAAAATATGTATATATCGAGTCGAGTCTTTTTGAAACAATCTCTTTATTTCTAAGGTAGGGTTAAGGTCTACGAACATTCTACCATTCCCATAAATAGGATTACATTAAATATATTATTGTATAAAATACGTATATCTTTATATATTATAATTAATATATAAAGAGGAAATGGAGAAAGGATGACATTGATCCTATAAAGTTACTATTAGGTTGGTAATTAACCTGATTTTGGAATTGAAACAAATTAAGAAGCATTTGTGCATTTGCTTTCTGTTTTGAGTTTAGAGTAAGCAACTACTATACATTATTTAGAGCCCACTAAAAATATTTTGAGTTTAATTAAACAAATTGTAAAGATTAATAACACTCAATTTAACACTCCTCTTGTGTGTTTGTCATTCTACATTTCTACGATACAAAATTATCTTCGTGTGACCTATAGATCACATGTTTGAATCGCGAAAATAGCCATTGATGTTTGTGTAAGTTGTCTACATCGTACTCCTTAAAATGAATCCCTTTTTTGGACTCTATCAATGCGAAATACTTTGTGCACCAAACTATCCGTTTCTTTTACTAAACTAAAATATTCAAACGTGATCACCATTATGTACCAAGGAAACAACATTTTTAGTGAGAAATAAAAACATAATTACCTAAATTAATTTTATTTAATGTCAATGATTGGACCTGCTGTTTATGTGAGATACTTTAGTGATGGCTCACTCTCCTGCTCCTAATTTTAATCAATTCATAATAATACAACTAAAGTTTTTTGGTGACTCCTCCTCCTTTATTTACTACTTTCTCGTTCTTTTTTACTTGTCATTTTCATTTTCAAGAATTAATTTGACTAATTTTAAAGCTAAATTAAATTAGATTAATTTGATATTTTAAAATTAAAATTTAAATATTCAAAAATTATATGAAAAAGTACTATAAATTATAATTTTTCTCATATTAATATGATAAAAAAAATATTTTAAAATATTTATCAAAATTTATATTGTTTTAGTCTTAAAAAAAAATTATGACAACTAAAAATAACCGAAAGGAGTACTTATTTTTCTTTATTTAGTAAGTAGTAGTTACCAAAAAACATAAATACCTAAATTAATAGTACTTATTTTTCTTTATTTAGTAAGTGTTTAATTTTCAACATCCTCATTTCATCACAATGCTTTATTCTTATTATTGTTACGACATGACTAGCTGAAGACTACACGATTAAAAGAAATATTATATGTAACTTTAATTTAAAATCATAAAATTTATAATTGTTTTATTTCGCGTCCAATCAAATTAATACAAATAAAATCTTAATTTATGTAACATTTTTTTATTTTTAATTCGTCCTTAAAAGAATATCATCTTTTCTTATTTGGTAACTATTTAGTGGCATTATCCTTATTTTATCTTTGTTGAGTCTCATTTAACACTTCATTACGAAGAAAAATCAACTAAATTTAAACACTAAAATAGGGTGACCTTAATAAAGACAATTTGATAAGCCTAATAATTTTTTCTTCTTATTTCTTAAACTTCGTGCTCGATCATTTGAATACTACAGGCCCCACATAAAATCAAGAGTTGGACCCTATAGTCCCCAGTAGTTGGTCAGGTACTTCAATTCAATATTCTCCAATTGTTTCTTCTTGTAAGTAATGGCTATTTTTGTTATAGAACACTCACCAACTCCATCTACCTTCAAATTGTTTGTATTATTTTTGGAGCAATTCACATAAATAGTTAGTAGATTTGGATCACAACAAATAGAGGTTAGGTTGGTAATTATTTTGGTTAATTAAACCCCAAATGAAGAGCAGAAGTAATTATTTCAGCTGCTTATTTCTTCTGTGTTTACGCCTATTTGTATCTGTAAATTGTTTTGAGGAACTGAAGAATGTGAAGAAATCAAATTTCCCAGATGGGTTTCTTTTTGGGGCTACCACTTCTGCTTATCAAGTATTTTCTGTTCTTTTTATTTTTTATTATCACAGTTCACCTTTTTTTTTTTTTTTTGGATATATCTGATTCCTGTTTTTTCTTTTTCAGATTGAAGGGGCATTTCTTGAAGATGGAAAAGGGTTGAGTAATTGGGATGCTTTTAGTCATACTAAAGGTAAATACTAAATACTCCCTCCGTCCCATATTAGTTGGCCATCTTATTAAAAGTAGTTGTTCTATATTAGTTGTCCATCTTACTAAATTAGGAGAGAATTAATTAATTTTTTCTCATATTACTTTTGCAATTAATTATTTTTGAAAGTGTGAACACTTGTTTGTAAAGTTTTAGAAAAATGTTTCTTAAGGGGTGAATTAGTAAAACTACTTTCTTATTATTTATGATTTCTTAAGATGTGTGTAAAAGAAAAAATGGCCAATTAATATGGAACGGAGGAAGTACTCATTTTCATATTGTTTAAAAATGAGTCTGCTTGTGGTTTCGAGCAATACTCACCTCGTGAACTAGCTATTATGATCTCGGGCAATACTCACTTAACTATCTGTTGGGTTGAGTTAGGCCTAATGTTATTTTTGGTCATACAATAGTTAAAATTTCTGCTTTGTCATTCCTATCACTCAGTAACCACAGGAGGATCCTCTAGAAAGGTGGCACGATTTGAACCTATGGTTGCCCTGTTGGGTGGCCTTACAGTCAAGTGACTTTTAGCTCCTCGAATCTTTCTTGAGTTGACGTCACTGGGACATAGGTAGACTAGTCTTGACTCTTCTGTGTGGTATTCATTCTCGTTTGGCTCTTGGAATCACATCCAGCTAGAAGTAGTTGGAACAGCTCGCAAAATCCAACCACTTCATCCAACCAGCAGCGGTTGGACCCCAACACGGGTTTATCCCAATTTCTTGGTTTACTATGATGTTGGGCGCTCATGTCATATTGTCGACCCTCCAGATGTCTAGTCTTGGGCGTGAGCCATGAGGGGTGTTAGATGACACATCTGTTGAGGATAAGAGCTAGCTTTAGGTTGAATTTAACCAAGTTCCATTTCTTAGTTATCTTTTTTTGAAGTGTATTTGATTTATTTTTATGCACACTTTGAGAAAGATTTTCCACTTTTAAATGGTTTCAGGAAGGATCAAGAATGGAGATAATGGAGATATAGCGGATGATCATTACAATCGGATTCAGGTCGAATCTCTAGATTTTGACTTCCATAAATAGCAAAGTTATTCAAAAGTTCTCTTAAAAGAAATTAGATTCACTTTCTGATTCTATGGATCATTATTGCAGGAAGATGTTGAGTTAATGCACTCTATCGGGTTGAATTCGTATCGTTTCTCCATCTCATGGAGCAGAGTCCTTCCTCGTACATTCTGTTATCTTTTTGTTTGTATTTTGTTCCCTTGATTGCAGTCTTAATCGGATTACTTCTTATAAGTTTCTGTTGTCTTGAATTGTGATATAGGAGGAAGCTTTGGTAAAGTAAATTTTGCTGGTGTTACGTTCTACAACAAACTCATCGATTCTCTCTTACTCAAAGGTGTAATGTTTGTAGATACTACAAATTTTTACTTGGTACATTCTTGGATGTTGTGCTTAGATTACAGAAATTTGGGCTATTAATTGCAGGAATAGTACATTCTTGGATGTTGTGCTTAGATTACAGAAATTTGGGCTATTAATTGCAGGAATAACACCATTTGTGACTCTCAATCACCATGACCATCCACAAGAACTCGAGGAAAAATATGGGGGCTGGCTTAATACTATCATGCAGTATGTTTCTTTGCGTAAATATTTGTGGTACATTAGCTGGGGATCTTAAGGAAGCCGGTTTTATTTGTGTCCCGTTTTTTCCTATAGGGAAGAATTTTCCTATTTTGCTCAGATTTGTTTCGAGAGTTTTGGCGATAGAGTGAAGTATTGGACCACAATCAATGAGCCAAATATGTTTGCAGAAATGGCCTACGTGAGGGGAGTGTACCCTCCTGCTCATTGCTCCCCGCCTTTTGGCAACTGTTCAGCTGGAAATTCTGATACGGAACCTCTTGTTGCAATGCATAACATGTTATTGGCACATGCCAAGGCTGCAAAACTATATCGCCAGCATTTTCAGGCAAGGATCTGATTTCACCTATTACCCTAACTTCTCAAATAGTGTAACATGTGCTTACCCGAATTTGATGCTATTATATGCAGCCTAAACATGGTGGATTGATAGGAATTGTTGTGCATTCATTTATGTATAAACCGTTAAGGGATAATGACTTTGACCGTGATGCTGCTAATAGGGCTTTGGTATTTACCGCTGCTTGGTAAGTTTTACTGGTTTAAAAGTTGGGCTTTAGCAAGCTCGTACATGCATTGACAGTAGCATATCGCTAACTGCCCTTTAAACTTGGCCTTTTTCTCTATTATAGCACACAAATTTCCACGTGTTTAAGAAAACTCAGGAGATCATTCATATATTGCCTCAGATGTTGAAGTTTAAACTGTTAACGTATCAATTGCCCGCTACCTCTCTCTAGCACCTAACGTGCCCAAGTCTTTTTCTTGCCTTGTTAGGTATTTGCTCTGATTTTTTTAACGTGGATGATTACTCTATTAGATGCTCCCTTTTTGATATTAAAACTTCTTACTGTAATCGGGCAGTAATAACAAAAACAAGAAGTACTATATACAGAGAAGTTTCAGCATTTCGTTAAAATTGTACTTGTTCAGCCTCTTGGTCCCTCTGTTTACAATCAAACGAAAGAGTCCATAGACTTTTAAAGACTTTCTGGAAAGAACTTACTACTTGAAGCTTGCGAGTGTGAATTTTTTCTATCACTAGAACTTGCGCTATAAATCTTGATGTGCCATTGACCTCTTATCTCAGGGTTTTTGATCCTTTGGTACACGGAGATTACCCTCCAGAAATGCGTAAATATCTTGTAGATGCACTACCGAGGTTCACCTCAGATGAACGAAAGCTTATCAAAAATAGTATTGACTTCATGGGAATAAACCATTATGGCACTCTGTATGCTAAGGATTGCCTTTATTCTAGCTGCGTTTGCTCCAATTCTAGTTGCATTGCTGGTGGAGATCACCCAATCCATGGCTATCTCATTACTCTAGGAGAGAAAGACGGTGTTTCTATTGGAGAACCGGTAAGAAATTGTTTCTTAATCCTCAACTTTGCTTTCCCCACACCCAAGACTTATGTTTCTCCTGTTTTCAATAGACAGGAATGTCACGATTTTTTGTCGTTCCTAAAGGAATGGAGGAGATTGTGGACTATATGAAGAAGAGATATCGTAACAAACCTATGTTTATCACTGAAAACGGTGAATAATCGACCTCATTCACTTTGCGTATGATTACTTATGATTCATATTCGTGTACTTCCAAGTGTGCAAGTATCGTACCGTCAGTGTAAACAAATTTTTACACCATCAGGTCATTCAAAGTATATCTAGTTTGTCGAAAAACTGATTTATGAGGTACATTGCAGGCTACTCTTCCCTGAATCCTACTACTGCACAAGCGGATGAGTTACAACATGATATTAAGCGAGTTGAATTCCATACATCATATCTTGCATCATTGGCTCGGGCAATCAGGTAAATGTACTCCCAATCTATCCTCATGTACTAAAACAACACGCAATGGGGAAAATTAGAGGTGACAAATGAGCAGGTTGAGTCAAACTTGGACGAGTCAAGAAGTGGCAAGTTAATAAACGAGTCATGACTCAATCAGCCCAACATTTTCCTCAAAATGAAGAAATAATTGAATCTTTGTTGCCTTTGTATGACACTTACAGGAATGGTGCTGATGTACGCGGTTATTTCATTTGGAGCCTGATGGATAATTTCGAGTGGACAAGTGGATACGAGTTGAAATTTGGTCTATACTACGTTGATCGCGCTACTTTAGATCGAGTTCCCAAGCTTTCAGCAAAATGGTATAGAGATTTCCTGACCAACAGCAACCTCAATGGTGAAGAAACAGGAAAGGCAATTTCATTCAAGTATACACAAGCAGATCATTTATCAGACAAATAGCCCTGCAAGAAGTGTACTATTTATGAGATGAGAGCTCTATTGGGTTGATTTTCCGATGGCTACGTAGCTAATAGTTATTATCTCATAAAGTTACATTTTCTTCTCGATTCAATTTTGTTCTACAAAGAAAGTGGCTTTCTGATATAATGACTATTAGTTGAATGACCATTTGAGAAATCAACTCGAGCTCTATACGGTTGAGAAAAATAATGTGATTGTTTGAATGAAAAAGAAATCAACTAGAGCTCTATACGAATAATATGATTGTTTAAATGAAAATGATGAATTTGTTCTTTTTCATTAAAGAATGAATATTTATGGCTTTGAACAAAGCTCGAAACAGAGGGTTAATTTCACAAATCATCATTGAACTTTTATTTTATTGCATCAATGTTATTAAATTATTTTCTTAAATGAAAGTCTCACTCAGTTTTATTTTCTTGAAACAAGTATCACTCAATTTTATTTCGAAGCGGGTAAACTTGAAAAAATCATTATAAAATAAGTATTAATTAAATGACAATATTAAAAGCGGGTAGCCTCCGATTTCTCACTAACACTAGCCTCAACAATATACAAGCAAAGAGCTCAATATAAAACATGATTAACTTTTAAAAAAATATGATTTTATGCATTTTTTTACCCTTCTCTCCTAAATTTCTTCGTGATTCGAGGGTTGTCAGTAGTGTATTTTCGAAGGTAAGATAATTTGTACCTCCTTGAGATGTATTTGATCATCAAAAATGTCAAGCAACATTTCAATTTTTTCGAGTTGATCTTCGGGAAGAACTCTCTTGATCTCATTGGATTTAAGAAAAATAATATATTTGTAAGGTCATGATCTCTTTATGAATATTTTATAAGTCTATGGAATTTTCGCGATCCATGTTAATTTCTGATTAGTGACATTAGGTATAATACATAAACATACTCTTTAACTTGGTTTCAGCTGGCATCTACGTCCTTCAACTAACTTTGGGTGTGTATAAGTAGACACTTAAACTTGTATAAAGTTGAACAAGAAGACACGCACGTCTTACATGACATAATACAAATCAGTTCGAGTGTATCTCACGCGAATTGCCATGTAGAATGCACGTGTCTACTTATTCAATTTTATACAAGTTTAAGTGTCTACTTGTGTACACCTAAAATTGAAGAGCGTAGATGTCAGCTGAAGCCAAGTTAAATAACAAGTTTATGTATTATATCATGAGATCATATTGATGCCTTACCTCACTCTTGTTCTCAATTCAGAAAGAGAAGTTAATGATTAAATTATCTTTTAATTCAATTTGATAGAAAATATAGTACTTTAATTAATTTGTTAGTTAGAGAAATCCAGGCTATAAAATCTAATTATGATTCTTGATGACAACTTATAAGATTTTAAAATGAAACTTACCAGCTGGCTCAACGACTAAATGTCCCCCCTTTTTTAGTTCTTTTTTTTTAATCTAAACATAATGTGAGATTTTGAGAGATTAAAATAAATAAAATACAAGATTAACGTGGTTTGACTTTTGGAGGGAGGAGGTGAAGTTAATTATATTTCGAAACAATAAGATGTTTTACATGTTAAAATTAAATCTGGGAAAATTATGTCCTATGTCTATTTTTAAAAATATTTACGCTACATAGATTATACTTAATGTATAAACACGTTATTAAACTCATATTTATATAAATACCTTTCATACACTTTATACAAGATTGATACATTAATATTATATAATGACTTATCCCATATATAATGTTGTATAATATGATATATTGCGCTGACCTAAATATTTTCAAAATCAGTAAATTTTTGAAATTTTTCCAAAACTTTCTCTTTATTTCAGGTGACACGTATATTTTTAAACTTTTCAAAAAAAATAATAATCTATTTTTCTATATTTAAAAGCAATTCAACTTTAAACTTTTTATCTTATCGTTTCTATCATAATTTTATAGCCACAAAAATTTTCATCACCTGTTTAAAACTGAAAATTTCAAAAAAATTACTTTCTTTTTTAGTAATAAATTAAAGTGGTATGATCTATTTCATTGTAATTTTCGTGGCTTCCTTATAATATTAGGCGTGAGAGGGGTGCAACAAACTTTTAAATCCTTTTATTAATAATCCTATAAAGTGTACAACTCAGCTGTGGATATAGTATTTTATTCAAAATTATGTCAAAATAATTAAGATATGAACTGATTAAATATTCCTTTCAATTATTATTAGTAAATAGTAATCGTATAATTAAATACAGCTCAGCCTTGGAATATTAAACTTTTGATGAGTATCATTTTATTAGTAATCCTATGTATAAATACATCTTAGGCTCTATCTATCTGTTTTTATCTGAAATTAAGACATGAAAATTGAGAAGTTGTCGTATTTCATTTTTGTCCTCTTAATATTGCATCATGTTTCCTTAAATAGTATCATAAATGGCTTGGAAGAAGAAGAAGTGAAGAGATCAGAATTTCCAGATGGTTTTCTATTTGGAACTTCAACTTCTGCTTATCAAGTATATATTCCTGATCATGAGTTACGAAATTCGTCGCAAAATAGCTCGTAATAACTAATAGAATCTTTCTGATGTTCCATCACTAATTCGTTGTTAAATAGGATTAGATGACAGATTCTTGTTGTTTCAGTGACATAATAAGTTGTCCGTCGCTAATTTCCTGTTTCATATATAGCATCCTTATGAAATGTTCAATATTTAATTTTGTGTTAGATTGAAGGAGCGTATATTGAAGATGGTAGAGGTCTTAGCAATTGGGATGTTTTTTCTCATACCAATGGTATGTATCTCTCTCACATTCTTTACTTTAAGTATAATACATAAACATGCTTTTTAACTTGGACTCAGATGACATTTATCTCTTCTAATTTTGAGTGTGCACACACTTACACTTGTATAAAGTTGAGCAAGTAGACACATGCGTCCTACATGCTGCATCCTACGTGACAATTCGTGTGTGCCTACTTGTTCAACTTTATACAAGTTTAAGTGCCTACTGACGCACACCCGAAATTGGAGGGCATAAATATCAGCTGAAGCTGAGTTATAGGACACGTTTATGTATTATGTCTTTACTTTATGTACCCAAAAAGAAAATCTCTTATATGTTCCTTTTATATAAGCTACAGTAATATGTTTTATCCTTTTTTTTTTAATTCTTGAATTGGTTAAGGTAGCATAACAAATGGTGGAAATGGAGATATAGCTGATGACCATTATCATCGTTACCTGGTAATAATAAAATTAACCATGTCATAACTCATATATGTATGTTTGATCTTGTAAACATAAATTTTGATTAATTAAAACATATATATTGATCATATTGTCTTTTATTTTAATTAATTAATGATGGCAGGAAGACATTGATATAATGGCCTCACTTGGAGTAAATGCCTATCGATTTTCCATTTCCTGGACTAGAATTCTACCTAGTATGTTTCTTTATTAATTAGTTTCATTTATTTTAACTTATTGTTTGTCTTAAGAAAAACTCTAATTGATCCGAAAGCTAGCTCGAGAAGTGAGGATAACTCAAAACAATATAAAGAGAATAATACATTCCCTTCAACTAGGACAAATCTTGTACGCTTAGACCCACTACTCAAAAACCACTATTTTTCCATTGAAATTTCTCACTGAAAAATGTTCAGTGGATATTCCCACATATAATTTGATTGAATCAGTGGGAAAAGAAAAATGAGTAGTGTTTTCACAAGAAAAAACCTAGGATGTTTCCCAGTGTTTCAACGAAAATCTGTTTCCCATCATGTGTTTCCCCAGTGATCGAGCTGGTTCGATAAGAAGTGCGCAAAAAATCATATTTTATAACACAGATTTACGCTGAAAAAAAGCTCTGTTTCTAATAGTGACCTAAACAACTGGAGCTATAGCTAGCACATCGATATCATAATATGGGAGCTCAATATTGAGTAAACCAAGAACAGGGATCGGAGATGCATCTCGATTGCTTTTAAACGATGTTAAAAAAAATGGATCTTGAACTTAACTCGCAATTTGCTTTAACAACCTTAAATTATTCATATTTGTTTTTGACTGAACAGGAGGGAGGTCTGGGGCAGTGAATCCTGCTGGAATCAAGTTTTACAATAATCTCATTGATAATCTCTTACTCAAAGGTACCTCTTCTATTATAATAATAAAATAATATTCTTAGGTCTTCTTTGATTATATTATTAATATATAAAATTCACACTTAATCTTACATAGAGTTGACAAACAATCAAGATTATGATATAGTAATATTAATAGGTAAATATATATATATATATATATATATTTTGCAGGAATAACACCATTTGTTACTATCCATCACTTTGACTATCCTCAAGAACTTGAGGACAGATATGGGGCCTGGCTCAGTCCTCTCATGCAGTAAGTTTTATTTATTCTCACTGCTAAAAAAATCACGAATTTTTCCATCGAAAAATGTTTGGTGGGTATTCCCACAGATATTTTGATTGAATCGGTGGAAAAGAAAAAAATAGTAATGTTCTCATATGAAAAAATTAGGAAGTTTTCCACTATTTCAGTGAAATGTATTTCTCACCATGTATTTTCCTAGTGAGCTGGTTCGGTGAAAATGAGTGAGAAAATTATGTTTTATAGCACAAATTTTCCACTGATTCACGGTGAAAACCCCCTCTGTTTCTAGTAGTGTCTCTAATTAAATTGGCACATATATAATATATGTATAATCAATGTATAAGTTATGTATATAACCCTGTACAATCAATATGTATCTACATATATACTGGCTAAGAAAATTAAACTGTGAAATCAATCGGCTATTTGTGTAAAGATCCCGATGTTAATTAGTTATAATTTTGAGCTTTGTAGGGAAGAGTTTGTTCACTTTGCAGCAACATGTTTCAAGAGTTTTGGGGATAGAGTGAAGTATTGGGCCACTTTAAATGAGCCAAATTTATATATGGAAATGGCCTATTTGAAAGGAGTATTCCCACCTTCACATTGTTCTCCCCCTTTTGGGGATTGCTCTTCTGGTAATTCAGACACTGAGCCTTTACTTGCTGTCCACAACTCAATTTTGGCCCATGCCAAGGCTGTCAAAGTTTATCGTGACCATTTCCAGGCAAGTATATTCTTTCATTTTACTAGGAGAGTGGAAGATATGATATGAGGGCCTAAATAGAAATGAGTGAGGCGGATCTAGAATTTTTATGAGGGAAAATTGGACAAAATGTCCTTATACATATTACCTCAATTATCACTTATTACACATTGAGAGGAGCTCATATCTAAAATCTGGGACTGTTTAGAGGAGATTTGAGTTGGTCGGGATTGGAAAAAAAAAATCAATTTGCAATGTATAAATATTGTATAAACAGCGTATATGGATGTATATACATCTCTGATACATAGTTATACAACATATATACACAGTTATACACTATTTATATAATATCAATATATTACATGTACATACAACCATTTTTGTTGAGTTATAGTTATGTAAGAAACCCTTTCTAATAACATATGTGCACCAGTAAGAAAAGGAGAAAAAAGTAAGTATTATGTGAGAATTGATCTATGTTCTTTTTAGGTAAATAACTATGCATTCAATTAAGTACATCATTTAGTCTTTTGGGTGGATGGGTGTCGGCAGATATATTAGATCATTTTTTTGAAAATATATATATAATATTTAGTTTAGTAAAATGATCATCAATTCACGTGCATCATAAAATAATCTAATAAATTTGTACTTAGAGATAGACTTGACTCTGATACGAAGTATATAACAAAATGAAAGAGCTTATGTTTCAGGTTCAAAAGTCTTACTTTTTTCCTTAAACTTCAACTTGTGTCCGATATTCAAATAGGTTCACGTAAATTGAAATGAACAGAGTAATATTAATTTACTCGTCCTACTACTATATACGAGCAGGTGGAACAAGGTGGAATGATAGGAATGGTGGCAAGTGCTTGCATGTATAAGCCAATGACAGATGAGGAAGTTGACAAGAAAGCTGCAACTAGAGCTTTGACTTTTCATGTGGCTTGGTACGTATTATTACACAAAATATTTATATATAAAAATAAATAAAAACTTACATATAACATTTATACCAAATCAATGATGAATTAAAATGAAACATATAATAATTAGTAAGTAATAATTAAGTGGTAAAAATGTGTATAGAAGACATATGTATCATGCATTACTTGATTTGATAAGTAGATAAAAGAATTTCTTCAAACATAAACATATTTGCATGTAATTAACCATGATAACAAGAGGTGTCAAATAGATGAATTGAGTTGAACTTGGGCAGGTCAATATAGGCAAAGTAAATAAATAACGATTCAAAAGTTGCTTGGGCTAAAATGGGTTCAACCTACCTAACTCCTACTAAGTCAAGTTTTAATTTCTCTGTTTGTGTTCTTTTAATTTGTTTAAGTACTTAATAAAACTTTTTTTAACGACTATAAATAACATACTTCAAATAAAATAAAAAATTGACTAATTAAGCTTCTCATAAGTAGATTTGACTAAATATCAACCCAACTTTTAAATGAATTGAATTGAGCATATATATCAAGATAAATTGAGTTAGTAAATTGGGCGAGTCAATGACCCGCCAAACTTGGATCATGTTTTTACACGCTAATTTTATTACCCCTAATGTATATTAATACGATATCCACATTGTTCACAGATATTGTTCTATTTTATTTCAATTCCATCTTATGATATAATCTATAACAATTCTTCTTAATTATTTTATCACGGCCTTAATTCACGCGTGAAGTTGCATTTATAAATTATTGATCTTGATATTTCTTAAATGAGCAGGCTTCTTGATCCTCTAGTACATGGAGATTATCCAATAGAAATGAGACATTATCATGGGAGAAAATTACCAAGATTCACCTCTGAAGAAAAAATTCTTATAAAAAACAGCACTGATTTCATAGGACTTAATCATTATACAACGTTGTTTGTCAAGGATTGTCTTCATTCAAATTGCACGTGCATGCATGACAATAATAATCCTACGTGTAGCCATGGTGAAAATCGTGCAATCCTAGGGTTTTTGCTCACTTCTGGACAGAATAAAGATGGTGAATTCATAGGAGATCCGGTATAATACTTATTCTTACCCACACCATTATTTAAATTGTTCTTATTATGATATATATATGGTGATGATGGAAGTTTTGAATAACGGTAACGTTGTTTAGGTTGGGCTGTAGTTCTTGTATTGGGCGAACCCAAGCGTTAAATAGTACCATTTAGTGGCGTGCAGGGAGTAGTCGTCTTGTTGCTAGTAGGTGCGTCTATGTGAGCTGACAACAATACACCGCGGTATGTGTGAGTCAAGATTTTACTTAGTGATTCGAAGGAGCAAGTTATCTCTGTGTGACTTATAGGTCACAGTTCGAGTCGTGATATTTCCTTTTATGACGAATTGAGGAACCGAGCATGACTATTATGTTGCTCGAACTCTTTAAGAATGTCAACGGATGTGCGTTAGATATTCTAAAAGTAGTGCATCTTGAAAAATCCGACACGGGTGCGGAAACAATTTTGGAGAGTTCGAGCAATATAGAGTATGAGAACTAGATTTTTATCTGATTCCAAAATCATTTCCATCATTACAATAACCAAACTTGAAGTAGTAATTACCTACGGATTAACCTGACACTGTAATAGTTACGGATCTGGCTAGGTTAATTATGATTTATTCAGCGGCGAAGCTACAATTTTTACTAAGGAAATTCAAAATATATAAGAAAATAAACATATATTACGATGAACCCCCTTCCGGTAACCTAGCTCCGCCCATGGGTAACTAGTAGGCATTAGTCCCTTCTTTGAGATATCAATTCGAATGGGGGGCTCGACTTTATTATGCAATCAGTTATTAATGCTTGTGTCATGCATGATGCATGGACGTATAGGCTATCTACATAACACTCCTATCTTGGTTTAATTCTTTTTCGATCCTCGTATAATTCGTAACCGCGGAATATTATTAGTGCACTGAATTATCTTTTTTATGATACAGTGATAATAGTAATAATTTAACAAATTAAATTGCTTTTTCAGATGGGGATGCCTGGATTGTATGTGGTTCCTCAAGGCATGGAAGATATTGTTGATTATATTAAGAAGAGATACAATAACATGCCTATATTTGTGACTGAAAATGGTAAATGTTAATCTATCTCCTTAAACTTTTAGAATTTCTCATGATCGATCAGAAACATCCTCTCTACTTTCTTGTTGTATTCAGGGTATGGTTCAAACGATAAGCAAGAAGAAGGATACGACTTGGACAACGACATGTATCGAATTAAATTTCACAAAGCGTACTTGGCATCTTTGGCTCGATCAATCAGGTATCCTTAAATATTTCTCGTAATAGTAAAATGCAGGATAGCCATTTTCCAGTCGTATAATTGAAAAATAGTCACTATTAAAAAATTTCAAATTCTATATATAATTGAAACTCGATGATTATGTTATGAAATCTTACCTGTAAAATTTCAAACTCCTTTACAATAGTTATTTTTCAATTACATCAAACATTCTAAAAATCTCTACTTTATATGGAGTACTAACAAAGTTAATATTTGTTAATATCTTTTTTTACATCTTCATACTAAGCTTGATTGCCTTTTTTTTTTTTTGCTTGAATTATGACATACTTTTTTTTCTCTTTAATTTATTATAATGGACAGAAATGGTGCTGATGTTCGTGGTTATTTCATATGGAGTTTGATGGATAATTTTGAGTGGAAATTTGGTTACACTATTAAATTTGGGCTTTATCATGTGGACCGTCTTACGTTGGCCCGAAGCCCAAAACTTTCGGCCCAATGGTATAGAGATTTCCTCACTAACAGTATACAAGCAAAGAGCTCAATATAAAATATTAATTTATCACATGAGAATTGCATTATAATTAGTTGTAATATAAATTATGTGTCGAGAGCTTTGTATTATTGAGAAACTCCAAAACTATATGTATGAATCTCATTTCTGGAAGAAGGTAGTAGTTTGTATTCTCTCCTGAGCGAGGCACTTGTAAAACATTTTGAGACTCACATGTGTCTGGTGTGCGTCCTAAACATGTCCAACGCTCAATATTTGAGGCTCGCATAGTAATTTTTACCGAAATTATGTGTCAAAATTTTAAATTATAACCGTTGACCCTCAAATTGTTTTGAAAATGAGTAAAAAAACGTTCAATTTATCTAATAGAAATATGAAAACGGAAATAGCTCAAATAACGAGCCATAATATATTGCATAATTATTATTAATTGAGAACATCACGAGGAGGAATATTAATTGAACATCCTTCCGATTAGATTGATACCCTAGCAAGCTCAAGATTAATAAGAATTTTATTGAATGAACTTTACACTTGAAGAAACTTGTGTGGCACAATTCGAATTTCGAGAGTCAAACGGTTTAATTTTGATTGTGAAATCAGGCATGAAATCTTCAATATTTTTGAAACAAAATTTATACATCTGGAAATGTAACTACGTAAAAAGTACTATAAGTCACAATTATTGACAATTCAAAATATTATAAGATACATAAAAAAATTACGGTAAAAAATAGACTTGTTTATTACAAAAGCTACTATATGTTGGACATGTTACAACAAAAAATTAAAATAATATCTGCTTGTTATACTACAAAGAACAAGACGAATGGTTCATTTAAAACGTAGTATAACAAATTAAACTGATTATTCAAAACAAGAATTTCATGTTAGTTTTTTTTTATATGGTATGATTATGTTAAAATTAATTAATTAATTTAATAGGATTTGTGGTTAGCTCAGCTTCCTCAATCTCTATCAAGCTCTCAATGACAACATCAGCAGCTTTTGTCACCACATCCGACCAGTTCCTACAAAATTAACAATGTTAATTAATTGTCCAAAATTAAGTGAGAGATCATGAAAGAAAAAGAAAAAATATTGCTGGTAATTTAAGAATGAGTTTAACTTATATACACTAATGGGTCATTTGGTTCGACCAGATACAAATTATGCAAGGATTAATAATAATAGATTATATCTTGTTCATATGCAACGTAAAATTATTTTAAAAAATTGTTTTCTTTTTAAACAAAACTAAAAGTTGCTTACTATTATGAGGTTTAATTTGGTCATTTTAGCATTTTTAATTCATGTATTACGTACTAATACCTTTTTCTTGTAATCCACGTTAATTCTATTTTCGCATAAAATTGCTACATGAATTATGCATGTATTATGAGGGGGAAAACAACCAATCATGAGATAAGCAATGCTGAATTTTATGTAGGTTGCAATAAATAACCAATCAATATACTCCTTCAATTCCATCTCAAAATATTTGTTGTATTTTTCAATTACACAAATATTACTCCTTTCGTTCACTTTTACTTGTCCATTATTTAAAGATAAACTTTCATTTTTACTTGTCACTTTTAACATATCAAGAAAAGATAATTATTTCTTCCATGTTTTACCCCTAGGATTAGTTACTTATTTCTCAAATTATTTTTCAAAACCTATACTAAACATCATTTAATAGGGATAGTGTGATAAAATAGTCATGCCAATTATTATTTTCTTTGGCGTGCCAAATTCAAATGTGACAAGTAAAAGTAAACAAAAGGAGTACTAATTGAAGGGATACCTGACTATTTTATTCTTATTTATGTATTAAGATATAACCTTTCTTCATCTAAAAGATAACTATATATATGACTATGATCAAAACAAAATGAGATTAAGTAATCCGAAAAATAAAGTAATTAACGACGTACGTACCCTTTGTTAGAGTCGAAATCAAGTCCAACGGTGTTTTTAGCCTCTTCAAGTGCCAAATTAAACCTCTCAATTTCCTTAGGTCCAAGTCCAATATTACCCTTATTGTTTACAACACGAAGCTCAGAGGGCTTCACATCACAAAAAATAGGAATAACTTTCTTTTTTGATTCCACAAATAGTGCCAATTCATGTAGGCAAAAATATGAATCACAATAACGTGGTGAAAAAACAGCAACACCAATTTTGCATTCTTCAATTGCACTATCAATTTTCTCAAACAATTTGTCACCTGGCTTCATGTTCTTGTTGTCTAAAAAAGAACTTATCCTTAAACGTGTCAAATGGTCGTATAATAATGAAGCTATTGTTCTCTTTGTGTCATTACCTCTGTGATTAATGAAAACATCACATGGTAATTGTGATCTAATCACTTTGTTAATCATTTGGTTTTTGCTAATCCTTTGCCTTTGATGATGTACTAATTGGCGTTGCAATAAATTGGAAACTAGTGATGATGAACGTTGCATTTTCTTTTTTGGAGGGATCTCTCTTTTTTTTTTTTTGCTCTTTTATTTGGAGTACTAAGTTTTTATTTTTTTGATACTGGAATGTTGTTTAATTTTGCTAAATTTGTGTGTCCTTGTGCTAGTTATATAGGTTGATGTAGTTCTACAAATGGGTTATTTTTTATTTATTTTTTTCGCTTAAAGAAAGTTGTACGTGTGAACATGGAATATTTTTGGAGTTTACTACTACTAATAATATAGGAATACTTATAGTTTTCAACTAAGAAGGATTGTATGGGATGGATCGATTCTTGAATTTGATTTTAATCAGAGGTGTCAAGTTCAAGTTCGAACTATTGAGCTATCAGAATGAAAAAAATTTTTGCTAAAAAACATTTTCCCGTTTAATGATTCTTAGCAACTGGAATTCGGATTAGTCGATTTTTCCTTTAATATATGGTCCTTAACAATACAAATTTGAATCAATCGGAGTTATAAAATGATCAGTACAGGATATCGGGTGGAAACAAAAATACTGTAGATTTTTGAAAGTGAAAGGAGAAATTCTGAGGAAGGAAATGTTTGACGAAGAATTGAACTTGAACTTGAACTTCATTTAAGGGGTCATTTGGTTAATGAGATAAATTATGATATTCCAGAATTACGTTGGGATTAAATTTATTTTTTGTTTGGTTGAAAATATAACTAATCCCAAGATAAATTTATACCTCGTGACTTGGTGTTATTTTATTCCATCTGAGAGGAGAGATAAATTAGTCCCAAACTATAATGTCGGGATAACTTTGTCCGCGAACCAAATGATCCCTAAAGGACTGTGGTGGGATGGATAGGTTCCTTCAACCTTAATTAGAGTTCTCGGATTTGAATATCCATCAGAATGAAAAAGTTTCTAACAGAGAGCATTTTCCTCTTTAATAGGCATTACATAACACGACTTCGAGTTAGTCGGGGACAAAAAATGAATATCGAATATCGGGTGAAAATTAAAATAGGAAAAAATTATGTTGGATTATTGAAAGTGAAAGAGAATTTCTAAGGAAGAAATATTGACCAAAAATTGAATTTGAACTTCACTTATAACCGTGTGATTTGACAGGAGACAATAAAAGACAACGGAATTTGATAAATTTAAATTTTTTTGACTTCTTCTAACTTCTTCATTCTTGTCTTGTTTCAAATACAAGGAAATTCTTTGGAACCTTCAAAAACGTTTACTAGACTCTCTTATGTCTCTTTAATTAAAGTTTTTTTTTTAAAAAAAAATATGAATTATTTTATTGACCATTCCATTAACAAAAAGTTAATTAGTCCTCAGTTTATATTAGCTGAGAATTATATTACATTTCATTTGTATGTGAAAGCTGAAGGTCACAGATGTTTAATTTGCCTTTTTGTATTATGAAGAAAACAATATTGACAAATTTTGAAATACAAATATTATGGTAAATGATTTTGCATGTATTCGAACACGAACAAGATACGAAAGATGTAAGATAGCGGATCACTTAAACTATTTAGTTAGAGATTGTTTTCTATTTGCTTATGTTCTTTGAAATAGGTTTTAAATACGATGGATTTATACTAAAAAATATATCTATATTTATGATAAATGCATTTGTTAATAGTCAAGATACACGTTTTGTTTTAGTTCATTTTGCATTATTTATGGAAAATCAATGCTTAGTACTAGAGACTTGTCTTGAAACTACTTTCAGTGTGATTAAAGCTCTGAACGCCCATGAGGTGATTAGAAAAATGTGGCCAAAAGTCTCATCGGACTTATGCCCCACACGACCAGAGGGGTTGCTTGGATGACAAACACCTCTCACTTTCAACCGTAAGTTTGTGAGTTCGAGTCATCAAAAGAGCAAAAAAAGGTGAGAGCTCCGAGGGAGGGTAAAACAAAAAAAAAAGGACTTATGCCAGTAGAGGTAAAATCTGCATATATCCCACCCCTTCCCGAACAATTGAAGTTGATACTACTATTAGGTTCTTCTGAAAAGATGATAATTAGCTGCAAGAAGCAGAGAAATCAATCATATTTTTAACCTTCTTAACTGCTTACTCTCTTTTTTTGAAATAAAAATTAACAACGAGTACACGAGTTTAATAGAACTAAATGATATTATTATGAACGGTCTTGAACATAACAATTAATTGTGTTATTAGAGACATATCATACGTTTGTCTAGCCTACCAGTTTTGCAAAGAAAAAATTATCAACTACCCTATATATGTTACTTGTATGGAATATTTGTTACTATAATTTAGCCCATTTCTAAGTTCTATGTTTTAAATGACACTAATAATGTTATTGTTGACTTAAAATCTTTAAAGAACTAAGGTTGAAATATAAAATTGTATAACAGATCTACATATTTAATATTTAAGACAACGTGAACATCAAGTGGCTGTAGTTTAGTGGTGAGAATTCCACGTTGTGGCCGTGGAGACCTGGGCTCGAATCCCAGCAGCCACACACACATGTGATTTTTTTTCTTAAAAGAAATTGTTATTTTTTTTAGTTTAAGATGTCATAATTATCAAAAGATCCATTTTTAATCATCTTCTAGCTCAATAATTATTTATTATTAGTTTTCCATTCAGTGTTTGGTACCTCAATTGGGGTTCGACTAAATTCGGATTTGCACATTACAGGTTCCATTTATGGAGCGACACTTTCAATAAGGTTTTTCCGTTCCAGTGACTCGAATCCGAGACTTTTGATAGAGTGAAAAGATCCTAACCGTCTCACTACAATCCACGTTCGTGCTAGATCCATAATTCAAGATGCAATATTATGATGTCACAATAGTTATCAATTGTTGGACTTGCTGTTTGCTAATTTTCCAAGTGTATCTGGTTTGAATTTTAAAATGATATCATGCCCTGTAAAAAAAAAGATTTAAAAAAAATGTTATTTTGTTTAAATTTTCTAATCTCTACTTGAAAACAAAATCTAAAATGGCTATTACTCGACCTACTATTTGGTAATTTCCCAATTATATATAACTTTAACTTTAGAAGTTTTTTTTTTTTGGTCTTGAACTTTAGAAGTATGGCTTGTTTGATTATTATTTTTTTATCTATAGTTGAACTGATATAATCTATAGTCCTCTGTTAGGGCACAAATCCGGATTTAATCGGTTTTAATGCGGGTATTAAACATCGAGGGAACCAAAAAATAAATATAATCTATAGTACAAAGTTTATTATAAAAAATCATCACATTTGAACTCGTGCTACATTATCTGGTAGAGTAATACCAAATCACACAGTAATCCATGTATTAATTAATCTATTTTTGCTCTATATATTACTAAAACTGTTGATCCACAGTGTGATGATGTGAACTGGTAACCTAACATATACAAATTTATTTTCAGAAAATTATATTCGTAATTGAAATATAACTCGAACTAACCTAATTAACTACTAGTAGTAATTACTAACTAGTATCAATAGTGGTAGATAAGAATATCAAATAAATACAACAACAACATATCCAGAGTAATCCGACGAGTGGAGTCTGGAGAGGGTGGTGTGTGCGCAGCATTACCCCCACCTTGTGAAGATAACGGAAGATTGTTTCCGATAGACCCTCGAGAGAATATCAAAACAATAGTAATCCCAATTATTCATCTTTTTGTTTGATTGAAAAATAGTTTATCGAACACAATATATAAATATTACAAATAAAAAAAATATGCACCACTAATTTTTTATTTTTTATTTTGCATTCCACTAATTTCATTAGGCTGTTTGGAGAAGTGATAATGATACATCATTGTTATCCAGAATACAGCTAATTGTCATATGATGCATGCCCCAAGCAGGTAATAAAATATGGTTACTTAAAATTGCATCAAATTAGTAATAGTAACTTGCTAACTGATTTCTGATAGCAACCAAAAATAAATTAAGATAATTTAAATTTAATTCGTGATCTAAAGATAAATAAATTATATAATATGCACAAAAAAAATTAATAAAAAGTGTAATAGATCCAAGACATGTATATAAACGTCCCTCTTGCCTTGCCTTTTAATGTTAGTAAATGTAATTTACAAGATTATAAGTCTAAACCAACAAATATTATGATGGAGTATATAGTAAGTACTTAATTAGAGTTTTTGGGAACGTTTTATCCTTCAATATGGAACTTTCCGATGTAAATTCAAATTTAGTCTTGAATTATTAAGGAAAACATTTTAAAACTGGTATAGGGCAAAGTTCTAACCAGGGGAAGGATATAGCCCTTAGGTACTATCGGTTCATTCGAATTTTATATTTTTGACGCAGAACATATGTCTATGTATAAACTTGCTAATATTTCAACGAATACTTTAACTGAACTCATAATTTTAAGAATGTCATAAACTTGTGTTAAAACTCTTAAAGATCGAACCCATATCAAAATGAAAATCTTGGATCCAATTATGTTTCTAACTTATATTTTCTACATTAATATTGATGTTCGAGTCAATTTGAGCGTACCTCGACTATCTGCCGCTAAAATTCAAAATCAATATCTTCCGTAATTTTTATCCCATAATTCATTGACCAGTAGGTCAAACTCTTACCTACATATTTCTAATTCATATTATTTGGTTGAGAGGCAAGAGCAAAGGAGGATTTGATTTTATCTTAGAAGTTAGTACACGTGGTGGTGGTTTGCAAATCAAAATCAATTTTGGAACAAAAAAATTAAAATAACAAGGCAATGTTGAAAATTTAATGCAACTAGAAGGGCATTAGGTCAATATCATCATTGAGAAGGCTGTCCTAATTAATCCAGCTAATTAAATGGGTAGATTCCTTAATCCACCTTCATGATATGATATTTGTGTTGTTCCATCTTTTCAAAATTTCATAAAAAGGTGTAATGTTGCTTCCATAAATTTCATGCTTCTCACTTTGATTAGATTCGAGGGACAGAAAGTGACGAAATCAGAATTTTTGCTAAGAATATTTAAGATTTAGTTTATATTTATAAAAGAAATATTTGATCTATATGTACCATATTATTTTTTATATTTATAATCACTTTTCAGTCTAGATAGGTACGCCACTAATTGATCATATTAAAGGGTCTTAATCACTTTTCAATCTATGTAGCTACACTACTAATTGATCATATTAAAGGGACTTTCTTTTATTTCGTGTATCTTCTCCTTTTTTATTTATTTACGAATTCATCCCACATAAGAAAAAACTAATTACACCATTAATAGTAATCAAATTATTAACAAGCAAGAGGGAAGAAAAAACAGGAATTAAATTACCTAGTTTTTACCAGGACTTATAGTATGAAAGTTTACTCTTTTGACTTTTGTTCAAATTTTGGACATAGAATTTTCAATTTCTTCAAAATAAGACTTTCTTATTTGAAAATTACACTAGAAATACTTTGATTAACACTTTCTTATAGTAGTTGAAAGAATTTACTGTTATAAATGTTTTCCTAACAAGTAATAGTGTCATTCTTTCATAATGGAGTATTTTGGTTTACTTGGAATATTTTCCTAAATAGGTTTAAGTTTTTTTCTGGTATAATTATTCGGTATTCAAAATTTATTGGCTTGACTAATTCGAATCCGACCCACATAAAGTGTATTATTCCTTCTAGACTACTTTACTTGTCATTCTTATTAAAAATAGTTGGTCCATAGTACTTGTCATTTTAGAAAATCAAGAAAAAATTAGTTGTATGTTACCACTTTTACCCTTAGTTTTTAAATATAGAGAGATATTAATGTGATGCAAAAGAAAAAATTATTAAATTGAGAGGAGTAATAAATAAGAATAATTTAGATAAATTACCTGCTACTTATCATATATTTCGGATATTAAAAGCTGCAAATTTCCAAAAAAAAATTGTTTACGATATTCCAAAGTCTTATTTGCGTGTCAAATCAAAATCAAACGAGCAAATTAAAATGGCTGGATTAGTAATAATGATAGGCAGCGAAAAAGTTTATATCAAGTCAAAAGTAGACAAATAAATTAAAACGAAGGAAATAGTAATAATGATGGGGGCAGTGGGAAAGTCTGGTAAATTCGGTAACAGCAGCAATAGTGGGACTTTACCCATATGAGTTTTATTATTACACTTGAGAGAGTGACAATAAAGCAAAGCAAAATCAATTTTTAGAAAAAATATCATAATCAATATTGAATTACAAGAAGATAGAAAACACAGAGGAAGAGGAGCCCGCCATTGTTGCTGTCTTCAACTACAAGAATTATTGACTTTTGAGACGACCCCTCACCCAACCCCCTGCCCCATCATCATATTCTTTAGCTACGGGTTTGACAAAATTCAGTAATTTTAGCTCACAATTGATATTTCCGTTTAAAAATGTTGTTTGATATGTTAAATAATAGGCATAAAAAATAAGCGTGTCTTTTAACTTGGCCTCAGTTTATATTTATGTTCTCCAACTTTAGGTGTACATAAGTAGACACTTAAACTTGTATAAAGTTGAACAAGTAGACACACGCGTTCTACATGGCATTCTATGTAGTAATTCACGTGAGACACCACTAGGATGCGTGTGTCTAATTATTCAACTTTATACAAGTTAAAGTGTTTGCTTGTGCACATTGAAAGTTAGAATATATAAATGCTAGCTGAGGCTAAGTTAATGGAGACGTTTATGTATTACACCCAATAAACTAATTCTGAACCAATAAACTAAAAATCGTGACTCCGCCTTCGCCTCTCATAGTATCATATGCCACTCTCAAACATCATATTCCAGTATACTGTAAGGTACTTTTTTTTACATAAATTCACAGAGTAATGATCCTAAAGATTTTATGAATTGTCGGCATTGAAAATGGTGACCCCATTTTTTTAAAATCAACAAATTCCTCCCTTCTTGCTCATCCACTCCATTTTTTTTCAATAAAGACTAGTTTTTTTTTTACTGTTGAAAAGAGTGAAATATCTGTGTCCTAAAACTATTAGTATTATTATATTGATTCCAGGACCCATCTGGATTATGCTCTGTTTCAGTAATTCAATCTCTATATATTTGCAATTTTCTTCAAGAAAACTAATTTACTGTTGAAAAAAAGAGTGAAGTTTTGCTTTCTCACGTTCCGTGAATAGCCAGGACATTGAGGAATATCCATAAAGGAAGGATCCCAAGAAATATCTCTGTAGTGCAAAAATTATTATAATGGATACGAGGACTCGTTTAGACTATGGTCTGTTTCAGCTAACACCAACAAGAACAAGGTACATTTGATTTGTTTATCGATTCTATATTTGATCATTTGTCAAAACTAATCTTGTAATCTCACATTGACGTTGTTTTCAAGATGTGATCTTGTAATCTTTGGTGGTAACACTTTGGAGAAAATAGCGTCTGGTTTGCTTGAACCTTTTCTCATTCATCTCAAATCCGCTAAAGATCAGATTTCTAAAGGAGGATATTCAATTACTCTTCGACCTTCACTAACTAATGCTTCTTGGTTCACTAAAGCAACTTTACAAAGGTAACTTAATGCTTAAAATTTGATCAAAATGTGGTTCATAGACTGATTTTCGACGTTTAATGTGCTACTTTTTTTTTTTGGTTAACATCATCAGGTTTGTGAGATTTGTTAGTACTCCTGAAATTATCGAACGATTTGTAACCATAGAAAGAGAAATTACACAGATTGAGAGTGAACAAGCAAATGGCAGTATCAATGCTGAAGGTATATTCACCAGTATATTCGTATATAAGGAGTTGATTTCTCAAATGGTCGCAACTGATAGTTATTATCTCGTAAAGCCACTTTCTTTGTTGAAGAAAGTTAACTTTCTGAGATAATAACTATTAGTTGAATGACCATTTGAGAAATCAACCCCGTATATGAGTCCTTGTTCTGATGCATATATTAGTTGATTCATTGAATTTCATTTTTTCTCTCAGTTGATCTCAATAATAATATACACAACTAGAATTTTGTAGCCTTTTCTTTTAGAGAGAAAATTGAGATTTTCTAAGAAACCGGTTGATGCAGTATTTTGATTTGTTTTTATTCATTGAATCTTGAAATTAGGAGGAAATGCATCAGCTTTTGATGGAGATTCCAAATTCTCTGCTGGTTATTCAAAGGTATATCGATATGTAGATTAACTAAAACTATGTTTTATCGCATGTTTATTGGACTTCCTTACTTATTAATAACTGATAATTTGATGCTGAAGTCCAATGGTGTTGGTGATGCTGCACAAGAAGAAAATCCCAAGTAAGCTCTTGTGTTTCTCGTATCATATTATATGACTTATATGGGGACTTAGCTTATATGAATGCATGCTCATTGCTATGGATAGGGTTCGTCTTCAACGTGTTCTAGAAAGCAGAAAAGCAGTTTTACGGAAAGAGCAAGCAATGGCATATGCTCGTGCTTTGGTATCTGGATTTGATATGGACAATTTGGATGACCTCATATCTTTTTCAAATGCTTTTGGCGCTCTGCGTTTAAGGTACGTAGGACTTGAATGCAGCCAATTGTGACATCTAGGTAGAGACTAAGGAACCTAATATGCCTAGTCCTGTGTAGTTCATTTAGTGAGATTTTTTGTTTGCGCCAAATGAAGCAATGAGGTAGCTTGCTAGCTAGTTATTCGTTCTGCTGCAACGTGTAAATCTCTTTGTTTACCGGACTAATGTAGATGGCAGATGCACTATCGCGAATACCTATTGAAATCTACTTCGCGTCTATACAGAGAAGCATGCATTAAGTTTATGGAGCTGTGCAACAAAAAGAGAGATGATGGAATCTGGATGGATGAAGTCGCTGCCCTTCAAGCCTACTCTCCTTCTGAATTTTCATATTTTGGGAGATCCGGGATAACGCTTGCTGCTGAACATACTGATGTTACTCAAGATATCAGAAGACAGAATGATGATACCACAAGTCATGGAAGTTTAGATACTAATCAAGGTACACATGATGATATTCTCTGAACGTATATCGTCCTCTTGTTTGTTTTAGCTTGAAACTTCGTATTGAATACCATGAATATGACATTACTTCATCATGCTCTTCTTCTTGAACAGTAGATGTTTCCATTTAGACCTTTTACTCTTCTTCTTGGTATGCAGAAAATGGTTTACCACCACCAATCAAAGTCCACTCAACAGATGGGAAATCACAACCAATATGGCCAAACAATCTACCACCTTACATGCAAAACTATCAAAATCCTGCATTTCAACAAATTCCACCATATCCAGGATACATGTATTCAGGCATGCAGGCTAATCCTAATTACTATCCTGGAATGCCATGGCCTGCAAATCCGGAAGATTCTAGTCGAGGTCCCGGTCTTGAATCAGATTATAATTGGAAGAATAAACCACCTTCCAAGAACAAGAAGAAATATTCAAATGGGGATAGACATGAAAGCAACAATTCAAGCTCTAACAGTGCTTCTGATGACTATGAGGAGGATAAGAAAATGCACCATGGGAAAAGTTCATCGAGAAAAGTCGTTATCCGCAACATAAACTACATAGCCTCGAATAGGAATGAACAAAGTGATCACAGCAGCACCGAGGATAGTTCGTCTGATGAGGATGGATCCACTGATGCAGGTTCCCTCAGAAAGCAGGTAGAAGAAGCAGTTGGATCATGGGAGAGGCACCATAACTCAACGTCTCGCAACAAGAAGAAACGAGATGGAAAGAAGAGAAACAACAGTGGTGGTAATATATCAAATGGTGCTTCTAAGGAGGATACTAAGGATGAAGTAACCAACATTGGTAAGAATTGGGATATCTTCCAGAACATTCTTATGCAAGATGCAGATTCAAGGTCCGATGACACGGGGCCAAAAAGTGTCCAGGAAGAGTACTTGGTGACAAAGAAATTGACTCCTTCAACTGATTCTCTTATTGTTAGTGAGAGACACAAGGGACATGATGATGAAATCCCGCGACAAAACATGGGGGAAGAGAAGAGGCTTCGACCAGTTACTAGAAGAGAGAGCACAGATGAAGAGTTGTTATTTTCGCATAGAACTCAGGAACCAAAGGGCTATCCTCGGTCTATCTTGTCGAACAGTGCCACTGAAAGACTAGTCCTTAAGAACCAAAAAGAGGAGGATTGGTTAGCTGGAAATCTACTAAATAAATCGACATATCAAGGAAGAAGCTCATATCAAAGTATCTTTGTTGGAGATTATGCTTCAACCTCTCATGATGATAATTTGGAGAAGGGAAAAGATAAGAAAGACGTTCTATTTGATGACTCCATTGTGGTTCGAGCCCATTCAGTTGATACCACGTCTGATTATCACCAACAGACAGACATTTTCATGGTTTTAGACATCGTTGGAGCTGAACAAGTTAAGCACAACATGCCTAATCATGTGGAAGATAAGCTTGATCCTTCTGATGCATGTGAACCAAATGACCTTTTCATGGTGCTTGGAAGGGATTCAGCTGCTGAGCAAGTTTCAGGCTCTCGCAATCCAGAAATGTATGACGAAAATGATGTCTTCTTGTCTGAAACTCTTAAGAGTCACACTGATGAACCTGCTTCTGCTGATACGAAGCTTCACCAAAATGGCGAAGGAACTGACAAAAGAACCAGTAAGGACCTTGGACGAAAGGCAGTTGGCAAAGAACCAAAATCTAAACCTTCAGTTGGATCTCTTGGAAGGACCAAATCTGATACATCATCAAGAATCAAGAAATCGCCTTCTGCAAGTAGTCGAACCACATTGCAGAAGAGCAAAGCTGAGAAGGTATGAACAATCTTGTACTGGATAGTTTTTCCTGTTCTTTTCATCTATCATTGTTATTATTAGTATTATGATTTAAATCTCTCTAATGTTACTGACAGGACGAGGAGAGTAGAAAGAAATTGGAGCAATCATTATTGCAGCGTCAAAAGAGAATCGCAGAAAGAAATGGTGCCACTGGTTTAACCAAACCAATTTCAAGGAAGAATCCAAAAGAGTCAGCCACATCTTCAAAAATTGAGAAGCCAAAACCTGAGGCTCCAACTGAGGCAACCAATAGATTACAAAAACCAGTTTGTAAGAGTTCCACTATAGAACGCCTCGCGTCTACAAAGACAGCTAAGGATCGATCAACTGAGCCAAAAACCACTCCAAGTAAAAGAACAAGTCAAAAGGAGAATAGTGTGATTGCTCCATCAAAGAAATCAGCTGGTAAAGAGAGTAATAAGAAAGGTCCGCGTAAGGCCAAGTCTTCGGATACCAAAGTTCATGGAAAAGATCATTCTTCGTCTGATCCTCCTCAGAAGGAAAAGGATAGCAAGAATGACATAAAATTAATGTCAACTGAACATGGATCTGAACTAAGACCACAGATTTCTAGTGAAACCGTTGATGCAAAGAACACGGAGGAGGTACATAGCATATCATCGAGTGAGAAGAAGATACCTATGATTTCTGCTGAACATTCAATAGATGACAAGAAACACAGTTCTAACAAGGCTGTAAAGTTTTTACTCTCTGAAGTTGAAACCTCAGCAGCAGTTGATGAGGATGCTATTGGAGTTATAAGTCCTTTGACTTCCTCTCTATCGAATGTGCATTTGAACGGTAACATAAATTTGGAGCCTCCAGTGTGCCAAGAGATACTGTCTAATGAAGTTTCCACCCCACCTCCAAATAATGAAATGAACCTCGAGACGAATCAAGGAAGAAGGAAATGGACAACTGATGAAAGCTCTCTTAAAGTTACCAAAGGATTCAGAAAGCTTCTTTATTTTGGTCGAAAAAACTGAATCCTTCTTTGTGATCAAGTCATGGCATTTGCTATATCAAAATTATACAGAAAGCTGCATGTTTTTAAGGCATAATGAGGCATCAGGTTTATATTACTTGCACTATAGTGGACATTGGTTTTCATTTTGGCAAGACATTCCTTACTGAATTCTGTGTGATGAGTGTTGTTCTTTTTACTTAATACAAATCTTGTATCCTAAAAGAAAAGAAAGATTCATTTAATTCTCTTTTGTTGTATAACTTCATTGTTTGTATTCATATTTGTTTTTTATGAAGTTGTCTTTGAGTGACTTACTGGATGCTATTTTGACTACAACACCAATAACAACATACCGAGTATAGTCCTACAAGTGAGGTCTGGGGAGGGTGGGGTTTACGCAAACATTACCCCTACCTTTGTGAGGTAGAGAGGTTGTTTCTGACAGACCCTCGTCTAATTAAATTTGACTATGGAAACTCCTTAAAAACTTTTTTCTTGTGTTAGATCCTTCTCCCTGCTAGTCAAAAGATTGGGTATGGGAAATATTGAAACCGTCCTTTCCATTAGTATCGCTGCTGTCTTTTTTGCTGCTTTTGTTGTTGCTGGCTTGCCGGAACTATGTGGATGTGCTATTACAGTGTGTTAACAGGTCTGTAAACTAAATAACACTCAAGTTTCTGATTCATTTTATTGCTTAAAAGAAGCCAAAAAGACATTGGAAGTCAAATGAGAGAGTGGTAACAAATGTTATCAACAGTCCCACATCGCTTGTTTAAATATGTTATACGCATTTATATACAACACATAATTTCTTATATGTTGTGTTCGTAGAAAGGAGAGATGGTTGGCATCTCCCCCGACAGGGACGGGAACGGCCTTCGGGCCTTACCTGTTATCAGACACATCCGGTTAAGGCTACCCGCTTCGGCGGATCTTACCCAATTTTTTAATCTTTGATCCTTTAGGACTTCCAAATATTTTGATGAGTTGAAATTATTTAGTACAAGAAATGCCATTTCATCACATAATAAATTTGAGTTTTATCTGGGTCAAAATTTTAATTAAAAATAAAATAAAATTGAGTAAGATCTTTTTTTCAAAAATGTAATTTCCGTTGCCGGGACTTGAACCCGGGTCTCTCGGGTGAGAGCCGAGTATCCTAACCAACTAGACTACAACGGAATCTGGTAATGTCTTACATAGATTGTATAATAGTTTAGAATCATATTTAAATTTTTGGCCAATCCTTAAAAGGGAACATCATCTGCTTATTGATTTTTAGCTAGCGTTTGATTATAGGTTTTGAAAATTTATCTTTAAGTATCTGTTTAGTCATAGATTTCGAAACATATTTTGAAAATATGTCTTAAAAAGAATCTCAAGCTCCAAAACTTACAACTTCAAAAATTTAAAGTTTCAAGTTCAACTTCAAAATCTATGATTAAACGGGAGCTTAATTGCTTGTCCTATGGACACACATGCATACGGACTAGTATAAGAAAACAAGAGCGTAATTTGAAGAAATACATGGTGTACACTTCTCAAGTAAGATAACAATAATAAATATGCATCAATCAGAAATAATTTGGGATCGGTCAAACGAAGTCATCACTGTCCATGTCACTATAACAGCTTGTTTGGATGGTTGTTAGTCATGGTATGGTATTGTATTGTTTATATGAGTACCATGTTTGTTTTGATGGTAACTTAAAATAAATGGTATGGTATGGTTTGATTCCATGGTTATTTAACCATGAAAAGCCTCATTTTATTGTACCGCCGATTTGGTGGTATCCCATGGTAATTTAATTTCTCTTTCCAATTATGACCTTATTTATTATTAATAAATTTAACATTTATAATAATTTAGGGTATTTTAGTAAACTTACCAACTACGATACAGTCAAATTAAACAACACAATACAATACAATACATTATGAAACAGCAGTCAGCCATACTGTCTATCCAAACATTGTATTAATAATACAGTGACAATATTGTACGATACAATACAATACATTATGAAACCATGGGTAACCACCATCCAAACAAAGGGTAAGTCAAATATTTCTGAAATAGCTAGGCTAAACTTGAATAATTTTACATAGTGTAATCGAAAATAATCCCTACTACCTCATCCATATAGACAAGGATAAACTATTTGTACTATTCTTATACATATATTCTCCTTTTAGATCTCTAAATTTTGCAACTAAATTATCATAGTCCGGTAGCTTCGGATGGACATGAGGCGATTGTGGTGGTACTCGAGGCGATTGTTCATCATTTTCCCCAGTCGCATCTTTATTGTATCTCTCAGATTTCACGTGTGAAATTATATTGGATATGTTGTTGTTGTCGTTGACAGCTTCATTGCATCTGGTTGATCTCTTTGGTGTATAAGTCTCACAATTTAAGCTTTCAACCCATGAGTTGTTGTCTATAGTACTACTAGGACTATTATAGCTGCTGAAAATTTCATCTATGATTTGGAGAGCTGTGTCTTCTTTTAACTTTGTGACATGTGTGAGGTACTGCTTGGTCTCTGAGTTAACCACATTACCTGTACGACGACAAAATTAGTCCATGAAAATATAATTCGCCCAGATTAATGACCTACTCATTTATCAACTCTACCTTTGGGTGAGTCGATTAACCATCCATTTATTGAATCATTTTAATTTGCCCGACTAAGAGTGTGTTTGGTATGAAGGAAAATAAGTGGTTGTTTTACTTATTTTCTGGTGTTTGAGTAAATGCTATGACACCGAAATTGTATCCCCACCCTTTAACACGGACCCTGATCCATGTCCCGACCTTGTCACCAACTTGGAACCTGACTCCCGAACCTAGACCTCTCGGATCACGGGTCGGGGTTGGGATCGGGAGTCTGGTCACGGGTTGAGGGCAGATGATGGGTCGAGGTCCAGTGGTGAGGTTGAAAGAGAGTTTTGAAAAATGTTTACTAAAATCATAAATTTAGCATAACCCGCCCATTTAATAGACTTACCTGGAAGCAGTTCAACATTAAGTCGATCAAATGCTTGACCAAAATGTTGTTTAAACAAATTCCTAAGTGAATGCAGCTCAGGCAATTCACCACATCTCGATGCTGCAAATATCATACTGGACAATGCCTCTTGAACATCATCAGACAACTTGCTGCAGAAAACACGAATTTAGACGTGGCAAAATCAAACTCATTTTTATGATTCGTTTGTTGACTTGACCCGATAGATTGAATCCAAAATGATTCATTTAACTATTGGATCAAAATGTGTAACCTGAGGGATCAAGAGGATCAAAATCAACTCATTGGAGATTGGGAAATACGAAAATTTCGAAGATCTTAAGCTAATAATATGAAAGAAAAAAATTAACTTTCACATATTTTCTCGAAAAGTAAAAAGGAAAAAGAGGGAAGTTGGGTCATGTTGAACATTGGGTACTGATCCATCTTGACCCAATTCATTTTGATGCAAGCTAACTTTGGACCGGTTAGTGTCAAGACCAATGAGCGGAAAATAAGCGAGGAAAGAGGGATCAATTGAATCCCCTTCATCAAAAAATTACATCGCAGTAATAGGGTGAAACAAATTTTCTACCAAAAAAATACGTAGCTATTGAATCCTCTAAGGAAAAAATCTTGAGTAATAGTAAAAAGGTTTCAAAAATTGTTTTAGGTCATAGGTTTATATCCCAACTGTCACATTCTATTATTTTTTTAAAAATTTTGCCTATAAATTCCTAATTCCGCCATTAGTCATGACTGAAAATTTGACCTACCAAAGTTTGACCCGACTCGCCAATTTGACACCTTGCTGGACAATTTATGAAATATATTATATATTAATTGATAAGTTCAAAGAACAGCTACAGAACAATAATGAAAGATTAGTTTAAAAATGGATAATTAGAACAAAATTGTTCCCTTTAATTACCTTTTCCTGCTAATATCACGTAGGTTCATAGAGATACAATCACAAAAAATGTCAAGTTGATTGTATGCAGATAACCTGCACTCATCTCTATAAAGTTGTTCAACCTGTAACAAAGTAAGTAATTAAGGGGTGATAATTAGCTACTAATTAAGTAAGTAATTATTAGCAAATTAAATATTAAACTTGTTACAAGAGAAAATTTACTCTGGCAAAAGTTAGATGATGGTGTCCAATATGGAGAAGTTGAGCAATGTCTTGACGTACTTGTTTTATAATTGCATTTCTTCTCTTCCTTCGTATCACTAAACGTGCCTTAAGCTGTTTGATTAGCTTCTTGCTATAGAGAAGCGGGAAAATTCGTTAGCTGATCATTTAAAAGATAATTACAAGTAATTATTACTTCGTGAAACTAGTAACATGATTTAAAAAAAAGACAAATAATACTCTTATTACAAGTTAGATTGCACTAGTAGTGTGTAATTGGTTAAGAGGAGTAGCGTGACCTAGTTCTTGTTTGTTTTCCTTAGAGGTATAGTACAACACACGGGAAATCACAATTACAGAGAAGTAACGATACGATAGATCCGCAGGAAATCACGGAGTAACAACTACAAGTGGATTTAATGTGTCCAGTGTATATAAATGAGATATGTAACTGTAAGCACATTTCTGAAAATGCTTAGAATTTTGTTGCACAAGTCAAAATAGAAAATTAAAATACTTAATAATTCAACAGGACTAGCTAGATCCAGATCTAGTGACACAATCATATATTAGAGACTCTTTGTTTTCTGCCGACACGGTGCAAATGTCATTTTGCTACCTTTCACCGATACAGGTATCGAGTAATTTTGTCCATCCCTGAATCTTCTACGGATGGAAAAAAATCACCTCGTGTATTTGCTTCTTCTAGAATTTAAATATTTCATAATTTTCAACCTACTTCATTAGTCATGTTATGACTTTCTTGAGGTCAGAATCTTTCGAAAATAATATCTCTACCCTCATAATATACACATCACCCTTCTCGTGAGATTCCACTGGATATATTGTTGTCGTTATTGTAATCCTCAATAATAACTTTGTGAAACAAGAAACAAATATATTGAATCAAAATTATTACTACTACACAAATAAAGAAAACAAAGATAGAGATATGTTTACCACTTGGAATGGTGTCTCCATCTTGAACCTTTAATAAATTCAGCAAATGAAGAGAGCAAATTCAACCCCATTTTATGTTTTGTTTTTTCTGTTCCTTTGTGCTTTTACTATCAACTTCTTAATAGAGAAAAAAATATAAATCTTATACTGTTTCGATCATAAAAGTTCAAATTAGCTAAAAAGCCAAAGCCCATATTCATCATGTACTTAAAAAAGGTAAGAAGCATCAATTACAATCAATTTTGTATCTTTATTTTCCATTTTCTAAAAATTCCCTTCCAAACTTGACACTGGCCTGGGTGCAAAGTACATACCAAGATTCACCAAACTGAAAATCTTTGAAGACCACATTCAATCTAAGATCTAACAAATCATCTATTAATTTGTAGTTTTATTGAATTAATACATTTTCTTCTACTAATTATATTGACATACGTATGCGCTTAGGCCTCGATTGGTTTGGGAACAAGTTATTCGAAGATTGTTATTCCACTCGCAACGTGGATAAAAATAACATTACAATCCCAGGATAAGTTATTCCAACCAAACATGGATAAACTCATTCCAAAATTAATCTCGAGATTAGTTATCCCTTATCCCTCATACCAAACGAGTCCTTAGCTAGATGTAACAATATTTAAACGTGCCACTACCATAGTCCATAGTACATTGTTTTAGCTCTCTTTAATGGTTGAACTGCCCATATATAACTTTTCCTTGAGTCTGCTTTGAAGGGATTAAAATGAGTTGAATTAATAGATCATAAACGAATCATTAATCCATTCAAACTGGAACGATTTGGACTTTGGATGGGTCAGTAGTTTATTTGGATTCTACACAATTGTGCGCTAATTCAAAGAGGTTTTCTTGACGGAAAAAGGTTTTCTTGGTGAAAAAGAACTCTACAATATCTATCATTTTCTTGGAAGAGAAGTCTTGTAATTCTATAAATAGAAGATATGTTCTTCTCAAACAGAACACAATAGCATCCACAATATAGTCATCAAAAAAGTCTTGTTTAGGCGGAGATTTTTCTCTCATAGATTTTATATTTTTTAATTTAGTTTTGCATATGTAGGCCAATTGGCCAAACCATATAATAATATTATGTTTTTTAGTATAGTTTTATGTGTCGTCTGATTTATCGCCTTGAAGGTTGACAAATATTAGTTTTCGCATGACGCCCTCTCGATTTCGAACTCAACACTTTTTACCTAGATAATGTATTATTTATAGCATTACTGACTAGGGTTACTCAAGTGGACCTTAGTCTATTAAGAAATGCATCATCTCAATATATATTTAATTATAAGTTACTGAAATTAGTCTTCCCTCTTTATGTGGAGATATATATGCTGGTGATCACAATATTTAAAGTCTGACAAGTTTTATTTCTTTAGCCCTCTTATTGTGTTATTTTTGGAGTAATCTACAAAGATCTTTTTAGTACTACAAATATTTATATATTTGTATGTGCAAGGCTGGAATTTGAAGTGTTGTCACATGGAAAGTCAATGTGAAATTAAAATATTATCTACGAATTAGAACCAAAGCAATTACGAGACTTTTGACCTATAGCCTAATATTACTTTCATCCACTTTTGTCTAGGATGAATATCTACTTTTATTAGTTTAGATTAAAAAATAAAGAAATAATTTAGTATTTTATATTTATTTTATTTTTATTATTAATTACTAATTTTTTAATGGATAAGATGACATAAAATAATTAAGAGTGATATAATAATAAATAATAATGTGTCAAGTCAAACATAAATGAAAGAAATATTTGCCGAATTAAAATTTCAAGACATATTCCTTAAAATGATAAACTGCCTATGTTAACTCAGTAAATCGTTATTCGCATCTGATATTTATATTAAATAAATATGTTTAGTTAATATCTATATATGTTCACCTAATTTATAATATAATTATGATAAAGTATATTAATTTGATGTAAAAATCCAATGCAAATAAGCTTCTTCATGTTACAACTTTACTTGCCTTTTCAAATATACATATTCAGTGAACAAATACATTATAATTTGAGTTGTAATTACGTGTTTGATTCTCTTTTTTCTATATTATACGTGAGAGTTGAAAAAAGTTGAACTTTGTGTGTATGACACGAGTTTTATGCCTACACGTAATATACATTTTATTAGTGTGTTCATTGGCCGTGGCCTTTTCTTCAAAATGAAAAAGGGAAAAAACAAGTGTTTTGGCGAAGGTTCGCACTTTTAAAAAGAATTAACGGTAAGAGTAAAAAAAAAAAAAAAAAATCTCTTTTAATTTTATAAATTGCTAAGTAATTTGGAATAATTTTACTTTTAGTGATATGGATAATTAATATGGGACGGAAGAGTATCAGAAAATTCGTTTGATTTTTTTAAATTCGAAAAGTGACACGTATATTGAGATGGAGAGAGTATCATTTGTTTGACATACTTAGCCCATATTGATTTGACACATCCATTAACTAAGAAAGTTTTAATTAGGAGTGTATTATTTTACTAAATTAATTTTATTAATTATGCTTTAAAACTCTAAATTAGATTATTACTACTTTATATAGTTATTTAATACTGGGAGTAGTATGGGACATAAGTACTAATAAAAATTTCTTAATTTGCAAAGATAGATAAATACTCCCTCAGGCTCATATTAATTAGTCATTTTTTTTTACACGTATGTAAAAAAATCATAAGTAAAAAGCTAATTTTACTAATTTATAAGAATGAACACTTTTAAAAAAAATTAATTGCAAGAGTAATATGAGAAAAATTTAATTAATGTCTTTTCAATTTGATAAGATGAATAATTAATATGGAACAATTATTTTAGTAAGATAGTCAACTAATATGAAATATCAATAGTAAATGAAAAAAATTATTTTTAATACGGAGGACAAGTAAAAATGAAACGGATTGAGTATTAAAAAGGGAAGTGTTTGACGTTCCATATAGAACAAGACAAAGGCTGTTTAGATCTAAAACTTTTGCTTACCACAATTGACGCTACCGACACTATAAAAAAACTCAACAAAGAAACGGAGCGGTCTGGTTGAAGAGTAGCTCACATTTTCGGTGAAACTGTTGGGACGTCATTATATATTTAGTAAAATAAATTTATTGCTTTTGCCAGTTGTTGTTTGGTGCTTCTTCTTCATTACTCAAAGGCCTCTTTAGTATATCTAGAAAGAGAAACTAGAGAGAGAGGAAGAAATTTTTTGTAAAAAATGGCTTCGAAATTGTTAATGATAACTATTTTCGTATTGGATCTGATTGCTTTTGGTTTAGCTATTGGTGCTGAGAGGAGAAGAAGCAGTGTAAGTGCTTTAAATTTCTCTTCACTACTCTATACTTATAAGTGTGTTATGTTCATTTGATTCATACTGCTACTTTTTATAACTCTTAATTTCATGAAAAATTTGATTAGTTTTTGCTTTTTCTTCTGTTGGATTTGTTCGGTTTTAGGATTTTTGAATATTCTCTTCTTAGATGTGGATGATTTTTCAGCTTTGGGTAGATTGCCTTGTCCTCTCGTAGAAGAGGTAGTGGTATGGTTCTATCTGTTACAAACCAAATAGAAGAGTCCAACCCAAAAAACTAGTCTGATAGGTGGGAGAGCTCATTTAGCCTATAAACCCATTGGCATTTCTCTATTTTTTCGACGAGGGACAATTGGTTCACAACACTATCCTCCCCAAACTCCACTTGTTGGATTTTACTGGGTATGTTGTTGTTGTTGTTGTTGTTTGTGGGTAGATTGCCTTGTAATTGTATTACTTTCAAACTCTCTGCTTAATTTGTTGAACCAATCTTGTACTTTATCTCTTGTATTTACATAAGCACGGGACTTATGGCCTATGAGTGGCGATTCAGGATTTGAACATTTTGGGTTCGAGTACAGAATTCTACCACTGTTCATATGATTTGCTCACTAACTTTTGTTCTTCTTAACTGAATTTTTTGATACATATACAAGTGTGACCAAAAGGAGAATCTTAGTAGCTCAGTTTGTTGGCTAGGTGAACTTTCACCGTGTGTAATGCAAAACATGTGAAGATCTCAGCTTCAATGCCGTAATGCCCTGGTTCAATCAATAACTTAGGAAAAGACTGCTAATTAGGTTGCAATTCTGTGTTATAGTGTAGTCAATGGGAACTCAAGACCAATATTTCCTCTAGTCTCCTCCAGATTTGGTTCAAGCTAATTAACTTTTTTGTGCGCCACCTGATTGAATATATGGCTTCATTTGTAGGCAACAATCAAACCAGATACTGAAGATAACTATAGTTATTGTGTCTATGACTCCGACATAGCAACTGGCTTCGGTGTTGGTGCCTTTTTATTTCTCCTGGTTAGTCAAATAATTATAACGGTGGCGAGCCGTTGCTTTTGTTGTGGAAAGGCTTTGAGCCCCGGAGGTTCAAGGGCTTGTGCTGTTATCTTATTCATCATATGTTGGTAAGTACTATAGCAAGCTGAAGTTTAGTTGGCTAGACAAGTACTAGTTTTCTGGTTACTCTTCCAATGTTTTAAATCATAAAACTTGAAATTTAGGTCATTGTAAAAGCAAGAACATTATATAAAGGGAAATTAACTTAAATAGCCGACCAGAAGTATATGCATAATCAATGTATAGTACATGTATATTGTCTAGCGACTGTAAATATTTTGTTGAACGGCTTAATGTGTATTTTTTCCTTGTGTAAAAGTATGTCCCTTGTGTTTCAGGATTACATTTTTCATAGCTGAGGTGTGCTTGTTGGCTGGTTCGGTTAGGAATGCTTATCACACCAAGTATCGATCATCGATCTTGACAAACGATAAGCCACTATCATGTGAGACTCTGAGGAAAGGAGTTTTTGCAGCTGGAGCAGCTTTCATTTTCTTCACCAGCATAATCTCCCAGTTCTACTATGTGTCCTACGCCAAAGCGCGGGGTGGCCCCAGGCCATATGGGGGCGAAGCCGGGGTTGGCATGGCAGCCTACAAATGAGGGGTGATCAAGGTTGTTGTTACTCCGTTTATTTGTTAAAATAGTTGGGATTTTGAAGTTTATGTATAAATACAACTTTCTATTGCGTAGTTGCATTTGATTTATTGTTGTAGGAGTCTTTTTGGAGAAAGTTCGTTGTACCATATTCCTTCCTGCTGCATAAATTTTTTCTTCTTCTACGTCACATAACGCAAACTTTTGTCTGCAAACATCTTTTAGATTTGAGATTCGAGCCTGTTTGGATTGGCCTATTTTAAGTGCTTTTAAGTCAAATTAACTTTCAACTTGTTTTTGATTGATGCACAGTACTAGAAGATGTTGTGATAAAGAAGCCAACAGATACATAACCCTCTTAAATTGAACCATAGAAAGGGTTAGTCATTTGACATGTAGTTGTGGAATCACTCGAAGCATATCAAAATGCATATAGAACTAAAGGAGAAGATGTGTACGAACAAGATATCCAGCAACAAGAAGGAAAAATGATTGAATAGAGGTAATGATTTGGGAAGCGAAAAGCTTCATCCGTGTTCCGCTCGCTTATATAGCCAACAATAATAATGCCTCGGTCCCAAACAAATTGATCACGGAATGCAATAGCCAACAATAACGGCCTCAGTCTCAAGGGTATTTTTGGCCCTTTTCCCTTGTTAATATAAATAAGAGAAATTTTGTTATAACCATTTATGTACATTCAATATTACCTAACAGATGTAGCAAATACTTGCATTGTTTTAGAATGTTCTCATGAATATTGACATGTCTATGAGGCAAGCAAATCCTCATCATCTCTCCTAAATTTGATTTATAACAAAATCTCCCCAATTTTTATTATATGTATAGCAAATAACTTCTATATATTATTCTTTTTTACCTTTCCCTGGGAGCTCCCATCTTTATGCTCCCTTGATAACTCGAACACACAATTTTAGGATTGGAGGTGGAGGGTGTTTCCCATCTAAGCAACGTCCTCTTGTCTCAAATGACTTCTATATTATTCTCTAGTCTCAACATTTTTAGTATCTGGGCTCTAGGAAAGACCAGGCCCTGCTACGCTTATGGATTGTTTAGCCCATATGTTTCCTTGGATCAATAATCCTACCAACATAGTACTTTTCCCAAATGTTTGGTCCTTTATTGTTTGTTATTTTCGGTTGTCTCTTTCCCTTTTTTCAAACTTTTTTAGTTAGGCGATAGGAACTTTTGCTTGCATTGTATTATTTGGTCTATGTATTAGAACTGATAACATTCGAGGTTACATAGGATAACCTATCTAGTGGTAATGGTTTGTAGTCATTGTTTGTGTAAAGGCCGTCTGGTTATTAGTTAATTAGAGTTATGCAAGTAGTAAATACATATAGTTACAATGTTTATTGGGGAAAAAAAAATTATATTTTAGTTATTCACACCCTCAGGCACTAAGCACCAAGTGAAACTCACGATGCCACATTTGCACAAGGTGTTTAATAGACACATTTGGGACATACATTAGATATAGAGTCTCTTAGATATATAATAGGTAAAAACCTCAGTTGAGGTGTTCAATAGACACACATCATTAACTTCAATTTAGGTGTCTCTATATGTATTACGTCTTTTTTTTTTTTTTGATTCTTCACAAATTAGAATTAAATTAATTGGATAAGGGAGAATGGTGTTTTTAGTCCCTAAGTTATTGCATTATTTTAATTTTAATCTTTGTGATATTTGATTAAGAACTTTTGATCTTCAATTTAACAATGTGTGCTATTTTGATCCGATGAATAATAGAATTAATCAAATTAAATGGAATGATAACTCTAAAAGCAATAGGGTGAAGCGTACGTAATTCAATTTTAGAAGACAATTCCATCGTTGTAATTGAACGAGGATTATTGAGGACTTCTGTGGGTGCCTAAATATGTGCAGAATTAGGGTAAGCAGAAGTAGTATTTTTTCCGATAATCGTATATTACAAAAGGTATAGTTTCTTAAACGTTCAAAGTGCCCTTACTAACAATTATCATTCCGTTTAATTTGATTAGATCTGTTAGTCATCGAATCAAAATAACACACATTGTTAAGTTGAAGGTCAAAAGTGCTTAGTCGAATATCACAAAGATCAAAATTGGAATAACGCGATAATTTAGGGATTAAAAGCGCGATTATATGGTAGAAAGCTAGCACATGCATGCATGGTTTGATGAAGCCAGAAAAAATGCAACTTCTCTCCACTGATTAATTGGACCTTTTACAAAGCTTCAACTTGAGCTTCATGTCTGACATTTTTATCATTTATGTATTTTCTTGAAAGCTTCCATTAATACTAGTTAAGCTAGTATCCCTTCAACTTATCCAAGAGTCACATATATAGGAGTGGTAATTAGATTTGGATTATGAATATTATAATACACAAAAAATAATAATTATACCAGCAAAATCCAATTACAAAGAGATCTACTACTAATGTTGGCAGGGGCTATCGATTTTTTGTCCATTACAAATATTACTTATTAAATTTTAGTTATATGATTCTTTTTAGGAGACCAATTAAATATAACGCAAGAAATCAGTAAATAAAATATTAGGGATCCATTTTTTTAAAAAAATCGAGAGATTGTTGGTTATAATTTTCTTCTATTCAAATAGTACGTAATTGATTAAGTGAACTATTGTGAGCAATCTAAATTAATTTATCTATCTCTATAGGAAATTAGGAAAACTTTCTCAAAAGAAGAAGTCTCATTAATAGTTGAATGTGGTAAGCTTGTAATGTTTTTCTTTGATTTTTAGTAGCCCTTTATAGGTTAGCCCGCCTATCTACTTGCGTTTGTAGCTCATTGAAGGTTAAAAAAGTGTGGTCTGGCGAAAAAATAGATGTCATCTCTGGATACGTGAATTGCATTATTTCTTCATGTATAGAGTCTAATATAACTGATAAGAATTCGTAAAAAATTAAAAATAAGAAGAAGAAGAAGAAGAACTTTTCAAAACATCACATAGATATATCTTAACATAAATACTTGAAGCTCAATTTACTCTAGAATAGCTTAGAGTTATATACTACGTAACACCACTTAAATTTCATGTTAAAATCTTTGATAGGGAAGCGTTTTGGTACAAATCATTTATCCGCTTAGCGATCCTATCCTATTAAGTTTCATATCTAAATTGATCGAGCTAGTAAAATTTGAATTATTACATGTCTCTTTTCTTCCTTTTTTTCTTTATAGAAATCAAACACCAAAGCTCTTCTTTTTTTGTACTTTCTTTACAAAGGTGTCGATTAACTGTCTAATAGTAAAGGGAATTTGTACAACGGTACAAAAAATTACCACACGGTTTCCAATAATTAAAATAATTTAGGAATTTAGAAGCATGATTAATTATCAGAGTAGCAGTTGAAAAATGTTCCAACCTATTATTATGTTGATAGGTACAGTGATGATGATAATCAAGTTTAATTAGCTAGGGGCTAATTAATTGATAAAAATTAACAGGCTGTTGTTGGAATCAAGCCACGTGTTGATGTTCTGTCTGTCACTATTAATATCGTGACCATGTTACCCCATTTTCATCAAACTTAATTAGCTATCTAATATTATTCATTATTTTATGCCCCATAATAATTAAACTGAATAATTATGCAAATTCTCTGGAAAATGAGCTAATAATCATGACAATGCTGGAGGGTTTCCTTGATTTTTCAGAAGAAAAGATGCACTCAATATTTATACACAAATTAAATGGAGATTATACATATCATTAATTATGTTTATGTGATAAAAATCTGTATCGATGTCTACTAAACGAGCAGCGAGCGAGCGAAACCCTCAATTTAGTGGCTTCCCTCGACCACCTCTTTTATTTCCGCTTAAGCTTCCGCGATTTATGGAATTAATTGATTGCATACCTGCTCGATACTCATAATCTTTCCTATGAACAATTTCTAAGACGATAAGCATAACGGCATGAGTCATATATGTTTTACTATAACATCTGCTGATGTACCTCATAATTGGTTGTACCTTCTTATGTGTCAAATGTGATATATCATGCCTCTATTTCGGTACAACAAGAAGGCATTGTCCTCCTACGAACCTTTGTCTTCCCTCTGTTTCCACAATAAGAAAAAAAAAAAAAAATCGGAAACGCGTATTTTACATTCATTTATTTGATGTAAATATCAAGTATTAATAATTGAATCGAACCCGTAAGTCAGGTGATTTCGCATTCATTTTGAGTTGAAGGAAGAGTAATAGTAGTAACTTTTTTTTCTCATAAAATAGATCAATATATATTAATTTAAACTAAATAAATAAATGGAAGTGCATTATGAATTGTACTTTGATGAACACAATATAGAAGCTCCAACAAATATAAACATAATTTATATATTAAAAATTAAATTATCCGTACGAGTGTCAACGTCATTTTGTATGTCATTGCCTAAAAGCACCATGTGTGTCATGTGGCAAAATGAAAAAGAATTAGTATCAAAAACTAATGGAAACACAGTACAATGAAGAATAATCTTGGTTAATGTCGTTTTAGGGTAATATATTCCAAATTTAGCAACAAAATGGATTGCCAATTCAATAAAAATGTGTGGTTATTTTGGACTTCTTATTTTTATTTTGATTAAATCTACCCTTTTATAATTGGAAAAAAAAAAAAAGAACCCAAGCTATAGATAGGGATTTAAGTTATATACACTTATATTGTAAAAAGTCTTTTATGTTATCCGTGAATTTTAACGTGTGAGATAGTATGTTAATTATCATTTTTATCATAATATTCGAAAATTTTGATATTAAAAGTTTAAAATTCAAAATTCACCAGTGTAATTTTAGTTATTATTACGTAAATCCTAAAAGAGTGAATTAATTAAGGGTAACTTACATAAAACACACATCTTTGGGAGCTAATTACTCTTTTTCCCACCTCATTTCGCTCGGATATATCGCCCCAAGGCGTGATACATCGCCTCACCTCTGGATAATTACCTTTGATACATCGGGGAGATGTATCACGAGGTGAGGCGATGTATCACGACCTGGAGCGATGTATCAGAGTGTTTACATGTGGTATATTAAGTAATTAAAATAAAGTAGTGGGAGAATTAGTAAATATGGTAAGGAGGTATGTCTCTTTTGGTAGTTTAACTATTAATTAATACTACTAATTCAGCGAAATGCATTTTGATTAATTATCTTTACAATTTTTATGTCAAACATTTTAAAGTAATCTTCACTAAAATTACAAATTATGATTTAGTTATAATACTTTTTACAATAAAAAATAAAAAATAAAATAGTCTGTGAAACTTTTACATAAAAAGACCAAGCTAATATCCCAAGTCACATCCAAAAGTAAAGTGTGTTCACCTTTTAACATACTAATATTTCTACGTTAAAAAAATTACATTATTTTCCTCCCAAAACATAGTACATATGTGAACCTGAAAAAATGGCCTTATTAAGATAAGTAAATTAAATCTCCAAAAGCATATGGCAAGATTCTTAGTAGTATATAATCTTAAATTTAGATTGACAAAATAGTATTAAGGTGCATGAATGGACAGCCAATTTAATCAATATATATATATATAAACTTCTTAAAGAGTTTTTATACCATCATTGTAATTTAATCTATAATTACGAAGTAGTGTTATTATTGTGATATTTATAATCAATGCTTATAACTTAATTTTACATATAATTACTTTATGAGTGCTCTAATTTAGGTTTCTTTATTTGAAAACTTATCAATATGTACAGTTCATCAAAATTATTTATGCGTGAAGTCAACCGTAGGACCTATTTGACTTGGTCAGTTGGATTTTTATTATAGTTTTATTTCCAAATTTTGCTAATTTCCAGCCAAAGTTCATGATTCAAAATTAGTTGATTAAGAAACCACCCATTTTCTTCCTTATAATTTCATTTTAAATTTATGAATGAGTTTAAATTTTATATATCAAAAGTGTAAATAACGTTTTATAGTATAAATATCATTAAAAAATTTAAATTATGAAATTTATAATCTTGAAAACAAAATATGTTACCTGCTACAGAATGTGAAAATGACTTGATATTATAAAAGTTATTTACACTGATAATGTATATTACTTAAATTCTGAATTTACTCTCAAGTTATTGTATGCTTCATGCAATGAAATGGCAGTAATTTATTTTTTAAGACAAATGAAAATTTCTATAATTAGTTGGACTTGGTGTTATTTTGTCATATAGTTTATTGTATTTTGTACCTCAAATCTTGGGATTGTAGATATACACAATATAGTTAATATTTATAATTTCATGCTGCACTATTTAATTAAAAAACAAGATTCTGATCTTACATAAATCTTCATGTCTTCCTTCCCTTCCCTAATCATAATTAATTAACCTGCCCACCCTTCATTAACAAAATAGGCAAGAAAGAGACCCACACCCCACACCCCAAAAAAAAGAAGTGGAAAAGGTCCATGCTTGCCTTTCGTTAATAATTTGGGTTAAATCTAATTTCGTTATTACGAAAAAGGGGCTAAATTTGTAATTATAACATCAAAAGTGTAGCATCTAATGACATTGTTTATCACTCGATATTGTCACATATACCTTTTTCACATGACCAGAAAAAAGGATCAAATTTACCGTTGAACTATGTAAATGGTTTAAATTTGTCCATGGATTTTTTTAAAAACAACCGACCAAGTTTGACCACCATAACAATTGAGATTCTCTCCGCTCTCAAAAGCACGTATCACTTGAAGATACGGTTAATCCACCACGACATGCACTCACCAAAAAAAAAAACACAAAACATTTTCTACAAAATCACCTCATTCAGACGATCTCTTTCATACATTCATTTTTATCACTTTTTTACCTCTGCCAGAAGACCATCAACTTAAAAAAAAAAAAAAAAAAAAGACCATCAACTCTCAACCATTGTAAGTCTATATAACCCCATCTAGACTGTCACAATATTCCTACAAGATTCAAATAATTTCAGCAAATTAAGTTGACAATATTGCAGAAAATAGTTAATAAAGAAAAAAGTAAAATGTAGAATCTTTCAAGAGAAAAAATAAAAAATCATAATGTGGAAGACAATAATACAAATTCATATGATACAACCCATATTTGAAAAGCATTCATATATTCCTTTGTCTTAAAGCGTTGACGATTTATGATAATTAAACAACACCGTCACCCACCGTCCCCTCTCTTTTTTCATTTTTATAATAATATATTTCTTTCGTTTCAATTCGTTTGACCTATTTTAACTTGACACGGAATTTAAGAAAATAAAGAATATTTTTAAATCTTGTAATCTTAAATCAATGATATGTCAAATGTATTAAAATGTTTTTAATCGTGTGGACGGTACACAACTTGGTTTTCGAAGATATGACACTAAAAGTTGTTGCTGACCAGTGAAGACGAAGTGACACGAATATCTCCGGTAGTTAATCTATTTCCTTCAGTCGACCGGTGGGAGCTAGTTAGGGAACCTACCTTCGCTCCGCACCTTCTTAAACATGTTACATTAAATGTTGGAATTAAAGAATTGCTAAAAAGAAAATGATCATTTTTTTTAAAACGTACTGAAAAGGAAAGTAGGTCAAATTAATTAAAACGGACGAGTAATATATGTTTCTTTGTTTTCTTCAACTTCTTAGTGTTGTTACAACATTTTGGTCGTTTTTTTTTTTAATGAACTTGTTTATGAAGTCTCATATACACACACGAGCTCCACTTTTGTGTCATTTTCTTGATTGGGTTTGGGTGTACAAAGAATGAGTTGTTTCATTGAAATACAACCAAGCAACTACTTTTTCTAGCTGGACCCCCTTCTATCTTTAATTTTATTATTTATAATATTCACGTTGAAGTAATTCCTCATTGTTAAAGGAAAAAAAATGGTAAAAACTTATTCGCATCGACCAACATTACATCAAACCAATGATTTTGGTATCTATAGTGATTAGAAGTAGTAAACACAATCAAACCTCGTTATTGGAAAAAAAGAGAGGAGAGAACGGTAAGAATTTACTCGTATCGATCAATGTTCACATCAAATCAATGAATATAAAATATGTTTCATTCATCCTCACATTTATCATTTAATTATAATTATGTAACACATATTCTCACTTTAATGTTTAAATTTCTAAGATTACAGTACTTAAACATCGAATGCGAGTAAATAAATTGACCATGCCATCACTTGACATGCATGCCGTAGGCATGTCATATATAAAAGTCACTTGATATGCTACTTATCGTCATCTATTGACTTTTATTCGTTACTACTACTACTACTACTTGTTAAGTTTATACATTTGAAAACACTATTGTTTGTTAATCTTTTGATTTAATCCTTTGTAAATCTGATGGGTGAGTGATGATTACAAGTGCGTACATTTAATTATTCACATAAACTATTAACCTTTGACTTAGAATTCAATAATCTAGGTTAAGAACAGTGTCAAGATTACCCGTAAGCAGGGGCGATCTAAGGGTGAGAGTGTATCCTTCCAAACCTCCTCGATAAAAAATTACACTATACATTTTTCTTTTTATTTGTTATGTGTATATGTATAAATTTTGAATATCTTGAACATAAAATCGCTCTACTAGAAAAATCTGAATTGCCATCAAAATTATCCATTGGTAAATTGATTAAATTGATTGGCAAATTGTGTTATCAACCGAATACCAACTAATATTAATATGTTGCTAAAAGGCCCGTTGTTAATTTACCAAAGCATTTCAGTTAGTTGGTAAAGTTACCAACTAAAAATCAGTTGGTAAGCACATAAAGATTTTGAAACATGACCTCGAAATTTTCATTGGTACATTCACTAACCAATTTTCAGTTGGCATCTTTACTAACGAAGAGAAAAGGAGTTAGTAAATTTAGTTCTTCATTATTCAATTCCGTTGGTAAAATCCTGGATCAACTATCACCCATAAGGATAGTTGAGTTGGCGCTTAAGGTAATATTCCATAAGCTAGGAATTAAGGCCAAGAATCGATTCACCTAGTATAATTTACATTTTCTTCGTAATTTGTAAGTTATTGCACAAAAGCAAATTTAAGTTTTACTCACTCAAAGAATAGCCTCATTGGTGGAAAAAGAAAGAGTAAAACTAATTAATAGGGCCAGTTGAAATTGTCGGTTCGAAATTCGAATTAAAAAGACAGAAGCATTAATATCCTCTTCATGTACTTTGCTTTGTACTTTCTGGAGGCTATGGCTTTTAGTTTTTAGAAGTATAGTAATTACTTCAAACCAATAATAATGCTCTCTTTTATTCAATAACCAAATAAAGATTCCAAAAGACAAAAACTATCTTGTTATTGATCACTACATTGTCACTGCCTTTTATTTTTTCATATGCCGTGGATTGAATTTTACTTGACTATTTATGACTTTATTGTGTGAGCTCAAGATAAAAGTGCATTGATTGGATACGTATTCGTATGATCAATCAAATGGACGGGAGAATTATGTGAATGACGAGACTGTCCTGACCTAAAGTCAAGATCTTAATTCCCTCTCTTGATGGATAATTTGTTTATGACTGAACTGCTATTCACTCAATTTTTGAATCATAACTCATAATCATTATATGTTGGAGAAATGATCCAGTTGTTTTAAGGTATAGCATTAGTATAAATATGAACGTGTGTTCATTTTTATAGAACAATTAAAAAGTTTAATTTTTACTTTCTTTTCATCATATTTGTGGAGGGTATTTTTGTTATACAAATAATTTCTCTTAGAAATTATGCAAAATTATGCAATACATATCATTTTTGAGCTATTATACATAGGGTGAAAATCCTATCAAACATAGAACTAAATAATATCATAACTACTACATATATTAAATTGTCTAATACATCCTGAGAAACTACCCCTTAGGGTGTACTAGCAACAAAGATGTTGTATGTCTATATATGTACACTCATCTCATTACTTTTTTTTTTCTTAGAGTTGTACTAAATGGACCACTCAAATCTTTAACATAAATGTACATGTATCTATACAGCAAGTACACACTAACTAAATATGGTCCCCATAAAGCAGTTGGATTTGTGGAAAGGTCACATTCAAACTTTATTTTTCACAGCAATGGGCTGGCCACATTCGAACCGTAACTTAGTAGTAGTAGTAACTTTTAAAAAGCCCAACTACTTTGATGGTGTAAAATTTTCTGCACACTTAATTTTTATAGCCTCAAAATTGATGACCCCTATTGCCTATTTGCCTATTGCCTATTGCCTATACACCCATACACAGTGTAGACAAAGCATGCATTCCTGCAAAATTTCATTGAAGTCTTTTTTTTCCTTTCGCCGCTGGGATTAATTAATAACACATGTAGTGTGTAGCGCAGCACGGGTGGCGGAAGCATTTACGGTAAAGACGCGGATCTAGAATGAGTTCTAACGGTTGACGGGTGGTTTTTACGAGAATGCCTCGAAGGTGTGAGTGATTTTGAACTTTTGGTTCCGTACGTTTGTTTAATGGATCGGACAATATTTTAAGTTTAACGAGTTTTGATTTTTATTGACTTTGAAGGTTCAGGAAATTACTTTCACTGACCTTGAAAATGGATGGTCTTGAATTTATGATTTCCGTTTATCTCATGGGCAAACTTTCCAGGTTAAAAGTCAAAAGTGTTGCCCACACAACAAAATTTATTAAACTTGAAGATTTGCCTATAGGACAAATGAGTCAATAATTCAAGATCATTCATTTCCAAGGTCATTTTTATAAATCACCCTTAAAGATTTGTCCATTAAACAAGTAGAGGTCAAAGTTCAAAACTATTCATTTCCAAGATCATTGAGTGTAATTTCCATGATTTCAACTGATCAGATCAACTTATTAATTTGGGTATTAACCTAAATATTATATATATGTGTGTGAGAGAGAGAGATTTATAGAGGGTGGGTATACATGTTACTTTAAGATTACGATGATTCTGAACCCATGAGCTTTTAATCATAAAATCCTTTTTGATATCATACGTACAATTATACATGAATCTAATAGATAAAATTTTAAATTTGTTGTACCTCTAAATTATTAGCATTGTCATTTTCATCTATATCCAATTCTAACGAGAATATATAAAAGTGAGTCTCTTTCGATCAATTTTTTAGTCCATCTTTTACTCTATGTAGTTATTGGCTTTCTTATATGTATGCGTTCACCAAAATGCCTCCTTAATTGGTTCAGGACGAAGTCAAGATGATACATACGAAGCTAGGAGCACTACCAACTTGGTAACAAAAAAAAAATGAGTATTAGTTTTGTGCACGGATGGAGCCGTGGTGGTAGAGTACTTTTTATGAGTTCGATCAAACACAATAATTTTTGCTTAGATTTTGTAATTGTATTATGAAATTGATCAAATATGTTTAAATATTTATTTGTCAGCCTGATAATTAAGCCGAGCTATGGGTTAGATGGTAGTTTAATATTCATAAACTTCAAATTCTAATTCTGTCATGGATTTTATACGTAGATATTGTACTATAAAAATTATTTACGCAATCAGATCACTTTATCAAATAATTATATGTTAAATCTCTATGATAACAATCAATTTTTAACCTAATAATCATAGCAACTAATTAACTTGTTATAATATGTTAAACTACATTTACAATTAGATATTTTGTCCCAATTTATGTGACATCTTTCAAATTTCGAGATTTAAACAAGTCTTTTTTTGACCGTACGTAATTTTTTCATATATCTTTTAAATATTTTGAATTATTAATTATTGTGTCTTACAGTACTTTTTACGTAGTTTTCAAATATATAAATTTTATTTCAGAAAAGTTAGAGGTTCTATACCCGATCACGATTAAAATTAAACTATTTGATTCTTGAAATTCGAACTGTGCTACATAAATTAGAACGAAGAGAGTAGTTCAGCCTAAATGGATCACCAAACAAAACATTTTGGTGGGAAAACATGGTTATAACTCTTCATACGTGTTTATAGCTAAGCCTAATATACATTTAGAAAAGACTAATTAGATACAAGAGATATTATTGTATGAGTATCCCACTAATACGCTAAGATATTTGACTTTAGACAAAATGAGAGGAATTATTAATAACAGAGAAAAAAAAAGAGACAATGTCCAAGTCCCCACAAAATAATAATAATAATGTTTTTAATGATAAAGTTATTCATTTGGTTTCAAGAAAATGTGGACTTAATGTAGCCTCATTTGTATTTTCCTCATTATCATTCCAACAGTTTAATTATTAATCTGGAGTTTGCTGTCCTCTTTATATTTTGCAATAATTAAAATGTCCACCCAATAATAGTATTTGTCATGTCCACCCAATAATAGTATTTGTCACTTCCATAATTAAGTTTAGAATTGCTACGCGATGTGTTCGAATTCTGATCGCTTTTACGCAAGAAAGGGATCATCTTCTAAGCCTAAGTATTTCTCAATGACTGATAGCATACAAGTACCCCAACGGAAAGGTGAAAAGAACCCTAGAGAGTGCAATAGAAAAACTGAGATTCGATGCGAATAATCGATCGAAGGAGCGGAGCTTAGAGCCTTTACTTTATGTAAAGCGCACTTACTCTAACGGCATACCTTTTACATGATGGATCAGCGAGGAAATGGGAATAGCGGCTTAAGCCATTAAGTGTAGGCGCTTTTCAAAGGTGGAATCTTCTAATCCTTCCTATTTGGCCCGAAACCAATTAAATGTACAGGTAAATTAATTTTTTCTTCTAATTATTACTTCTAAATTAACTTGCCCGACCAGCCTAATCGATCTCTTAAATTCTCATCATTGGTACTGTTATTTAATGTCATGCCTCTTTCTTAAAAAAATTGTGTGCACATTGTAAATTTGTTCTAGCAAAAAATTTTAAAAAATTCCTCTATACACAAACAGTTTAAATAAAACTTTTAATTTATGGACCCGTTTATTTGTTTTCTCGTTAAGAACATATTTTAATTAACATGGACCTTTTAATATATATGTTCCATTAGTTAGGCAAAACGTGCAAATACAACAAGGTGTAACAATAACAACAACAACAATAAGTCCAGTGTAATTTCACACATGAGATTCGAGAAAGGTAAGATTTATACGATTTTACTCCTACCTTTTTAATAAAGTAGAGAGATTGTTTCCGGTTGATCCTTGGCAACCCTCCTCCTTTATTAAGGCTTGAGGTCGGTAATATGAGCAAGCTCACACGAGTTATTTTTCCTACCATCCCTTTTTTTACTTTGCCTTCACTCTCTGTTTGGAATCTAATACATGGAGTACAAACTAAGAATGATGGAGAAGGTAAAAAAGAGTGAGCAAAAGTTCTTTTTAAAATCTTTATAAACTCACTAAACGATTCATTTGCCAAGATTTACGCAATTATGAGAAACACACCACTTCCTTTTTTATTTGTTTTCTTCTTTTGACTTTCAATAGACAAATTATACTATTGACTCTTGGATATATATGTTGATTGACGGGCATATATAAATCTACTCTACATTAGGGCTCCAACAAAACATGTGAACTAGAAAATGACTTTGTACACTATGTATAAGAAATCGAGTTAATGGTCAAAAGCATATTGAATTATCTTTATTTTTCAGATTTCACATCTCAATTATTAGTTGTTCTATTTATTTTTTTTACTTAAATTATCACCATTTATGTATTAAAACACAGCTCTACTATCAGTTGTCCTCTTTTTCTATCTGAAGATGATGATAGTTTAGGTAGAAAAATGTAACAGCTGATCATAGTTGAAATGTGAAACTCGTGAAAGAATATAGTTCATATATATGTTTTTAACCATTAACTCTATGAAATAATCAAATTCTAAAAAGTACTTTATATACGTATTTTCATAATTGTATCATCATCAAATTGTTTCTTTCCTCATAATCTATGTTACAAAATTCAAGTTCATTGATCTCAACTAGCAAAAGTCACAAAGTACCTTTAAAGAGGATAAAAAGAACCTTAATGTTATTATTTTTAAAAAAATATGATGATCATCTAAGTTTTGGTGGGTAAAATTACTCGATAAATGTATAAGTGATGATAGCAAACACCTTGCAAAATTAGCTAAAATGCACATAAATTTATAGAAAAATTAGTTGAAATATGCACAAATCAATGCTATCTTTAGCAAATATCTTACAAAATCTTAGTCGAAGTGCACACAATTTTTTTTATTTCGTACAAACATAGTGCGAATTAAAAGGGAGAAGAGGGTGATTAAAAGTTACTATATAACTTACAAGAAAAGCCAAAGATTGGGCCAAATAGAATGCATCAACATTTAATCCACATACCCCAACATATACTACAACAATAACATATTCAATTAACCTCACAAGTGATGTATAGGAAAAGCAATATGTAAGCAAATCTTATCCTTACCATGTGACGTAAAGAGATTATTTTAAATAGATTTTCGATTCAAATAAAAGCATTACCAAACAATTCAAAAACAAAAATAACAAAAGTGAAAAAATCAAGACAAAATGCTAAAAAACCCTCCACATACAATAAATCAAATACTCCTTCCGTTCTATATTAGTTGGCCACATTCCTAAAAATAGTTGTCCTATATTAGTTGTTCACTATACTAAATCAAGAAAACATTAATTAAATTTTTTCATATTACCCTTGCAATTAATTCTTTTTAAAAGTGTTCAAAAAGTTTTTTAAGGGATAAATTAATAAAATTACCTTTTTATTTATGATTTTTTAATCGACATGTAAAAATAAAAGTAATCAACTAATATGCGACGAATCGAGTAAGTAAATTCTACTATTATCCATTTATCCACAACTTACCATTTGTTCCTAAAAAACACACACACAATGTCACACTAAAACCCAAATAAAAAAGTTTACTATGTTTTCCTGCATAGTTTTTCTCACAAATAAATTAAAAAAGCATCTCCCAACCCCCCCCCCCCCCTTAACAAACACAGCTACTTCACAACTCACCACACGACATCTTCTCCATTTTCTTCCTCTTTTCCCCCTCCTACAATGGGCGCTTCTTCTTTAACCCTCTGTTGAACCCATCATTAGATCTGAACAAAACTGAAACAAAACCCATTTCAAATGCTCTCCGATCTCCCCATTTTCCTAAAACGCACACCAGGTGTTTGATTAATTGTCTGTGTGAAGAAAAATACAGTTCTCGTCATAGGATTTGAGTTTGAAACTGAAACACCCGGTTGGATTAAGCTGGGGGTAATTGTGGAGGCATTTTCAGCTCTATATTTTTCGATCTTCCCCGTTTTTTCAAGAACGCACACCAGGTGTTTGATTAATTGTTTGTGTGAGTAGGAAATACGGTACACATTGAATTTGACACCCCCAGTTTGATTAAGCTGGGTGTAATTGTGGGGCATTTTCATTTCCCAGAAAACTGAAAAAACCCATTTCGAATACTGTCCGATCTCCCCATTTTCCAAGAACGCACACCAGTTGTTTGATTAATTGTTTGTGTGAGTGGAAATACGGAAACCCCCAGTTGGATTAAGCTGGGGGTAATTGTGAGGCATTTTCATTTCCCAGATGGGAATGCCTGTAAGACGATGAGCAAAACCAGAGACGAAGAAGAAGAGGACGAGCGATTTCACGATTCTCTTGACCGGTTACTATCTTCTACTAACACTTCTTGTTCTTCTTCTCCTTCTTCTGATAACGAAGAAGAAGATCTTTTGACCAGTTTCAACTTGGGTTCCCCTAATTATGGTGTTCCGGACCACCCACTTCCGGTTCCCCGGTTCCCCAAAGGTGTATCGAACAACTATGATGTATGGATCTCTGAACCCTCCTCCGTTGAAGAACGCCGTATTCGACTCCTCAGTCAAATGGGTCTCGCTCGTGACCCTTCTCTCCTCCGCCATAGACCTTCACTGTCACAGTCTGCTGCTGCTGACTACTACGATGCTGGTGACAGAGCTGAGATTTTCGGCAGATCGGTTTCGGCAAATCATTTGAAGTGTTCACTTGCTGGCGGTGAGGGTATTTCTAATAGTATTAATTCACAAGCTAGTAGTATTGAGAGTAATATTTGTGGGATCGTTCGATCAAAATCGGATGGTGATCGTAATTCCTCTAATTGTTGTTGTTGTTCTTCGAATAAAAGTACTGAAGTTATTTCCTTGAATTCTACTTCCATTTCATCAGTACAAGTAAATATGGCCAATGGGGTTGACGGTATAGTTGTACATAATAACAGAAACCGTAGTAAAAGTCTCTGCGAGGATCTATTGCGTAATGGTAATGGATCCCCGAAGAAGCCACCTACAGGGAAGACGAGGACTGATTCCACCAACAATGGGACGTGCAATTTGTTGCCGGTACTGGCAAATAATGAGGTGGAGGAAGGATTGGGATCGAGTGGAGATCTTGGAATTGAAGAGCAGGTGTGCACAATAAAGAGTCTTGATGATGGGAAGGAGTTTGTGGTTAATGAAGTTAAGGAAGATGGGACGTTGAAAAAAGTCAAGGAAGTGGGTACAGGAAGGCAGTTGACCATGGAAGAGTTTGAGATGTGTGTTGGGACTTCACCAATTGTTCAAGAACTGATGAGAAGGCAGAATGTAGAGGATGGGAATAAGGATAGTTTGAATTGTAATACAAATGAGGATGGTGAAACTGGACCTAAGTCGAAGAAGAGAGGAAGTTGGTTGAAGAGTATCAAAAATGTGGCTGGTGCTATGACAGGTTATAAGGAGCGGCGGAGCAGTGATGAGAGGGATACATCGTCTGAGAAGGGTGGCAGAAGGTCTAGCTCGGCTACGGATGATAGTCAGGATGCTTCTTTTCATGGGCCTGAAAGAGTACGGGTTCGGCAGTATGGGAAGTCCTGCAAAGAACTTACAGCACTTTATAAGAGCCAAGAGATACTGGCACATAATGGGGCTATTTGGACCATCAAATTTAGTTTGGACGGGAAGTATCTGGCTAGTGCTGGTGAGGACTGTGTAATACATGTCTGGCAGGTTACTGAATCAGAGAGGAAGGGTGACCTATTGCTGGATAAACCAGAAGACGGTAATTTAAATCTCTTGCTTTTGGCGAATGGATCTCCAGAGCCAACTACAATGTCACCAAGTGATGGCCACCCAGAGAAGAAAAGAAGAGGAAGGTTGTCTATAAGTCGAAAATCAGGGAGCTTTGACCATGTTTTGGTACCGGAGACTGTTTTCGCACTTTCAGAAAATCCCATATCTTCATTTCAGGGGCATGTGGATGATGTGCTTGACCTCTCATGGTCCAAGTCTCAGGTTAGCTGGCTCTCTTTATTTCTATATTGGACACTTTCTGGACCCCTGACTTCCCTACAAAAGAATTAAGCTTTCTTTACATTCCTTTATGCTAAACATTTCACCAATATGAATATGCCATGCAAAGTTGTATGTACCTTGTCAAATATCTTCGGATACTACCTATCAAATGACGACATATTTGAACAGTAATAAGTCTGTAGGAGTACATGGCTTGTAATAGATGAGAAGTGGAAGCTGATTTTTCAATTCAAACACAATAAAGATTATTCTTTTGGTCAGATGTCAGTTAGTTTATATTTTATCAAGCAATGTTTTGTCGTCTTACGCTTACCTTCTTTTCCTCCTGAGAACCAGTAAACTTGATTAAGACTTGCAATCCATTTGCCACTGGTTCAAGTTGAGAGACAACTAATTCAGAGTTTGAGTGGTGTGCTGAATAATAGATTTCCACCAAAGTGGACCTAGTACTATGCAACAATTCTTACTTTACTATGAAAGATCTGCTGGAGGTATACGAGGATTGGTTCTTCATCTATTCTGATAGAATGATATCATGGAGTTACTTTCGTGTGTGAGTACACAAGAAGATGAAATGAAGAGTCATTTAATCTCTTTATAAGATGATAGACAGTGGCAGGGCTCGACACCGGATGTCATTCTAATTTGCCTGGAGCTATCTGAGCCTGTTAACGAGTACAACTTCTGCTTCTTATCTGACCCCTTCAGTTGGAGGGGGAAAAAGTACTCCTATCTTTTATTGTAGTTGCTTTATCTCACCCATTTGTAAAAGATTGATACCAAAGAGCAGACCAACGGAGCTTGATTCTATCCCATCATGCAGTATCTCGTGTTAAGCTTTCCTAGTTAACTTCCAGTTAGCACCTTTTCAGTTACTTGTTTCTTCCTTGTTCATGACATAAGCGGATATCATGTAATGAGAATAAATGGGCGTAGTCTAATAGACAGTAGGATTGATCTGTCTGGTATTTATATCAAATGGCTCATGCTGTTGTGGCTGGTGCTTATCTCTTTTGGTGCTTAAATTAGCTTGCACCTTTTAAATAAATTGTATAGAGAAATCTGCCGAATTTAGAATGATACAGCATAATCACTTTGCACCATTTTCTTCTTCGGGTCTGAGAATATTATCCAGATGGCAGTAACCGAACAAAAAATATATATATATTATCCGGATGGCATTTTGTAGTTATAAATGCTGGATGATTCTTTAAAGTTGCATAGTTTTTATAAAAAGATGATTCTTTAGAGTTGCATAATTTAATGGTTTTCTTTGATGACTCCTGATATTTTTTCTGATAAGTTGGAACCCTTGAAACATTTGGTTATGTGCTTTCTGAAATTTGGGTTGCTGGAGCCACATGCCATCATGTTCTTTGGATTAATGAGCTAATTATTGTTCTTTTACTCTGATACATTCTATCACTGTCCTTTCACAGCATTTGCTTTCATCATCAATGGACAAAACAGTGCGGCTTTGGCATTTGTCTAGCAAGTCTTGTTTAAAAGTCTTCTCACATAGTGACTATGGTATGTCTATTGACTCGAGCTCTTACTTTTTCATCCTTCTGCTCCCACGGGGGGCAGTTTTTTAGTCTAATGAATATGAATACCAGTTTCTGTTATGAAGTCCAGAAAGAACAATAATGACCTAGAAATTACTTCAAGTTATCTGGAACTCTTTCACTAATTGACTGATTGCAGTGTGCTCTTGACTTGCTTTCTTTGGCACAGTAACCTGCATCCAGTTTAATCCTGTTGATGATAGATACTTTATCAGTGGATCCCTAGATGCTAAGGTTCGCATATGGAGCATTCCAGAGAGGCAAGTTGTTGATTGGAATGATCTGCATGAGATGGTCACTGCCGCTTGCTATACACCTGATGGTCAGGTGAGACTGTTAAACATAGGGCTCATTGTGGTGTTAGGTTGAACCAATGGGTAGATGATGAACACTTGGGATTTGGATCCTTCCAATTTTAGTTGCTAAATTTTTAATTGTTGTTTGAAGGGTGCATTTGTTGGTTCATACAAGGGGAATTGTCGTCAATACAACACATCAGGTTTGACTTATTGTCCCTCATGTTTCCTTGTTCCCCCTCCTTTCTCATCCTTCTCTAGAGGAAAAATAAGCATGCTGATGTATTGTGCCTCTCTATTTTCAGAGAATAAATTGCAGCAGAAAGCTCAAATCAATCTGCAGAATAAGAAGAAGAAGGCTCACCAGAAGAAAATTACTGGTTTCCAGGTAATTCTTAATTGATTGTTGTTGGATGCACTAGTTTTTGCCTCAGTTGCTATTTAGTACCTCTTTTTCCCCCAAGTATAGTTGTTCCAAAACTCAAAAATGCTTCCCCCCTCCCATGTTAACTGGATGTTATGAGGCATAATGTGTGTATTCATGCATATCTTTCAAATAACCTTAATATAGCCAGTTCCTGGCTAACTCCAAATAGCAAGTAGGGCGTTAATATGCAACAGATGGAATAATAGCTTTTGTCTGGATAAATTTACCTTATGACCTTCGCGAATTCCTTGATTGCTGATAAATTTTAATGTACAGTTTGTGCCAGGAAGTACATCAGAAGTGCTTATAACATCTGCAGACTCGAGAATTCGGGTGGTTGATGGTGCTGATCTTGTTCACAAGTTCAAAGGTACATTGAAACTGCTATAATTACCTTATAAAGCTGGTCGGTTGCTGAATGAAGTTTATAGTTATTCCCACTTGACCGTATATAACAGTCTAAAGTTGGAAAATCTGTCCTTTTTCTTATTCAAGTCCACCTTATGGACACAATTGTGATTGGTCTTTACCTGTTTAAAATATTGAATTTGGTTGTAGATACTATGAGTATGAACTGTAGAAATTGCATAGAAAAGATTACTGTTAATTACTTAAAACTTATCAAAAGGAATATTGGTTTTTGAAATTGCTCGGGACCCTACTGGGTTAAGTTTCCTGGATCTCTTCCGTCTGAGTCTTTCGGAGCATTTCGTAATATACACGAGCAACAATTGGTGATGGGGTGGTAAAGGTTTCCATGACATGATTGACTTCACTTCACTTGGTGGATCTTCGTTTTTCTCTGAGAGCCTGCCTGCGTCTTTTTTTGGATAGGTAATTGCCTCTATTTGTGTTGCAATTTACATATTGGACCAGAAGATGTTTGAAGTCAAATATATAGATCTTCTAAATTTGCCTTAAACAATGCTTATCAAAAAGGAAAAAGAAATGAAGTTCCTTTTGGATGAGGAACAAATCTTTGGGATCAGTGATCTGCTTATTGTGTCCATTCTGGTGCTTTTTGTTTGTTTCGTTGCATTTGGCCACAACTTAGCACTTAAGTCATCATCCAGTTTTTTTTTTTGAGACTGAATAGTTGTCATCTAGTCTTCTATAGTGCTGTTTAATCTATGGCCTTGAACCATTACTTTGTGCTGCACTCTGATGCTCCTTGGTCTCTTATATATAGCAGAATTGTGAGATGTTCGTCTTCCTGCACAATTTTTCAGTTTTAATTTTTTTTCCTGCTATCCTAGTATTGAGTTAGCACCAACTATGACAGGTTTTCGCAATACAAACAGCCAAATCTCAGCCTCTGTGGCTGCTGATGGTAGATATGTGGTCTGTGCCAGTGAGGACTCACATGTCTATATCTGGAAACATGAAGGTGATTCTCGGCCAAGCAGGAATAGAGGTGTTACCATTACACAGTCGTATGAGCATTTCCATTGTCAAGATGTTTCAGTGGCCATTCCTTGGCCTGGCATATCCAATAATTTGAGATTTCCCGATTCCTCGTTAGGGGAACAAAATGGGCATACTGATCATCTCGATGAGGTTTCCACTGCCAACCATCCTCCTACACCCATTGAAGAGAATGGCACTGAGTGCTCACCGCTGGTATCTGGCTGCAGTAACAGTCCTCTTCATGGGACTTTAAGTAGTGCCATGAACAGCTACTTCTTTGATAAATTCTCAGCAACATGGCCCGAGGAAAAACTTTTGCTAGCTACGAAAAATCGTAGCCCTCGTGTCAGTATAGATGCTAGTGTCGACTTCTCCAACGGGTTAAACCAGTCCAAGTCTGCCTGGGGTTTGGTCATTGTAACCGCAGGCCGAAGAGGGGAAATCAGGACTTTCCAAAATTTTGGACTGCCAATCCGGATTTAGAGAGCCAAACAGGAAGCCCTGGAGAGTTGATTTGATCGCGATTCCACGCTACAAAGCTACAGCCAAGTTTGCGAATTTTGTACAGATATTGGTGAGATTTGTAATATTAGTGATTTTTCTTTGTTCTTGTGCTTAGTGCCAGTGGGACTGGGACTAAAATAGGAGTTTCTGCCTGATTAAGCATTGTGAAGGGGACAAATGGGGGGTGGGGGTGGGGGTGGGGGGATAGTAGATTTATAATGGGGATAATATAGAAGCCCCAAAAAAGAAAAAATGGTGTTACACCTTTGGTTAGAAACCGATGGTTTTTCTGTAATCGGCAATTGTAGAGTTGAGAGAATTGTGAAAGTGTTTATTGAAATGAAATGAAATTCTTTTGAGATTCATTCAACTTCAAGCTTGCTGTGAATACAAAAAAGTCCCTTGGAGTTGGAGCTCCAAGTTAATTAATTACTCTTGTTAGTGTTTCTTGTTCATCTATGGGTAAAATGTAGAGAAATGCAGGTTATTCTTCTGTATAGTCATTCTTCGTGTTTCTGATTTCCCACTCGGTGTTTGGTATTTGTTTCCAAACCAGTGTTCGGCTTCTGTTTTGTGACCCGACAAATCTGAATTTGTGTTTGTTTTATTTCTCATCCTATGTTTGGTATCTGTTTACAAATTGGCGTTTGATATCTATTTTGAAACCCCAATAAATGTTCGGTCTCTGTTTTGAGACCTGACAAATCTGAATTTGCATTGTGTAAATTGATGCACTCTCTATTAGAACTTCTTCTAATTTCTAAGCTCAAAACTAGAAATTCGAAATTTATGATTCAGAACGAGAAAGACTTATCCATCACGCCACCTCAACTTTGAGGCCACCCTTTTTTCGCTGTTTATGTTTACTATGTTTATCTAAATTCGAACTCGAAATTTCTGTGTGTGTTTTTCTAAGCTCAAACTCAAAATCTTATCTCTGATTAAGAACGAGAGGACCTATCCATCACACCACCACAACTTTAAGGCCGCCCTTTTTTCTGTTTATGAGACCTACTCTAATTGATTAAAATGGACCCCAAAGAAAAGATCATCTCTTAGCAAAGTACAAATCATTATGCAAAAAAACAAAAGAAAATCGTACGAAAGAAATGTTGTTGTTAACAGAAAGCAAGACAATATCTTACATGAACGATTAACAATTACATCAGTTCCCATTCTTTTCAAAATAACACACTTAACAGAAACACAAAAAAACACCTCACACATATTAAGGTACAATATCTTACATTATTTCTTGTTTGTTTCCACAGAGGTTAAAAAATTCTAGAGTTCGTAAGCAGGGAATCTAGACTGAGATGGTTCAACGAGATCCAAAAATAGATAAGCCATTCCTCCAATGCCTTCAAATAAAGAGAAAGGATGATCACCTCTGTGCATAATACCCTCAGAGATAAAAGTATGAGCTCTGTCATGTAGAAAACAAGCAAATGCTTTTGCCTTGTACAAGTACTCCTCTTTCCCTGTTAGTCTGTATAGTGAAAGAAAAACATAGGCATTTCCACTAATTCCATGACATATCCCGATTCGTTTGAGTAAACCGCGTTTCCACACTACGTCCCCTGCTTCTCTGGCTGCTTCCAGAAACTCCTCGTCACCAAAAACCTGAACAAGTTATGATCGATTGTATCGTATGAGTCCTCACTATTCCATTTAAGGTCAAACTCATATCGTATTATGAGGGTTCCTCATGAGTTAACAAGTTTTACGCTAGATGTCAACCTACTGCAACTCTCCTCGTCGCCATGGTGAGCATTGGCGGAGTTTGACTACACACTTTATAAATAAATCTAGTATGATAGTGTGTAAAGTTGAGTTGCCATAATTTGACCAAAAAAGTTTAATGTTATATAGAGTAAAATTCAATTATTATAGTGAAAGTAAAAAGAACAAGGAAAAGATACTATGTTAATAATAGCAGCTATATGTATGCTCGTGGGAGGTAACAGACAACCCGTGAAAGTAATCGAGGTGCATATACTATATGCCCGAGCTTGTTTTTCTTCTAATATACACTTACCTTAGCTGCTTTTGCAAGGGTAAGAGCAACACCAGGAGCACCATGACACCAATGGACAAGAACATCTGATTCATCTCCTTCACTTATACGATAATTTCCACTTGAGAAACGACTCTTGATCATGTACCTTAATGTCCCTTTGACATCTTCAATCTCATCTTGTTTCAGTTCCATGTCCAGTAAAACATTCATAACACCAGCTAATCCATGGGCAGCTCCCCAGTACCTTTTCCCCCTCGACTCGTACATCAAAGGAGATTTGAAGTTTTCTAATTTCGACAGTTTTCTACCTGACTTGATGAGTTCATTCACAATTGCTCTCTGTGAAACAAAATTCGAATCTCGAGTTTTAGGTATGCCTTTGTTGTTAATTAAGGTATTGAGGAGTTAAATTTGCTAATAAATTTGTTTACCATTTGGGAGATGGATATTGTGCCTTTGCCAAGATGTTTATTTAAGAAAGAACATGCCCATAAGTACCCTGCTCTGCCATAGAACAAGTCATCTACAAGATCAATTGGAAGTTTAATCTGGAAAACAATCAAACGGCAAAATTAATTAGAAAACATAGGCTCGGAACCAGTATTTTTACACGGAACATAAATATACGAGTATATAACAAGTGTGGGGTGAAGAGTTTAAGTTATATACATCGTCATCAATAACATCATTAAGTCACATTTACCTATTGTCGCAGATAACCAACATTACAAATGCTCACATTTTGAGATAATTTTTCGAGTGACCTGATAAGATGTGTATAGTGTATATAACTTAAAAATAACTGAAATCTCAACAAACATAAGGATAGTAAATTCAATGTGAGAACATTCGTCAAATCCTAGATCCGCCTCTAATTAGAAAAATAATTGAATCACATTATCAATCTCGAAGAGCAAAGAGGAGAAAATGTTTGAATACCTCTTTGAATTTGGTCAGAAATTGTTGACATAACTGATCATCACCATTGTTCTTAGCAGCAACAGCACCAAGAGCATAAATACCTGCATGCCCTCCTATAAATGTAGGTGGTCTGCATATTTTTATTTCTGAATATTGTTAGCGATCCATAGATAATTTTCTTCCTAGAAAAAGTTAAATTTTTTTCACTTTTTTAAAAGTGAAATGAATATCCAAACACAACTTCAACTTCCATTAGCCTATAACAATTTCGACTTCAAAAACTTTTCAAATTTTTAAAAATCAAATATATGTTCAAACGCCCACTAAGTTTTGAATGCATAATTCACTATACTGGCTTGTAATGCCAATAAATATGCACTTTAACAAAAGTGCTAAAGCTTTACCGGCATTAGTTAATTGCCCCTTGGATTCAATGTCGTTATAGGCTTTAGGGGAATTTACAAAGATTGCTAAAATTTAATTGTCAATAATTGCCTCTTAAAAAAACATAATTTAGCGGCAATTAAGCTATTGCCGCTAGATATTTTTTGGTGTAGTAATTTCAAAAGTGAGAACCTAACTACTGAATATTAAATTTAAATCCTGAATTCACCTCTGGACTGTGAACACACATGCTCTAGTACCATGACGAATTATGATCTTATTCAAAGATTTACAACATCGGAGAACATACTTTTATTTACTTAATTATGTAATTAGACGTACCCCGAACCATCGCAAGCAGTGTCACAAGCCTGAATTATGTCACAACAAAGTGCAAGATCATCCCTGTTTGCAGTAACTTGGTATGATTTGAATAGTAAATAAGCAGTCCCTAAAGTGCCAGTGTAAAGTCTGTAGTCATATATACGTCTTCCTTTTGCTGCCCATGTCTCCCTCACAACCTAATTAGGAAACAAAACTAACACATAGTAAAAAATTTGAATCCGTCTAGCGTCTTTTCACAAGAGTTTTATGTCAATAAATAAAAGAAGTTGTTATAAAAGAAAAGAATACTTCATCTTTGAGGTTGATAGCATCTTGCTTGAGCCTTTGAGAAATAGTGTCATAAGGAAGAGATAGAAGTTTGGATAAAGAGTCTTTTGCATTTTCAGGGGCCAATTCTTGAATTGTAAGGTCAGGCATTTCATTAGGGTAGTAACGTTCTGCCATCTTTCAGCTTTCTGATTTTTCTGTCAAATTTCTGTGACGCTAAATGTAGTAGATTTGTGTAGAATGAAGGTACCAGTTGAACATATATATTGAGAGAGATCTTTGGAATTATCTGGATGATGAGATGATGGAATTTTTTATTTTTCTTTTGGGATGCTTGTAGAAGCTAGTAGTATAAGTACAAGAAGAAACAAGAATGCACCGCTTACTTTTACATCTCTACTTTCTATAAACATTGTGTATGATCAAATATGCCCTCAAATTAGCAAAATAGCTTAACAAAATAGTTGTAAGGGCAAAATGGACTATTTTTTTTGTTGTTGTTTTGGAACAAGCGTTGGTGAGAAGAGGATTTTTTGAGCTTTTTTGCTAGCCGGGGGAACATTTTTGAGCCAAAAACGAAATGTAGAAGACATTTTTAAGCCAAAAACATAACGGAGGTTAAAACTGACCCATTTTAAATAGTTCATGAGTGTATTCCCTTGAAAAAATGCCAGAATGTGATGTAAAAACTCATGTTCTGGACTCAACCTTTGGGAAAATGACAAATATCTGGGATAGGTTCTAATTGGTACCTTAAATATACTCTTGAACTGTTTTGGTACTTCAAATTTATCAAAAGTGAAAACTTTTGGTTGAAATATTTAACAAACTATACTCAATTAGATTTAACAGGGACTAGTGAATAAATCAAGATTTAACATGAACCCACATTTGGAGGTGCAATTTTTGTAATCTATGCTATTTAGTGTAGCTATTTGAAGTTTAGTTTCTTCCTTGCAAGTTTGGTAAAGAGACAACATGCAAGAAATGTAATAGAAAGCACAAGTTGATTCTACATCATATATGGTAATACATCCACCTTAGATACAAGATTTACATAGCTGATTCTCTACAATCTACAGTATATTCTGTATGTACAAAACTAGAGTTCATAAGCAGGGAACCTCGTTTCCATTGGTTCTATCATGTCGAGAAAGAGATAAGCCATTCCTCCGATTCCTTCAAACAACGAGTATGGGCGATCACCTCTGTGCATAACTCCCTCCGAAAAAAGTGTTTCAGCTCTAGCATGCAGAAAGCACGCGAATGCCTTTGCCTTGTACAAGTACTCAACTTTACCTGTCAAACGATATAGTGAAAGAAATACATAGGAATTCCCACTAACACCATGGCAAATTCCAACCCGTTTGAGTAAGCCCCGATTCCAAACCACCTCAGCTGCTTCTGCTGCTGCCTGCAGAAACTCGTCACTGCTGAAAACCTGAAAATATATGACAACGGATGAGCAGATGTTCAGACAATTTGCTGAAGGGGATCAAAATGAAATAAAACTACAAGTTGTAGTACAACGATTAGGCAGCCGTGCACCACCCTAAGCAAAGGCCAACTTTCAGATGCTACCCAAAACAATTGGATCTTCCTATTGACTTTTTAGTGAAGGGGACATCATGGTGATATAACAACAATGACGACATACCCAGTGTAATCCCACAAGAGAGGCCTGGGGAGGGTAGAGTGTACGCAGACCTTACCCCTACCTTGGGAGGTAGAGAGGCTGTTTCCGATAGAGAACATGGTGATATGAGGTAGGTATATCAAAAGGCCCTTCTAAAAGACTAATACTCTGAGCAGCAATGTCCAATGCACATATCAGAAAGCCCTTCCAGGCTCATAGTGGGATTTCTTCTCATGGATGATGAGGAGTTGCAGTAACTATAAGGAACTAGCATCAATATTACTCTGTTACTGCAAGTTATTAAAAAGGGTATCAAGATTATTCCATACCTTAGCTGCTTTTATCAGAGTAAGGGCAACACCTGGAGCACCATGGCACCAATGTACAAGTCTGTCAGATTCACTTCCTTCACTTGAGGGGTAATTTCCACTAGGAAAACGATTTCGGATCATGTAACGCAGTGTGTCCTGCACATCCTTGGCCTCGTCTGCTTTCAGTTCCATGTCCATAAGTACATGCATTATCCCAGCTAATCCGTGAGCAGCACCCCAGTATCTCTTTCCATGCCATTCATACATTAGAGGACATCTTCCTTTACCCATTTTTCGCCCAGACTTTATAACCTCAGCAACAACTGCTCGCTGCAGAAAAAAATGCAAAGAAACTAAAAGCCATTCATAGTGGGGTATAAGACGTCGAAGGTGATTGAATTTGTGAAGTTTCTTACAACTCGGGTCGGAGATATTGTTTCTCTTCCAATATTTTTGTTTAAGAATGAACAGGCCCACAAGAAACCAGCCCTCCCATACAACAACTCATTTGGAAGATCTTTAGGAAGCTCAATCTGCATTTGTAGATAGATAATGAGGAGACTATTGACATCAACAGGAAAAACTCTCTGTGGAACAATGAAAAGGAACCTCTTTGAATTTTGTCAGATAGTGGTCACACAATTGTTCATCCCCACTGTGTTTGGCCACAACTGCACCAAGAGAAAAAACACCAGCCTGTCCACATATGAAAGTCACACGCCTGCAGTTTCACAAATTAGAGTTCAACTTTCCTCATGCATTTTACCTAAAAGATGCATGTGGGAGATCATGAAACAGAAACTTCTATTGGATTGTCTGGTCGGATCATTTGACTAGTGCTTTGAAATTTCTATTAACCCAATCAGAATGACCGAAGAGAATAGGAAAAATGCAGAACACCAACCAAGTAGGCCAAATCACAAAACCAGAAAAAAACTAAACACACGAGCAACCCCACACACACACACACAAAAAAAAAAAAACACCAATTAGTGTACAAAGGAGCCTACCAACTGTTACAGGTTTACTCCCATCTTATTAGAGACTAGTTTACTTCATGGGCTTCCCTATCCGATACAATACTCACCACTCTCTTTAATTTACAAATTACTTGATAATTGAGATAACGATACAGAAAAACTCACAAAAATATAGAGAATTTAACTTGAAACTAGAACTAAGGATATAAAAAAACAGACAATGGCTTTTCCTAATAGTCAACACATATAGAAGGACCTTCTACACGTATCAATTTCCTCCTCCTCTATTCATCTTCTTAACCTTCTATTTCCTTTCCTATTTCAGCCACTCTGCATTGAATTTCATGAAACCATTTGGTGATCATTTAGAAGATTTCTTCCAGTCATATACTAGCTATTTGAACCTCAATATGTCTATTTGTATATCATTAATGACCAAATGAGTAATTGACAATCAGAAAGACTTCCCATGCAGACTAATTAAAACCACAAGATATGTTCGTAAACCAAAAAAGTTCTCATTTTTCTTTATACAAAACAAATCAAACTTAAGCTCAAATCATAGGGAAAAGGAACAATATCAAACAGTCTCTATAACTGTCTAAAGCCAAGAAACAACAACAACAACCCAGTATAATCCCACGAGTGGGGGTCTGGGAGGGTAGAGTGTATGCCGACCTTACCGCTACCTTTGAGAAGGTAGAGAGGTTGTTTTTGAAAGACCTCGGCTGAACAAACAGTGAAAAAGAGGCAATAGCAACAACCAGAAACAACAACAAGATAATAAGATATTGTGGCGTGAAACAACAAGTAGTACTAGAAATCCAAAAATAAGGGAAAGAAAGAAATAATATTAAACTCTGGAAAAGGGAACGAAAATAGGCCCGATTAGTAACTAACAATCTACCCTAATCCTCGACCTCCACATCCTCCTACCAAAGGTCATGTCCTCAGTGAGCTGAAGTTGCGCCATATGCAGCCCAATTAGTCACCTCAATACTTCTTTGGCCAACCTCTCACACCTCCTAAAGCCAAGAAACACTACCCACTAATCAAACGCGAATTATGCAGAAAGAGAGAGAGGGGGTACCCAGAACCACGTGAAGCAGAGTCGCAAGCCTTGATAATATCAGAACAAACAGCAAGATCATTCTTGTCACGAGTAACTTGGTAAGCTTTAAACAACAAAAAAGCAGTTCCCAAAGCTCCTGTGTAAATTGTATAGTCACTCACACTTCCCCCTTTACATACCCATGTTTCCTTCACAATCTGAAACATAACAGAACTAAAATCAGAAAGAAAAAAATTCAAACAGGAATTTACACAAACACCTGGTAGGCATTCAATACTCGGGTCGAAAAACAGCACTTAGAGAGAACTGAGTACCGTTTCTTTGAGGTCCAAAGCAACCCTTTTGAGCTTCTCACAAACAGTTCCATAAGGCAAATACAGAAGCTCCGACAGTGGATCATTTGGTCCTTCAAGAAATGATTCTTTAACTGTAGTTTCATCAACAAAACTAGGCATGGTGTTTGCAAAGAAACGGTCTGCCATCTCTTTAATAGTAGCTCGTTATTTTGCTACTTCCCTTTGCGCCTTATTTGCACTGTTTCCGTTTTTGCTGGTCAGTGATGGAACGGAAATGGAGGCTTGCAGCTGATTCCGTGTGTAAATGTTTGAGCACAATGTAGAAAATTCTTCTCAAAATATTCCACTTTTTCATAGTAATTGAATTAAATTTAAATTAAATTTATGTAGTAATACTTAAAATTAAAATATTGTAAGTTATATAATTCTTTTAATATTAATATGATAAATAATTAAAAATATTGATCAAATTTATATAATAATGAAAATTATAACAAATATTTTGAGAGGGGAGAAGTAATATTAATGTTTTTCCTTTAGTTTGTAGGTTGTAGTAAAATCTTTGGGAAATCAACATGAATATCCCTGTCGAAAATAATTATCCGAAAATATATAATTAAAAACATTATAACTCATTGTATTTTGGAAAAAAATTGTGAAGAAGAAAAGTAAGAGAGATTAAATGAAAAAGAATATAAATAGCTGGCGCTGAGGTAGCATGCCACGTGGCATCCACCACACTCACAAAGGTAACAATGTACCTTTTTTTGGTGTAGACGAAAGGTGCCTATAGTATTGTTGCGATCTATGTAGCGAGAAGTATCTATTTGGACTATAAAAATGTCTCAGAATTAAAACAAAATATAAAGCAATGCCAAAGAGGCAAGCAAGAATTGGAAAAATACGAACAAGAACTCAATCGACTCGGCTCAAAGTGTACAAGCTAGTAGAAGGTAAAACATGAATTGTACCCTTTGGTATTATTTTTTATTTCGAAATCCATTCACCCGGGCTTTCACCTCATGTGGTGATGGGGGGTTTGGCAATACATGTCCCCCTTTGGTATGTCACTATATATAATCTAACCCGCACTTCAAAATTAATAATGATAAAAGCATTTAAGACACTATTCGTATTAACTGTTAGCGTAGATCATGTTAATTGCATTTTGTTGCACTGGTTGTTGAGATAAACAAAAACCTGTTATTCTAATCGATCTCTCACATCTTATAATTGTTGCAGACGATATGTCAAAAGCTGCAATTCGAGTTCGGGCTGACAAGGCAACTGAAAGTGAAAAACCATGACTTAGTTTCGCATTTTAATTTCCTCTTGTTCTTATTTAATGTATAGATATTAAGTAGCAGATGCACAAAATTGTTGTGGAGGCTAAAATTGTACACTCTTACCTTCTCAGACCCCGTGATGTGGATGCGTTGAAGCAATTAAATTAAGTATTGTATTATATTTTTATTAGTTGTCTTTATTATTCTTGAATAGAATTTATGTCTCATAGTTTCATAAGGACTAAGTTTAGTTATAGTTATTAGTTTAGAATAGGATTTACGTTTCCTACTTGCATAAGAGTTACACTTTCTATTGCTGTAAGAATACTCCTATTTAAAGGGATTTTGGAGGAATAAATCAGTAAGTCTAGTTTAACAAAATACAAGAGATAGGAGTTCTCTCTTCCATTGAATTCTAAGGTTTCAACCTCCCTTTAACGAGTTGAATTTATATATAGTCTTGTGACTCGATCCTTCTCCAAAGATCCTAACACTCCGCTTTTTGAGATTACACTTGGATTTTTGTTGTTGTTTGAGGCTAAAACTGTGTTCTCTTCAATTTAGCTGCTAATTATGTGTAGTTAGACAACTTCCTCAATTAATTAAGGACATGGAGTTTCTACTCTTAGCAAATATAAGCCGTGTTGCTTTTGAACGATTGTAAGATCTTTGTTTAGTTTGTTTTCCTATATACCAATAGCACATCGTGTGAATTATGTCTGGATCATTGAAGATGATTACAGCGTTGAAGATCCTATTACTAGCAGTGTTCTCCCTATCCTGCACAAGGAGCTTGTGAACAAAAGGAGGAGTTACAGAGTTGCTTATCAAAAAGTTGCTTGTTCCTAACATTCCACAAGTGCCAAAGAATGAAAGGAACAAGGATAGGGCATGAGGGGTGAGTCAGTTTAAGTGTATGAGTTTCCTCAGCCAATTCGAAGGCTCGACTGAGGAGCCCGTAATCTGTAGAGTATCCTCCCTAAAGCATGGAGCTTGGTCCAGCCAATTCAAAAAGTTTCTGTTCATCCCAAATTTCAACTGGTAAACAAAGCTCCAAGCTTTAATAATACTATTCCCAGGACAAAAGGTTGTCTTTACACAAGAAGCACTAACAAAAGTTTTAAACAAAAAATAAATAAAAGACAAGACATTGTTCTTACGCTCTACAAACAATATTTGTCCGGTCAATCAATATACATTATTTGATGAGTAACAGCATGCACTAGACGACTTTGGCACATTAGTACTCGATACCAGTTCTTGTAGGAGGTGTGTTTTACGCTATTGCTTGCATTATTCATGATTTCTCCATAAACATTTCAGTAGGTTCAAGGCATCCCCTTACTGCATCATGCCCAAGTTGGGCTCTTTCGTTGTCTCCAAATCCAAAGACTCGTCCACAATTGGTGACAACAACAGTGTGGTATAAGCCAGTGCTAATTTGAGATATGTGGTGGGATCTCAAGCTCTCCAGGATACGGGGCTTCAAAACTTTATCTGATGCTCCTCTGTCAAGGAATCCGAGGCTACCAAAGCCCATCCAGCCAAAGCCATAAACAGAACCATTGTCCACAAGGACAAAAGTTTTCCTCTTACTTGCACAAACCTACCAAAATCATAAAATTTAATAGAAGTTTGATTAAACAATGGGGCACGCAAAATAAAGCTAGGACTAGGAAGACTGTTATATACTTTACAAGCCTCGAGTTACTTCTTATCATAACAGCCATTCACTTATTACTTGGGTTACACACTAGTTAAGAGTAATTCCGTATTTCCAAATATTGCCTTAGCTAATACTGATATTGTAATATCAACTAGCAAATGTAAAAGAATGCCAGACCTGAACTGCTAGTTGGCTCTTGAGGCTGGTCAAGTGTGACGGAGTAGTCTTATCAATCTCATCACCATGCCCCAATGCACCACAGTAACCTTTCCCCCAAGTATATACCTGCAATCACGAAAATCAATTGTCACTAGCACTTTATTCTTCTTCTTTCTTTCCGGTGTTTAGTGGTAAGTAAACCAAAATAACTGTGGTGTCCGGACCATCTTTTAGCATACTTTCTTAATCAAATGAAATTAAACTATCGTGTTATTTTAGGTACAATGACTTACGTATCCAGTGGAATCCAGTGCCACAACATGCTCATCGCCAGCAGAAACACGAGCCACATTAATGCCCTTCCTCCTAAACGACTGGATTGCACGCGGCTGAAGTTCATTCTGCTGTTCTCCGTGACCAAGGCAGAAATTAGTACCCGAACCAAAAGAGTACAGAGTCCCATCATCAGACACTGCAAGGGCATAACTAGGACCAGCAGCAATCTGCACTACAGAACCTATAGATGCCAGTAGTTCTATGCATGTCGGTGTTGGCCTATCCAATGTGTCACCATGACCAAGTTGACCATGTCCATTAGTTCCGCATGTGAAAACATGGCCTTTCCTTGTGAGAAACATAGTAAAACTGAGACCTGCAGCAACCTGAACCAGTTCCAACAGTAGTGAGCAGTGTATTAAAACTTAACAGCAACATCCCCATGTCAGACTATGAAGTGGTTTTGTCTCTACCATGCAATTTACATAGCATAAAAATTTCCAATTGGTTAAGATCAAATTTTAAAATGGCTCGAAATTTTTTTACACCACATTGGACATTACCTGAATTCATTAGATGATGACTGGAACCCCATGTATCATTAATTTGGCATTTTATTTATTAGTTTTTAAAGCTACTACAAAAGTGAGCCCAACTTTAAAGACAAACGAACCCAAAACATTTACAGACAATGACAATGCAGAATAGCATCACATTCACATTGCTGGGAACCGATTAGATCCGCATTAGCACACAATGGTATTTACAATTTACAACTGAAATTAATGGACATTTCATAGGTATTGCCCAACTCTGTTTTTCCCTTTCCTTAGTTGTATGGGAATAGAAGATTTATCCTTGTGATGCAAGGGTCTTCTAATTTTGGATCCTAAACCTTCGTTTTCACTTTTAGTTGTACACTATAGAAAGAAATTTACCTGCTTGACAGGAATATTTTTCAATGCTTCAACCATTCTTGGCCTGAAGATTGGGCGTCCGGTGTCTCTATGCCCACAACAGTATGATGAGTTGTCTCCACATGTGAACACCTATACCAAGAATTGTAAGCCTCATGAATGATAGAATAGTCATTCCAATAGTATGTATATACATTCTGTATTGTAGAAGAAGATAAACCATGAGAGGTTTTAGCATGTTTACAACAGAGAGAGATTCTCTAACACACTTTGACTATTGCTTATTTGCACCGAGTACCTGCTACCTCTCACAAAAATAGATACAGTATATCTCTGCCAACCAAGGCTTAGGTAAATGAGAAGAAACATCATAGTATTTTTTTGACTCTACTAGGATTTGAACCTTGGTCTCCAAAATTTGCATCACCTTCATTGACCAGTAGGTCACACAGGTCACTCTAAGTGTGACCTACATAGGTGCTTTCTCTGGCTAAACTTCTCTTAAGGATTTAAAAGAAAAAACATTAATATGCAACAAGCTTTTTTTTCCTGAGTCATGCGGATTAAACAGACGAGTCATCATGATCTTTTTTCCTATATTTTTTTGGACAGACGAGTTTCTTTTTTTGGATAGATGAGTGCCATAGAAAATACTCATTGTAAGGAGGATCTCTGGCTTCGAGGTTAATATGTTTGTTTAAGGGTGGTTCAATACAAGGACACACTCGTCTAATCTTGATAGAAGGTTGCTTCATTGTGGATGTCCCTTGCACTCCACTTGAGGGCCATATAGGACATCAGGTCATCAGCTAAGATAAGCTGCTTTTGCAACCTACTGTGGTAAAGGGATGTCTAAGTAGTAGGACAGTTGAGAGGTTCTCTCGTTGTAAGGAGTACCAACCCGCTCCTTATAGCAAAAAATAATCTCTATTTACTTTATTGCAGTAGCACTAGCCACTATAAATTGGCAGAATGGTGACTGATTTTCAAAGGAAAAAGTGAGCAGAAGTATTTGACCAGCACTTAGAAACTTAGGAATAGATCCCTGGACTAGTGCAGTTTCTTGATTACACCTTGTCGGTAAGTTTTAGGTCTAACCAGTTTCCGCTCACCTCAACTATTTCTACTACCTCCCACCAACAAAGTATTGACCAACTCTGTACACTAAAACTTGGGCAAATAGGAAGAAATCACCTAGTATATTTTGTCACTAGTCTCCAAGGTTGGCACCAACTTCATTGACCACTAGACCACACCTTGTCGGTAAGTTTTAGGTCTAACTCATACTAAAACAGTAAGAAAAACATTTGCAGAGTGGCATGGTGTGGCAGTTCTTACACTTTTCAAAGTCAATATATATTTCAACAATATTAGTATCAGTCCTCCAAGGGAGCCTCTCATAAAAAAATTCTCAAAAACCAAAAATGAGATTGAATTGCTTGTTTTCAATTACGTTCTTCTTCTTTCACCTTCTTTACTTTACTCCTCAACAGAATAAGGATTTCCACCTTTTTGTCCTTTTCTTTTCTTTTAGTAGCTACAATAAAGTAAGAGGCTTATTTCCAACTCTCATAGTTTCTTCCCTCTAAATTAGATCTCTTTCTTTCTTTCTCTTAGGAGAGAGAGATGCATCAAGAAGAGAACAAACTAGGAAAAGAGATACTATGGCTAACGGAGTAGATAAACTAGCCACAAACATAAGATGAAAGACACACAAGTCATTACTTGAGGCAAACAAGTTTTGTGTAGTCCCTTCAGGTTAATCTAAAGTCTCCTCAAACAATACTAACATATTATCTAGCTAAGCATTTTCTTTTTATACTCATACAACAACAACAACAACAACAACAACAACATACAAGGGCAGCCCGGCGCACTAAAAATCTGGGGAAGGGCCTAACCACAAGGGTCTATTGTATGCAGCCTTACCCTGCATTTCTGTAAGAGGCTGTTTCCACGGCATGAACTCGTGACCTCCTGGTCACATGGCAGCAAGCCAACAACTTTACCAGTTACTCCAAGGCTCCCCTTCACAACAACAAAACATTTCCAGTGAAATCCCACAAGTGCAGTCTGGGGAGGGAGGATGTACGCAGACCTTACCCCTACCTTTTTGGGGGTAGAAAGGTTGTTTTGATAGACCCTCGGCTATTTTCTTTTATACTAGTAAGTAAAAATAAATCGAAAAAACGTTTACATCATGCATGCAAAAAACAAAGTGCACATTACTGTAATAAAATAGAAGAAGTTGATAATATATGACGGTTGCCTAACCTGTCCAGACCCTGTGACAAAAGCAGCATGATTATGAGAAGCTGAAACTTGGGCAACTTGTACGGGAACAGGAAAGTTAATTCGAGTAAATTCCACACACTGAGTTGTTTCAGGCCCATGACCAAGGACGCCGCATAAACTGGAACCACAAGAGTATGCTGCTGATTCATTAATTAGCAGCGTGTGATACCTGCCACTCCTTATTTGCATCTGCCAATAACTTGTTACAGTAAGTAACCACAAACGATGAAGTCCTAGCTGCAGATTATCCTAGTAAACCGAGTAACTAAAATCTACAGATATTAAGGTCAGAAAGATAGAAATCAATCAGCAACTAAGCCTCAAATCACAAAATAGTGAGGTCAGCTGTATGAATAATCGATATCCATTCCATTCTATTCAGTCCCATTTCTTTGCAATACTAAAAAAATCACTAAACCTCGCATACAAGTCCCTAGCCAAACTAAAAAGACACCCTTCAAACATGGATATACCTAGTATTGACTGCTATATGTGAATCAGATAATCATGTTCTCCATCGACAAGCATATCTGACTAACAACAGAAAAAACAGTTTCTTAAAACATTCCATCTATCTATCTATGTGTTCGTGTGTGCGTGTATTTTGATAAGTAACATTCCATTATATATTTACTAGTCCTAAAATAGCCACAAAAAAAAAAAAAAAAAACATTCAACATAAGAAAGCAAACATTTGCAAATGAATTATAGTTTTCAAAGAAATAGTACATTGCCTGCAGAGGTTTCAACCATATCAGAGGACTGTTCCACGGCCTGCAAGAACCTCAAAAGGCGCTTCCAATTGTCGTTACATCGGTTCAGTAGCTCTTTCTGAGCATTACAATGCAGAGAGGCATAGATTGGACTCAATCCACATAGCTGAAAAGCAGCATAATCTACCAAAGACTTGAACTTTTTAGGAAACAAACCATGTGTCCCCCTAAAAGTTCTTGAAGTTAGCTCTAAACTTATTAAATCAATAACAGCTAATCGACCCGACATCAATATTTCAAGAATCAAATGTGTTGGCAAATCCTCCATTAAAGTTGACCTCAAACGATCCCCCATCTTCACCCCACAAGAAGAATCACCCAAAATAGCTTCTTTTTTGTTAAAAGAACAATTTTTTAAACGAAAAAGGTAACAATTGACACACTTTATCAAGAAAATATCAGATGTAAGAAAATTTGATGAAATTGAATAGGAAAATGAAGAACTTGGGGGGGAAATTTTATAATCTAAATCGAAATATATCATCAAAAACAAGAGCCCCAAAAGGCTTAAACTTTTTTTTCTAGCAAATTACAAGAAAAAACTCCAAAACCCCACCAAGACAGGAACTTTATAAACTTAAATTTGAGCAAATATCGGATCTAATAAATCAAAAATCGGGTCATGGGGGCCTTGATAAACAAGAAATTAGGGGGGAATTCAATGCTAAAAGTAGGTAAAGAAACAGTCTAATAGTGGAATTTTTTTTTTCTTAAATAGAAGTGGGAAAAGAGGAAAGCGACTAGTTAAAGCTTTTTTCCCCTTTTTTTCGGTGCCAATTAACAAATGCTGACTGGTGAATAAAGTATGAAAGATTAACGAGCAAGGCAGAGAAAAAAAGATTACAGACAAAAAATGTCCAACTTGGAAAGACACCAAAGTTACTGGCAAAGGTTTCTCTTTTTCTTCTGCTTGCTTTATGGCCACATTTCCACTGATTTTATTCCTCCCTCTTCTTCTTTTTTCCAATTTGGTGAGGTCCGATTAAATTCGAATTTATCTCAGAAAAGTTGGGAGGTAACTGTTAAAGATTTTCTCTAGAATAAATCTTTCTTTTAATAGATTTCTTTTTGTTTTTCAATCTTCGGAAAATACGGCATTGTATTATTGTAAGTTCGTTGTTCCAAGCATTTTCTGAAAGTAAAAACAAATTTTAAATCTTAATGCAGGCAATGCATATTTCGTTGAATCAATTTTTTTCTCACATCGCGTATAAGGGGAATCGAACTCTCTCTGCTCGTATTTGGGATAAAAGTTCTTTAGCAAAGATGATTCTATAACCTGAGTTCAAATTCTAAACTTTTAGCTAGCGTTTGACCATATTTTGGATTAGATTTTAAAATTTTATTTTCAAACATTTGTTTGGTATGTGAAATTTGATTAGATTTTAAAAATTCAATCTTCATATATTTTTAAGTTTCTAAAAACTAACTCAGACCAGTTTTTGGAGTTTTGAGACTTTCACTCATAAAACTTCAAAAACATTTCGAGTAAAATGCATGCCCAAAATTAACTTCAAATTTCAAAAATCACAACTTTAAAACTTGAACTTTTAAGTTTCAACTTCGAAATTCATAACCAAACGGAAGCTTAATTAAAGATGAAAAGTACTTACTACTGCATCATAATTTTTGTTTGTTTATTTATCTATCTTCTTTTTTTATTATTTGTTTTGATTTGGTCAAAACATGATCTTCCATTTTCGTGGAAGCTCTGAAACTGTTTGATTTGAGCTGTTGCTCTTGTTATTATGTTGGCGTCATTTACAAGTACATTTTGCAAACGTGGACAAGTTACAGCATCCCACGTAGGACAATTTTGTGAAAGTTCCCTGTCACCAGGCATTATTTTGGAGGACTTCATTTGTACACGGCTACACGCCATTATATATCTTTTTCTTCCTAAATCGATTATTAAAATTTTAAAAACGTAAAATATAGATTTTGTTGTAAATAAAATATATTGTGGATATCCATGGATCCCACATGTACGGTAGAAAGCTTAACTTTCCAAGTTACTTAGGCTTATAAAAAGCCTACAAAATGTATGGATGAAACACACCTAAAAATAGAAAACAAAAGGGCTATTGTTTTTCCTACTCTCTTTCAATATATATTTTTCTTTCTTCTCTCCCCTTTGTTCTTGTCTTTATTTCACAATACGTTATCAGGCTTTGATTTTTAGTTGCACTACTATCATTCGACTAAGTTGTTTTCATCATGTCCAATTTGTCAAAGCTAGAATTTGTGGCACTCGATATTACCGGAAAGAATTATTTATCATGGGTCCTTAATGCTGAAATTCACCTTGACGCTAAAGGTCTTGGAGATACTATTAAACAAGAAAATAAAACAACAAGTCAAGATAAAGCTAAGGCTAGATTTTTCTTCGGCATCACCTCCATGAAGGATTAAAAACTGAATATCTGACTGTGAAAGATCCACTTGAATTATGGGTTAGTTTGAAGGATCGATATCACCACCTAAAATTTATGGTATTACCAAAAGCTCGATATGACTGGATACATCTTCGATTCAAGATTTTAAAATCGTAACTGAGTATAATTCTGCTATTCATAAAGTAAGTTCGATACTAAAATTATGTGGACATACTATCACTGATGAGGACTTACTGGAAAAAACTTTTTCCACTTTCCATGCTTCAAATGTATTGCTACAACAGCAATACCGCGAAAAGGGGTTCAAGAAATATTCGGAATTGATTACATGCCTACTTGTGGCTGAGCAGAATAATACTTTGTTGATGAAAAATCATGAAGCCCGTCCCACTGGATTTGCTCCATTCCCTGAAGCGAATGTTGTAGTAGCATATGATCAGTCTGAAATAAGATAAAATAATTATCGCGACCGTGATCGTGGCTATGGTCGTGGAAGTGGACGAGGACGTGGCAGAGGACGAAATAATTATCGTCATTATGGTGGTGGAAATAAACATGAGAATAATAAAAGTTCTCAAAATAATCCTTCAAGAGGAAAATTTAATATTTGCCACCGATGTGGTATGAAAGGTCATTGGGCACGTGCTTGTCGTACGCCTGATCATTTTGTCAAACTTTATCAAGCTTCTCTCAAAAGAAAAGAGAATGATGTGGAAGCTCACTTGACCTTTCGAGGTGATAATGATGAAGAAGCAGCTCCCTCAAACAAGAATAATAATGTTCAGGCAAATCTTGCTTATAACGATGATGACTTTAAAAATTTCTCAAATATTACTCGTTTGAAAGCTGAAGACTTCTATGAAGATATTGACTGAAGAACTTATCATCTCACTGGAGAATAAAGTTATAAGAAAAGTTGTTATTTTTCTATTTGCTACTATATCGTTTTTATTAAGTATTTTTTTTCTAAAGCATTATGTCTTATTAATTTCTACATTTCTAATATAATTTTTAATGTTATTAGTTTTTCATATTTCTTATAATATGTTTTTTATTTTTATGAAGAATATGAAAATTCTCAAATCATCAGTTGGACTCAAAATTAATTACGATGATATATGTCTTATAGATAGTGCTACAACACACATCATTTTAAGAGATAAGAAATATTTTTTTTATTTGGTGATGAAAGAAGCTAATGTCAATACCATATCTGGTAGTACAAGATTAATTGAAGGCTCGGGAAAAGCTAAGTTATTATTAACCGGAGGAACAAATTTAACAATTGATGAAGCATTATATTGTAGTAAGTCTCAAAGAAACTTATTAAGTTTCAAAGACATTCGCTAAACTGGCTATCATATTGAGACTACAAATGATGAAAAGATTGAATATCTTTATATTACTACAATGCTGGCGTGAAAGAAATATGTACTTGAAAAATTACCCGCTTTTTCCTCCGGCTTATACTACACAAGTATTAGCATGGTTGAAACACATGCCATAGTAAATCAGAAGTTTACTAATTCAAATGATTTTATTATTTGGGATGACCGGTTGGGCCATCCTGGTTCTAATATGATGCGCAAAATAATTGAGAGTTCATATGGGCACTCTTTGAAAAATCAGAAGATTCTTCAATTTAAAGAATTCTCTTGTGTTGCATGTTTTCAAGGCAAATTGATTACTAGACCATCAATAATTAAAGTTGGAATTGAGTCCCCTGCATTTTTGAAACGTATACAGGGTGACATATGCGGGCTCATTCACCCATCATGTGGACCATTTAAATATTATATGATTTTAATAGATGCATCTATGAGATGGTCACATGTGTGTTTATTATCAACTCGCAACTTGGCATTTGCGAGATTGCTTGCTCAAATAATAAAGTTGAGAGTACAATTTTCAGATTATGCAATTAAGACAATTCGACTCGATAATGCTGGTGAGTTTACATCCCAGACCTTTAATGATTATTGCATATCAACTGGGATAATAGTTGAACATCTGGTTGTCCATGTTCATACTCAAAATGATCTAGCAGAATCATTGATTAAACGCCTCCAATTAATCGTTAGACCAATGCTTATGAGAACAAAACTTTTCATTTCGGTATGGGGTCATGCTATTTTGCATGCAGCAAATCTTGTGCGGATCAGGCCCACAAGTTATCATAAAGTCTCCCCATTATAATTGAATTTTGGTCAGGAGCCAAATATTTTTCATCTTAGAATATTTGGGTGTGCGGTATATGTTCTAATTGCTCCACCACAACGCACAAAGATGGGTCCCCAAAGAAGATTGGGAATATATGTTGGGTATGAATCTCCTTCTATTATAAAATATTTAGAACCTATGACTGGAGATTTATTTACGGCAAGATTCGCTGATTGTCATTTTGATGAATTAATATACCCAGCATTAGGGGGAGAAAATAAACAGCTGAAAAAAGAGATAGATTGGAATGCATTATCACTATCTCATTTAGATCCTCGTATAAATAAATGTGAACTAGAAGTTCAAAAGATAATCTATTTGCAAAATATTGCAAATCAACTGTCAGATGCATTCACTGACCTATCAAGAGTTACTAAATCTCATATTTCAGTTGTTAATGCTCCAATTTGAGTTGATGTTCCAATAGGACAATCAATTAATGAAAATAAGTCTAAACCACGTTTAAAACGTGATAGATCAATCGGTTCAAAAGATAAAAATCCTTGAAAAAAAATGGAGCAAACAATCATTACGATCATAATATGGAGGAAATTGCTCAAGAAGAGAAGCAAGACATAATAATTGATGAAACCTCAGAAGAGGTTGAGGTACCTGAAGAGATCTCAATAAGTTATGTTTCATCGGGAAAAATATGAAACCGAAATAATATAATTGTCGACAATATTTTTGCTTATAATGTTGCAGTTGAAATAATGCAACAAGATGAGGATCTTGAACCAAAATCTGTCGAAGAATGTAGACAGAGAAATGATTGGACAAAATGAAAAGATGCAATTCAAGTTGAATTAGCTTCGCTTGAAAAAATGTGAGATTTTTGGACCTATAGTCCGAACACCTGAAAGTGTAAAACCAGTGGGGTATAAATGGATTTTTGTGCGAAAACGAAATGAGAAAAATGAAGTCGTAAGATATAAGGCACGATTTGTAGCACAAGGATTTTCATAAAGACCTGGCGTTGATTATATGGAGACATATTCTCCCGTGGTGGATGCAATCACTTTCAGGTATCTTATAAATTTGGCAGTTCATGAAAAACTTGATATGCATTTGATGGATGTTGTCACAGCCTATTTATATGGCTCACTAGACAATGATATTTTTATGAAAAATTCTGAAGGATTCAAAATGCCTGAAGCATATAAAAACTCCCAGGAAACTTGTTCAATAAAGCTTCAGAAATTCTTATACGGATTAAAACAATCAGGGCGCATGTGGTATAATCGCCTTAGTGAATACCTATTGAAAGAAGGTTACAAGAATGATCCAATTTGCCCTTGTGTCTTTATTAAAAGGTCTGAATCTGAATTTGTCATAATAGTTGTATATGTTGATGACTTGAACATCATTGGAACTCCTAAAGAGCTTCCAAGGGCAGTAAAATGTTTGAAAAAGGAATTCGAAATGAAAGACCTCGGAAAGACAAAATTTTATCTTGGTCTACAAATTGAACAATTCACAAATGAGATATTTGTTCATCAATCAACATATACTGAAAATATTTTAAAGAGATTTTATATGGATAAAGCACATCCATTGAGTACCCCAATGATTGTAAGATCACTTGATAATAATAAATATCCATTTCGACCTCATGAAAATGATGAAGAACTTGTTGGTGCTGAAATACCATATCTTAGTACAATTAGAGCATTAATGTATCTTGCTAGTAATTCTCGACCAAATATATCTTTTTCTGTAAGCATATTAGCAAGGTTTAGTTCTTCCCCAACACGAAGACATTGGAATGGTATTAAGCATATATTCAGATACCTCCGAGAGACCATTGATATGAGACTATTTTATTCAAATGGGTTCGATTCACGATTAATTGGTTATGCAGATGTAGGATATTTATCTGACCTACACAAAAGTCAATCTCTGACAGGTTATTTATTTACATGTGGAGGTACAACTATTTCATGGCGTTCAACAAAGCAAACTATGATCGCTACTTCTTCAAATCATGCAAAAATAATAGCCATTCATGAAGCAAGTCGAGAATGCGTTTGGTTGAGGTCATTAACTCAACACATCCAGGAAACATGTGGTCTTCCTTTGAAAAGAAATATTTCAACAACATTATATGAAGACAATGCTGCGTGTATTGCTCAACTAAGAGAAGGATACATCAAAGGAGACAGAACAAAACATATTTCACCAGAATTCTTTTTTACTCATGATCTTCAAAAGAAGGGTGAAATAGATGTTCAACAAGTTCGTTTGAGTGATAATTTAGCGGATATGTTCACCAAGGCATTGCCAACTTCAACCTTTGAAAAGTTGAGATACAAGATTGGAATGTGTCATCTTCGAGATATTAAGTGATGTTTTCATCAGGGGAAATAAATACGCGTTGTACTCTTTTTCCCTTAACCAAGGTTTTGTCCCACTGAATTTTCCCTGGTAAGGTTTTTAACGAGGCAACAATCAATACGTATTATAAATAATTATATATATTTCCTTTCACTAGAATCTTTCTTTCATATGGACATCTAAGGGGGAGTGTTGTAAATAAAATATATTGTGAATATCCATGGACCCCACATGTACTGTAGAAAGCTTAGCTTTCCAAGTTACTTAGGCTTATAAAAGGCCTACATAATGTATGGATGAAACACACCTAAAAATAGAAAATAAAAGGGCTACTGTTTTTCCTACTCTCTCAATATATATATTTTTCTTTCTTCTCTCCCCTTTGTTCTTGCTATTATTATTTAGTATATTGTCTTTATTTCACAATAGATTTGAGGTATATTCTGCTTTATTCTTACACACTCTGTGAAACGGTTCCTAACAATATGTTTTGGATGGTTGTTATCTATGGTATTGTATTATGTTATTAGTTTAAATATCATGTTTATTTTGATTGTTACTTAAATTTTATTGTATGGTATGTTTAAATTCATCGTTAGGTAACGATGAAAAAGTCTCATTTTATGTAAAGATCAATTTAGTATAATCGCGGCATTTTTTTTTCTCCTCATCTATCTTTACTTATTATTTTAATAATCATATTTATACTACCTTTTTATAGTAGCTCTACCACGTATCCTATTTTTATTGTAAGTTTATCAGTCAAATTGTTAATATGTGAGATTGTGTAACGATGAAAAATAAATAATCTATCCAAACATCATATTTATTAAAATAATATAGTACGGTACAATATAACACGATAAAAACCCTTGTTCTTTGTACATAATTCCCTTGGTGTCCTTTTAGTTTCGGCCAGGGCCAGCAACTGCTGCTGTCTATTTCCTTGTTAGAGTGGAAAAGAACCGAGGAATAGAAACAAAACTCCGGTGCCCGTGATCCAGTGAGCTGCGTAATCGATCGCCTTAGGGTAATATTCCTTTGTGATTTTCGTATCTGGGTATATATATTGTGAGACCTAGGGTTACAGAATTTCTGCTCTATCCCGAAATTGTTTGTTTTTGTTTTGAAATTGGGAATTCTTCCCCATATATGCTACAAAAAAAGTTATTTCTTACTACATTGAAGGTCTGAGAAGGAACTTTTCGGGTATTAATTTACCTGTACTTGGTAATCATTTGATGAGAAGTAGAAATATGGCGGAGCCACCTTAGGCGAAGGGTGGTCCGGTGCACACCCTTTGTCGGAAAATTATCTGGTGTACAGAGGTTAAATATTAGTAGCTATTATGAGTGTATATTTAATTTTACACACCCTTCACTAAATTCCTGGCTACGCTTTCATAAAAGGTAAAAATGGTAGCTTGAAGAAGAAAATTTTGGACAACGGGAGAGCTTAGATTAGCTATAGAGCGACATATTTTCAAAGGAAGCAATAGAACTACTGTTTACTAAAGGAAGATACAGCGAAACAACTAAAATTCTGTCCTTTTTTTTTCCTGGAGCATATACTCCAAGGATGGTCACAACTCGACAGATAGAAACTACAAAGCTACACACCTGGATGGCAAAAGCTAAAAAATAAACTGTGTCTCAAGTTTTCACCTCAAAAAAGAAGGATACAACATGGGAAGGAACAAAACTACAGCTCATGTATACCAAAAGCTAAAAATAGAGAAAAGGCCAAGATATTCATATCATAAAGTATATCAAACCAAACTGGTAAAAACCTTGAAAATGATCACCTTATTCTCTGTTGAATTTCTCGAGAGCTAGCTTATCAATTATAGTTCATTGACACCATAGTTCCGACTATAAATTGTATTTAATCTAGCAAATCTTGTGAATAATAAGAAACACCAAATCAAACTTAGCTCTCTCATTTATGAAGAAGATTAAATGAAATTCTGTTTTTCTTCTCTCATAAGAAAAGGGTTTGAATATTGATTTTTTGTTAGTAAAATATATGCTAGTTGGATGAAGGACCGCTGACATGACTCTTGTAGTTTTAACTTCACAATTGCTCCAATATAAGGAGATTTTAAGAAGTTAACAAAAATGATGGTTTTGACACACAATAGTGGTAATACGTTGGGTGATTTTAAGAAGACGGTGTCCTGTTTAGTGTTTGATAATACATTTGCTGCATTATGTCGTGGTTGTAGTTCAGAGGGCAATGCGAATCTACCTATAAAGTTGTTGTACAATGAAAAGTAGGGTTTTCCTTCATCGTTGTTTTATACATTCTCTTTTCTCTTTTCAGCTTTTCTCCTTCACGTCTTTTGCTGCCTCTGTGTGTATCATCCATTGCACTTCTAGGTGTTGTTATTTTCTGCTGCGCTGTTTGATGGAAAACCAGTCACTTTGTGATGATAACATGGAGGAGGAGGAAGCAGAGTATGTGTTGCTTGATCTGGATGGTGTTTCTTCCGAAGTTTACATTCCCCCAAATGCACCATATGTTCTCTCGGTATGATCCCAAGTTTACTTTTCTGTTTAATTGTTTTGATGTTCTTATAGATTCAAAACTGAGTGGTATCCCCTTCGGCTTTTCCTTTTATTTCTTTTGACTTGTTAGGTACTCAATGTTTTCAAGAAGTTCTATAATTCTATACAACTGGATTGTTCGTTCTGCTTCTTTAAAATAATACAATTGCTTTGTTTTTTCAATTTTGTTAATTTTTTTCGCAGGGTCTTGACACATTGAACCCCATCTTGACCATTGATGGCAAAATCAAGCTGGTGAGTTGATAGTTCCAAGGCTGATTCAAGTGCACAACGTTTGTGAATTTTATAATCATGTTTACAATTCTTGTAAAGTTATATGTATCTCTTAGTGACATTAGTTGTTAGTGTGGTAATATTCTTATAAAGTTATGTATCTCTTTAGTGACATTAGTCATTACAGTAGTCAAACATCTCAATCCCACTGACATCCTTACACTCCAATAGTGCACCACACTTACAGCAGTAACATTACAGACACTTCATTGTCTAACTATTTCTTGCAAAATAGACAGTAATGCACTTAAATGGGAACTTTATGGCTGATAGGTCTAGTCCTCACAGTCTTGTATCCATTTCAACCCCCTCTTATTTCTGACGATTTCCTTTGTTTGAGATCTTTCTTGAGCAAAAAGGTTGGTGAAGGGAAAACAAATAAAGATATAATGAAGACTAGATGTAACAATTGTGGTTATACACTCATAAACTGTTGTATCTTTTGATTATTCCCATATGTATATGAATGACCATCAGGCAATTAAGTTGACTAACATATTTTCTGTACAACTATTTATTCCTTTTGTCCGTGCGATTATAGTACTGATCTTTTCTCTGTTTGTGATTATTTCAACTGCTGTTCGTTTCTGTTTTGCAGATTGGAGAATATGATGAGACTATTGGGACATGCCTTGTTTTTAACGAAAGTGGTAAGCCGCACTCCTCTTCTAGCAACATATTATATAGATAGAACAAGAGAAGGCAGGAGATACTTATCTGATTGCTTTAATCTAGCTTTCACGCTGCTGGTGTTGTTCCAAAACCTCAATATATTCCCTTTATCTCACCCCCCCCCCCAATCCAAAAAAATAATAGTGATAATAATAGGGAGTTCTCTGTTCTCCATTGCTTGCTTCTACCATACAAAGCTGCCTGGGGTCAGAACTTATTTCTTTCTAACTGAGCAGCATTTAGATGTCTTTTGGGGCGCAGATTAGTTTATTGTTTTCTAGTTTTGGTTTTCTGGTGTAACTCGGACACTGAGCCAACTCCTGGTATCAATTAATGATAGTTTATGAGTTTATGACAACATTAGGCACATAGTGGATTGAGAACCAGGGAATTGTCTTCTTTAGTTTTCATATGAATGGAGTACGTTCTTTTTGGAACTTGTCTTCTGTCATAGAAATGCAATGGGCTTTCAATTTCTGCAGGAAATGTGGATGCTCCAACTAATGTACATTTGACACAATGAAACATAAATAGGCAATCACACTTCTACTGCACCCTGCCTTCAGAATTTTTTAGTCCATGACTCCTCGGCACAACTCTTTTTTTTCTGTTGTAAAAACTTATATCCATTATTTCTAGTTTCATGATTTTCGCATATTAGTTGGATAATAGAAAAGAACAAAAAGTCTTCGAATCAATCTGGAATTTTGTCAGCAAGCAAAAGTTCTTGCAGATGCCCCTCCGGTGGTCCACGAAGAGGCGGGACCTTCTGAAGCTAACCTTTTTCCAGGAAGACACATGCCAGATCCTAAGCAAACCAAGTCCAAGCAAGTCAAGCCTGTAACACAGCTTCAGAAGATACTTAAGTTCAGGTTGTTGCAGGATAGTGAAACTGAAGATGCAACAGAGAAGCCAAAAGAAGATGAGGTAACTGAGTTTCTTAGTAACGTCGAAGATACTTCTCGAGAATGTATAGAGGAGTTGAAACAGAGCCATTACAACGTAGCAATGGTGTAGCATGGATAATACTAGCATTTTCTTACTAGTATATATAAACGATATAGTTGGCTCAGAACTCAGAAATTTCAGACTTGAGCAAGTTCGTGTCTCATAAATTCAAAAGGCTGTTGCTTTTTTTGTTATTATCGATGTAGCTCTGATGCCCTTGTTTACGCGATTCATTCATTGAATGTATATATAAGGAAATGCTTTAAAATCTTAATATGAAGAAAATGACAATTATGTTGTTTGGTTTTCAAAAATTGGCTATATCTCAATGACCTTGAGGTGTATTTGTCTTTACAAATCCATTGAAAGTGTTTAGTTACCAAATAAGCATAGAATTTTAATTTGCCTTCTGATATAATTCATTTTCTTATTTCATCTTGCAGCTTGTTGGCTTGATTCATCTAACTCTAAGCAATGCAAACAATCAAAATGGTTTAAACTGAGAAAAAAGAACTATGAGTGGCATTAACGTTTGTAAAAAGATTTGTATCATTCCATTTATAGTCCTTTGTATTTATGTAAAACAACAGAAAACACACTAGTATAGGAGCTAATTTATTTATAGTTTCAACCACTAGTTTTTGAAATTACACTTTATACCACTAAAACTCATTCTTCCAGATACATATCACTAAAACTTATTCTTCTGAATACATGTATGTATTGTGTATTTGAGTTGCTTCCAGGTTTCAACGATACTCGTCTTACTTTCCCAGCAGAAAGTCAGAGGTGTTAAAAACAAAGAAATTATTGGAGTTATCTTTCTCTTATGTACTACCTCAGTCTATTTTATATGACATCATTTAACTTGACATGGTGTTTAAGAAGAAAAAAAGACATGGTGTTTAAGAAAAAAAGACTTTTGAAATTTGTGGTCCAAAATAATTTTTAGATATTTATGTGGCTTAAATCATTTCATTAAGAGTAAAAAAAAATTTTTAAAGTTAAATTATTTTTAATTATAGTAAAGTAACATTTTTTTTTTTAGAAAGATTAAAAAGGAAAGGTGACACCTAAAATGGGACGAAGGTAGTGCTTCTCATTTGATTTTAGTTGTTGGTACAATTTATTTCACCAAAGTAAAAAATTGCCAACTTTTTGGAAGAGTAACTTTTCAATTCTTTTTTTTGTTTTTTCCTCCTCGGAAAGCAGGATTTTTCACCATATTATTATAAGGTGAATAAATTTTGAAACTCTATTAGTTCTGAGGATTTATAAGTCAAAGTGCAAGAGTCATTCCATATCCCTCAACAATCCCTTTTCTTTCAACCCATACGTCCAGTGCCGGCTCAATACACAAGCCACTAAAACAAATGCTTTAGTCCTTAATATTTGGGGGCCCATTTTACTAAAAGTAAAGTTAGGTTAAAAAAAAATGAAAAAAAATTAAATTAAGCTAGAAAATAGTTCACAATGGTAATGTATCTCAACACACATGTTTAACAATAATATCTATGTGATTCTAAAATCTTTTTATTAATTGACAATGAGATGCACGTATGGCGCACAAAATGTATGTACGTTCGCATAAGATACACTTACATCGCACGAAATACATGTGTAGTGCACGAGATACATGTATGACACACTCATACGATAGTTTTATTGAATATACTTGGGATCTTTTGTTAAAATTTGACTTTAGGCCATCAATTTTGTTGAACCGTCATGCAAACGCCACACTTACCAAGGTTTAACAGTACTAATGCCCCTAAAGTACTCCTAATTTATTCATCCTAACTATCATTCTTAAATCTCTAGCCCAACAAATTAAACTCTCTCTAAAGCATCGATTAGGCCTAATCTCTCTAAAACAAAATTGATTTCAACTTTCGACCCACACTATTCTCAGTATGAATACAATAATACTCATCAACACATGCAAACCATTTCTTATATTAATTACTCTACAATTCCTTTTGTCTGGATATGGCACCATATCCAGGACAACCCTAAATAAGAGAATGAGCCTTTATGTCTTCACCGTATATCGCTATGTTATGGCTGCAACAACAATGGTTCCAATTGTCACATACTATGATAGGTAATTTGTCTTATTTATGCTTATTTCATTTTAAATATCGAAAAATCGAATAAAAAAAATTGATTATGATCTTGTGTCTCGTAACATGAATACAAGACCATCAATGACCAAGTTAGTCTTTGCTAAGTTGGTCGTACTTGGCCTTCTGGAGTAAGTCTCTGCACTCATTTCTTTTATTTTTTGCTCTATGATATCTCGTATATATCTAACAACGTATGATTCGCTTGACCAGAGTGCCCGTTGCTGGATAATTTTTCTACTCACTTGACCTGAAATACACAACGACGATTTTGACCGCTGCGATGAGCAACACACTTACCGTCATTACTTTTGTTGGTACAATTTATTTCTTCGAAGTCAAAAAATTCCAATTTCTCTTATCTATTATAATTAAAAGAGGAAATAATATACTAGTTTTACTTTAAAATCCACGATATTACAAAAGTAATGACGGGGAGTGTGTTGCTCATCACATTGGCCAAAGTCGCCGTTGTGTATTTCAGGCCAAGTGAGTAGAGAACTTGTTCAGCAACATGTATGTTGGTCAAGAGGATCATACGTTGTTAGATATATACGAGATATCATAGAGCTAGAGCAAGTGAGTGCAGAGACTTATTCCAGAAGGCCAAGTACAACCAACTTAGCAAATACTAACTTGATCAAGGTGCTCTTGTGAAGAGACATAAGATTCAAAATCAGTTTATTTTTTCAAAAAAAGTTTTAATTTGATTCTTTGGTATTTAAAATACAACAAGCATAAAATAAGGTAAATTATCCATTATAATATATGGCAATTGGACCATTATTGTTGCAGCCACATCATGGCGGTATACAGTGAAGACATAAGGGCTCATTCTCTTATCTAGAGCTGTTTTGGATATAATGTCATATCTAGACAGAAGAAATTATAGAGTAATAACAATAAAAAATTATTTGCATGTATTGACGAGTACTACTATATTCATACTGAGAAGAGTGTGGGTAGAAAGCTAAAATCAATTTTGTTTTAGAGAGACTAGGCCTGATTGATGCTTTAAAGAGAGTTTAATTTATTGCGCTAGAGATCTAAGAATGAGAACTAGGATGAATGAATCAAGAGTACTTTAGGGGCACTAGTACTATTAAACCTTGTTAAGTGTAGTGTATGCAAGGTCGGTTCAACGAAATTGAGGCCTAAAGTCAAATTTCATTAAAAGGTCTCAAGTATATTTAATAAAACTAGTTTCAGCGTGCATCACACGTGTATTTTATGCGCTACACGTGCATATTATGCGACGTAAGTGCATTCCATGCATCTCATTATCAATTAGTAAAAGTATTTTAGAATTACATAGACATTGTTGTTAAACATGTGTGTGAGATCACTATAATTGTGAACTATTTTCTAGCTTAATTTAATATTTTTAAAGAAAAAATTTAAACAACTAACTTTACTTTTAGTGACTATTGAAATGCCCTCCTCCCACACACACACCAAAAAAAAATTAGTTGCCTAAAACACTTGTCAAGGTCGTTTGATAGAAAGGTCGTTTGATAGAGTGCATTAGAAATCTAATGCATGCATTAGTTTTAGTGTATTATTAGTACCTTATTTGATACACTTTTTCAACCTATGTTGTAACTAATGCTTGCATTAGTTATACATTTTATTGTGTATTGAGGTATGTATTACTAATACCATAGATTTTCATGTATTAATAATGCAATGGATTTTAATGCATGCATTAGCATGGTTAAAGATAAAATTATACCTCAAAACCTTATCCACACCTTTTTCATCATATTTGTGGAGGATATTTTTGTAAATATTTTTTTTTAAAATTATACAATATATGTTATTTTTAATACATCAAACCAAACACTGCATAAGAAAAATCATAACATAACTAATGCAAGCATAACTAATACCAGCATTACTAATGCAAATATTATTTCTACACCATATTCTGCACTATTCTTATTCTTATGCGCCTATCAAAAGACCCCTTAGTGGGTTGTGTATTGAGCCGGTCAGGGGCATATGGACTAAAAGAAAAGGGATTGTTGAGGGATATGAAATGATTCCTTGCACTTGGACGGATAAATCCTCAGGACTAATAGAGTTTCAAAATTTGTTTACCTTATAATAATATGGTGAAAAATCCTGCGTAAACAAAAGAAGATTTGAAAAAGAAGCAAATATAAAAAGGTTTAGTGTGCAAAAGATAAATAAGCCAAAGTTAGAGGAGCATATGGTAAATTTCAGAACAAAATCGCAATATATATTGCATTGACATTCTCTGCCTGCAGTACGTAATATTTTAAAAGCCCTATTTATTTATTTTTATTTTCAGAATCAAAATGGCGAAGAATAAAAGTGGCCGCCGTAGCTCCGCCACTGATCGGCGGCTGAAGATGTACAATAGTAGGCCAAAACGTGATCGTAAGGGCAAAATATTGAAGCACGAGTTTCAATCAAAGCAGCTTCCGTCAACTCGGATACAGCCAGATCGCCGCTGGTTCAGTATGTACTCTTCCCAAAAAGTTTTACTTCGTCCCAATTTACGTGGCACAATTTGAATTTCGAGAGTCAAACTGTTTAATTTGAGCATAGAATCTTCAAAAATTTTGAAAGAAAATTTATATATTTGAAAACTACATAAAAGTTACGACAATTCAAAATATTTTAAAAATATATATAAAAAATTAATCAAAAGATAGACTAGTTTGAATTTCGAAATTTGAAAAGTGACAGATAAATTGGGACGGTGTAAGTAACACTTTTCACTTCTACGCATTCAAACAAGTATATTTTTGTTAATGAATATGTTGAATCTATTCTTCCGTCATTATAAGGTAAAATTACAAATTTTAGGTTTTATGTATAGTTTATGATACCTATATTTAGTTTATAAAATACGAAAATTGGTCGAATTGACGTTATTAGTGAAAAAGTGTTAAATACTTTAGCTGAATATATTTTGATTTCTTATTGTTCAATTGTTATATATGGCAGATTAGCTTGCGCATAATGGATACTCAGTTTCGTTTATGAGAGGATCATATGAACGTATGAATTAAGATATGATTTTCGGATTTTACAGTCAATTTTCGGGTGATTAGTCAGGAGAAATTGGAATCCTTTGATTCTAATTGTTCAATTGCTATATATGGCAGATTAACTTGCTCGTAATGGACAGAGGCGGAGCCAGGATTTTCACCGAGGGGGTTCAAAATCTGAAAATACTAACACACGAACTAGTCGAAGGGGGTTCAACATCTACTATACATACATAAAAAATAATTTTAACCATGTATAAGTAGTATAATTTTCTGCTGAAGGGGGTTCGGATGAACCCTCTGACCAAAGGGTGGCTCCGCCACTGGTAATAGATACTCAGTTTTGTTTATGAGAGAATTATATTAAACGTCTGATTTTGATATGATTTTCGGATTCTACAGTGAATACTCGGGTGATTAGTCAGGAGAAATTAGAATCCTTTAGAGAAGAGATCCAGGATCGGCTTTCGAGGAGCTACAGTGTTATATTGAACGAAAAGAATTTGCCCATGTCCCTTGTGAATGAGCACAAGAAGGTATGCATGGTGTCTTCTCCTTGAGTTTATTTGTTTAAGAACTTGGTTTTGTTTGTCAAATTGTAATTCTTTTTAAAAATTGTACTCTCTCTCCGACTCAGTGTAAACCTCTGTATTGGTCACTAGTTAATTTATTCCCATCTGTCCTATCCCCGTGGACAGAGTACCTGTTGCTGGTGTGAGGTGGTAAGTATTCCGTGGAATTAACTGACCGGAGACCACAATTGTAACTTTTTTTTAAAAAAAATATCCTTCTTAGAATTACAACAGTTTTGAGTTTTTTGCATTTTTCTTATGAGTGAGCTTCCTGTTATGTAATATGTATTGAATAGCTCACAAATAAGAGCATGAGCTAGATGTTTACTAACTTGTTTAGTTGGAATAACTTGACTTCTTTAAAATAACAATGACCAACTTTTTGATTCGTTAGCTCCCTGATCTTAGCCTAGTTTCTGATGTGTTCGAGTTAACACGCCTCTTGTTTGTAATTTGCATGGTTTGATCTTGTAGTCCAAATAATCCCGTACCATGACGTATCTTTTTTTTTTTGACAACTACCATGACGTATCTGAAATAGTAGTAATTAGTGAAATAAAAAGACTTCTTAATGCTTTTTAAATATAACCTGTTACTTCATAAAAAATAAGAGCACTAGCTAGATCTTGCTCTACACACTCTTGCTTGATTCCCCATTATGTTTTACTAATTTCGTCCTCTTTTATCTTTGTGAAGAAAGGAAAAGCTCATCATCTTGACAGTGAGCCTTCTGCTGGTGTTTTAGGACCTAAAACAAAGAAGAAATGCGCAAAACATTTTGAATCATTAGCCAAGAAGGCTGATAAGTCTTAAGGTACGAAATGAGAATGCACAACGTTAAAAATTTATGCCTGTTGTTTCTATGTATGCACTTTTAGATTATTAGAGAATATAAATTATTTGAATCAGTCGGTATTTTATCATCCACTAATCAAAAATTCCTTCAGAAATAATCTCTCTACCCCACAAAGATAGGGATTATACTGGTATTATGTTGTTGTTAATAAAAAAATTCCTTTTGCAGATGCCCCTCCTACGGTTCATGAAGAGACGGACCATCTAAATCCAACATTTTCCCCTAGTTGATGCAAGGGAGAAGCCAAAATAAGATTGGATAACTCAGTTTTTAGTAAATTAGTAGATACTTTAGTATATTCGAGAACTTTAGGAAAGTAAAAGTAGAGTTGTTATATAAATATCAAGAAGACAACTACGGTACTTGGTTCTCATTATTGACTGTTGCTGTTGATTTTGGCTTTGAGAACTCCGCAATGAGTTGGTTTTTTCATTCTGATTTTGGTTAACGTTCACTTTCCAGAAGTTCTTTTGGTACTTTGATATCACTGAGAATCTTTTGATAAAAAAATGATGGCAGGATCAGTTATGTACATTAGTATGTTCAACTTTGCAACATAAAGACCAGGGGCAAGATGAATGAATTTAGCAAATGTACACATCTAGTTTGGACGTCAAATGTACACATATCAAAAACTTGATCAATTTGGTCATTCTTAGCTACAAATTATGTGTTACAATGCCAAATCCATGTTCTGTAAATAGTGTGACACTGTCTTCTGTTTAGATTCAATAGCTAATCGATTGTTGAAAGATTTTAAAAATCTGTACGTCTTGCAAGTATCCATATGATTTATGCAATTACTTTGAGTTTTAATGTACTTGTAAACTTGTGATATTGCAAAGTTTACTAGTAGGAACATTACAACAACATACGCACACCTAATGGGGTCTAGGGAGGGTACGATGTTCTGATACATCATCAATATCGAGATAAAAACAAAATCGAAGCAACATATAGTAAAAGGATATTGAAGAATGAGAAACTACGCGATTATTACTTGTAGAAATATTATTTAGGAAAAACTCTCATTAGGCCAAAAACACTCAATTTATTCATAATAGAGTGTGATCATGTTAATTGAAGAAGTATATTTATTCATATTTCTGATTTTATATCTTTGTTCATTTTACAATAATAATCAAAATGGTTCTAGCTAAAGATAACAACATGACAACATCCATATCGTTAAAAAAAAGTTATTTGACTAAAAATAAACTACTGCAACTATAGACGAAAAAGATTTTAAAAGCTAATATAATTATATTCGTAATTTAATCAAAAACCTACCCAAATCAAATCATAAACACCGCATCTTTAATTTGCTGATTTACTGCTTTATTTATTTCTACAAAAAAACTCGAAAGGTTCAAAATTTCTAATTACTACGAGAAAAAGAGCAAAACTGAAAAAACCCAGTATACCAAAACATAAATAAACTAAAGTTAGAGAACCTTAAAGTAATTTTCAAAAAACCAACAATTCACACATATTGAAAAGCTAGGTTTTTAGTTCAATCACCTCCTCTTCTTCTTTGTGGAGTGTCTGGGTATAAACGTTTAACGCCGACTCTAAAATCATTGTTCTTCGTACATCAAACAGAGATGGGGAAGCCGAAGAAGAAAGAGAGGTCGGTGAATGTATCGGGAAAGCCAAAACACTCCTTGGACAGCAACAGGGATGCCAGCTCAGCCAAAAATGGCCGTACCGGCGCTACTGTGCGGCGGCTCAAGATGTACAATACCAGGCCGAAGCGGAATCCTCAGGGACACATAATTAAGCACGACTTGCAGTCAAAGGAACTGCCATCAACAAGGATACAACCAGATCGCCGCTGGTTCGGTATGTGCTATTGCTGAAAAAGTTTCACAGTTTTCACTTATAGTGATTCAAACTAAGTATGTTGTTACTAATTTAGAAAATATATTGTTTTTGCTGGCCAGCAAAGATAATTTGTTGTAGTACGTACTGTAGTTTGTGTTTGTGGAGATTAATTTGACAAAATGACTTAATTTGGTTGCTGAAATCTAGTAGAATTTGCACTGGATTAGGGGGAAGGTGTTACACTCTGTTTGTATGGTTGTTACATATTGTTTCATAGTAATGTATTGTGTTATATTGTATCTTCTGTATTGTTTAATCAATACAACGATTGAATAGATTGTATCATGTAACTCATCAACAATTGGAAGTATAAACATAAAAGCAGGGTACGGCGAAGAGCTACTATAAAGAGAAAAGGATAAAATAGGATTATAAAATAATAAGTGAAGACAAAATGAGAAAAAAAAGAAAAAGAAGGTAACTATGCGATCACACCAAATCTGTCGTTACGTAAAATGGGAATTTTCGTCATTATACAATATTATTTAAGTAACAATCAAAACAAACATTGTATTTAAACTAACAACACAATGCAATGCAATACAATAGGTAACAATCATCCAAACATAGCGTTAATATTGGGATGAAGGGAGTATTAATATTTAAATTCAGCTGAAATTTTTGAGTTATGTTAAAATATCATCTCTGGTCAAGTAATGCTTCTGTCGTGTATGGCTGAACTATGTTGAAATAATTGATTTTCTGACTTTACAGGTAATACTCGGGTGGTCAACCAGAAGGAACTGGAGTTCTTTAGAGAAGAGCTCCAAAGTCGGCTTTCCAGTAATTACAATGTTATATTAAAAGAAAGGAAGTTGCCCATGTCCCTTTTAAATGATCATCAGAAGGTATGGAGGGTGTTTTTACCTTGTCTTATCATTTAACGACTTGTTCTCATGTTCCTGCTAAATCGACGTGAGCCTTCTTACTCTGCTCACTGTTTAGTGTCATAATTCTAATGCACACATAGATTATATGATTTGGGAGCTTCCTGTGATACACACATATACTATTTGTGTGTTTGTAGAATAACTTGGCAAATTGAGGCTAAATCTTACTGCTTTTAGGCTTGATTCTGGATTCTGCTTGCTAATATTGTTTTCTTTTTCTCTTTTTAATTAAAGCAAGTAAAAGTTCATCTTCTTGACAATGAGCCTTTCACTGACGCTTTTGGACCAAAAACAAAGAGGAAGCGCCCCAAACTTATGGCATTAGATTATGAAGCTCTAGCCAAGAAGGCTGATGTGTCTCAAGGTATGAATTGAGAAGCATCTCCTGACTGCTAAATTTCATGTTAAAGTTGCTCTTTGTTTGCTTAAGCACTTAAGTAGCTATTTGCTTCAACAAAATTTGGTTCTGAATTTTGGCAGATGACTTCGAAGACAAACATGGTGCTAGCACCTCCCTGGATGATAATGCAGATGGATTCAGAGATCTTGTTAGGCACACAATGTTTGAGAAAGGACAAAGTAAACGAATTTGGGGCGAGCTTTACAAAGTCATAGATTCTTCTGATGTTGTTGTTCAGGTTTGTTTTGTGGCTATAGACTCCCTGTTATTTCTAATATCAAATATGGAGGATTTTATTTGTTGTTGATATTCTTCCAACTAAAAGCTTTTCTGCTGAAACTGAAAATTTTCACTTGTAGCATAGTGTTAAATAACCATATCATACTTAACCAAGCGTACCAGGCAGAACTTGTCTGCCCTGATTTTTTCCTTGTTGCTTATTTGGAGGACCCATGAAGATTGAATGTCGTTCTTAGAGAATAGATTCTATACTTCATGGTCTGCTGCTTAATTACAGGAGAGTTCCCCATTATTAATAAAATTGTTTATCTTGTTAAAAAAAAACCTGTCTGCCGTGAACTATCTGCTGCTCATGGACTGTGTAATGTTCTGATGTAGTTTTCTCTGTCTGATTATGGAGAAGAATTTAGGATATTTTAGATGAAATGGATAGTGCTGGCAGTCGTAGCTTACTGTGGTTAACCTGGATTGCAGGTTCTTGATGCCAGAGACCCCTGTGGTACAAGGTGCTACCATTTGGAGAAGCATTTGAAAGAAAATTGCAAGCATAAACATATGATCCTTTTGCTGAATAAGGTTTGCTATTATTATCAATATAATAGACAGTTGCTTATATATTTCCATTTCCCCCTTCAGCCTCTCTCTCTTCGAGTTGTCTTCGCTTCTAGAAGAAGCTTTTTTAGATGTCAATTTTAACTTCGGGACTTCACGCAATTGATAATTTCTTCTGTCTATATAGTGTGATTTGGTCCCTGCTTGGGCAACAAAGGGATGGCTTAGAGTGCTTTCCAAGGAATATCCAACTCTGGCATTTCATGCAAGTGTCACCAAGTCCTTTGGAAAGGTATGCTTGTAGTATCTTCTGATCTTGCCCCAACTCTGAATACAGACACACTCAAGCACATACTGATGTGTAAAATTATGCCAACACATGGCGAATTGTGCATCCATGTGCTTGTGCCCCTTGTGGGTAACTTTTTTCTGTTAACTTATTTTGTTTTCTTGTGCGTTCAGGGTTCTCTTTTGTCAGTACTGAGACAGTTTGCTCGACTAAAGAGCGATAAGCAAGCAATCTCTGTTGGTTTTGTAGGCTATCCCAATGTTGGCAAGTCATCAGTTATTAATACATTGCGCACAAAGAATGTAAGTTTTTCCATCATACTTCTGCCTTTTCCAGGCTGTTATAATCTTCTTTGCTCATTTTGTTTCTGTACTGAGACAGTTTGCAATTTGTCTCCTTGAGAATCGTCTTTACCGTCATACTTCTTTGTTAGACATGATTGGTGAATTGCACAAATTGTAACTTCACTTTTCAAACTATCGTAATGTGACTCCTTACCTGATACAATTCTTCATCATTATCAAAAAATTGTGATTGCCATTCAAGCTGTTCCCAAATTTGATTTTAGTTTATCAAGTGATGCTATTTCTGAAACGATCAAATGCAGGATATTTAAGAGTAAACTCGATGTTCCAGACTGGATTCATGAGTATCAGACATTTATACAGTTCTAGAACTTAATTTCCTATCCTTTCACCTTCTCCCTTAATATTAAATAAAGGAAACTTGTTTTCTTGTCGCATAATGGAAGTTGCTTTTCTTGTCATCTGTACTTGGCGTCTAAAATGTCAAATCTTGTGAAATGAAATCTTACTTTTGAGTATTAAGCTCAGACAACCACATCCATTTTAATTTGGTAGTGAAACTAACCTTTGCCCTTCCCTTTGGAATAGGTTTGCAAGGTGGCTCCTATCCCAGGAGAGACTAAAGTGTGGCAGTACATTACACTCACAAAAAGGATCTTCTTGATTGACTGTCCTGGTGTCGTTTATCAGAATCATGATTCCGAAACAGATATAGTCTTGAAGGGCGTGGTATGTGTCTTCTACTTTGCTTGATTGGGCTTGTGCTTGTGACCTGTCAAAGCCAAGCTATAGTTCTTGGTTCTCTTTTATACCTAGAGCTTTACTTTTAGTTTCTCTTTCTGATTTAAGGACTTTGGTATAAGGACTAATAAGGCATAAGTGGCCTGAAGTTGCCTAGATAATCTTGCTTGCAAAATTTATGGTCTCTCAATAGAGAGAAATGTCAGAGAAGTGTTCTTACAAGGAATTGAGATCCAATATCCTATTGTATTCACCTTTTCAAAGTACTTTTATTTAGTTTTCCTGGTTGTGCTTATTGTTGGCATTTTTTCGAATTGAAAATTTTGTCATGAATTTTAGTTTTGCCTACTAGGTCAGCACTTCTAAGACTATCATACAAAGGATCACCTCATATAGTTATGATGTCGGATGCATTTAGTCATGAATACATTTGGATAGGGGAAGATCAGAAACAAATCAATTGCAGTCATGCTGTTGTATGGATGTTGCTCTGCCCCACTTTGGAACTTAGATGACCAAACTCGCTAAGACTTGTGCTATAGTCCTGCTGCCAGTTGGATATGTAATACACCATGAACTGGGACGTACTAGTATTAATAATGAAAGATTTATCGTCTGTTACCTTTATAAAAAAAAAGATTTATCATCATGTTGTGTATGATATCTTCCCTTCCTTAGTGATTCCTTTGCCTCCTCTCTCAGTTGATGAAATATCTTCTTTGTCTATTTCCTCCTTGCTGTAAGCATGAGGTTCTTTGACTGACCACCTCAAAATTTGGGGGTTCGTCTCCAGGTACGAGTGACAAACCTGCCTGATGCTTCTGAACACATTGGCGAAGTGTTGAATCGCGTTAAGAAGGAGCATCTTGAAAGAGCTTATAAGATAAAGGATTGGTAAATTTTCTTATCATTTGATTATGATTGTAGATTTCCTCAAGTATTCAGCAGGACGTTCTTCTAGTTTGTTTAGCCTGCTTCCTCGTAGATAGAAATCGAACACAGTGTAGTTGTATCTGCTTCATCATTTGTTCTATTCTATTATATATACACATTTGGTCAAGATCTCACCAAGGAAAATGAGAATCATGTATGTTTTCGGCAGTTCGTGTTGACACCCCCCTCCATATCCAGAATTTCTGCTCTGCTGAAATGATTTTTGTGATATTCCAGGGTTGACGACAATGACTTTCTTCAACAGCTATGCAAGTCCACAGGCAAACTTCTCAAGGTAAATTGAAAATTTATAGCTTGATAATAATATTTTGTGATATTTACCCATTCCCCTCTCGAGTATGATCTGAAGTATTTTGTTTGATGTTCGTCAGCTCATATAGGACAATAACTTAAAATGATTCTTTTGATGTTCATTAGTTCATGTGGGACAAAGTGAAGCTCACTAGACGAACACTTGGTAGTCAAGATTAAAGTTATGTAGCAATTATTCTGTGCTATTATTGGAGAAATAATTGTGAACTCAGTAAGGCCTCTAATGGGGTGTTAATAGTGAAGTAGCTCTTTCAGGTTGATAAACGATTTCCTAAATGGGAGAAAAATCATAATGTTGCGTTGAACAGTACTGCCAGAACCGTAAACAGGGGAGCGTGGGACGGGAAAGCAGAGTTAGATTATCCTCTTTGTTATGCTCCTAATTGTAGTGTGCATGAATATTCAAAGAAGTGACTAAAAGCTTTACTAAAGAAATAAGTATTTCTCGTTAAAGTACATTGTTGATTTAACTTTTGCTTGTATCCTATTCTCAAAAGCTAAAACCAAGGAATTAATTGTATGAGTTTCAAGCTTTTCTTGTCTTTCAATAATCAATACTAAAAATTACTGTTGGGGTCTAATTGCAGAACTACCCAATAGAAAATTTGTCTTTGTAGCTTATCTAGTGTCGTCATGTCAGGCTTGGTTAAACTTAATTTTTTATTATCTGAGCTAGTGGAAATATATTTTCAGAAATTTCTGTTTTTTGAAATTGTGGAAAATCTTGGTGACATGGTAAGCATTAGATTATTTAATACTATTCCACTTATTTTTTAGTTTTGAGTTTTTGGGGTTATTTATTGTTCAGTACCTTTAGAGATCCTAGGAGGCTTAGCTGTCTGAAACAAAGAGGATGTTGATACCATAGTTGGACCAGTTAAAGAAATTGCTGCGTAATGCCAGTATTTTGGGTTACTGGGTCAAGGGTATCTCAACCTTGCATGTATATCTTTATTCTACAGGGATTTACGATAAAATCTATGTTCGTTACCAACACGTTTAGGGATAAACATGTTTGGCCAATTCGGTTACAATTCAGCAATGTGCTTAACGTACTTCAACTGGGTGTATACTTTACTTTTATTTAGTGCTTATGGTTGTCCACAGAGTAGTGATTAGACTATAACTGATATAAGCTTATTTGTGTTATCCAGGGAGGCGAACCTGACTATAAGACTGCTGCCAAGATGATTCTCCATGATTGGCAAAGAGGCAAAATTCCTTTCTTTGTTCCACCTCCAAAGCTGGATGATGACGCCTCTGATGAGCAAAATGAACTCGTCTCTGAGGCAGACACAGCCGTGGATAACGATCAGGCTGCGGTTGCTAAAAAAGCTATTGCTGACGTCGTTTCATCACAGCAACTGAAAGACGTTCCTGTTCAGGAGGAACTATTCAGCAAGGCTGAATTGTTGGGTGAAAATTGAAAATGGGTGGTAATGGTTGGAGCATCCTGAAAGGCAGCTGTTGCAGAGTTCTGAAAATGACTTTTTCTTTTATCATTCATACCTCTAATTTAGATCCATTGCTTTCCAAGAGTTTTCTAGTCCTAGTCGAGTTTCTTATGCGAGTCGAAGATACATATATCTCGTATTGTTTTTTATATTTATTTCGAATTTTGTCTTATATACAGTACTGATTTAAATGGAATGACACCAATAGTGATGATTCATATGGTCTATCCCGACTTAATCAAAGATTGAAGCTTGATCCTTTTGAGATGAGATACACTATTTACTTCGAATGACAACTTTTAGGTACACTTTACAAGACCCCTCTATTGTTATTTGGCACTTGGACATGAATTGAGTAATTTATTTTTTTTAAAGAAAAAAATTTGGAAGTAGATGTGGTATTTGGACTTGTATTTTCACTTGAAAAATATTGAAGTCTTGTCTTTTATTGGATCAGTTTTTCGAACTTGAATAAATTTGGAGAGAACCAAAATGGTTTCTGATTGAGTGGTATGTATTCTTTTATCTTTAATCAAAGGTTTTGAGTCCGAGCTCTTTTAGATATATAGTCATCTTTGTACCCTCAATATTGAATATTCTGGGGCGAATTTAAATTTTGTTTGGCTCAAATTTTGTTGGGGTCTGCATACCAGGTGGAAATCAAAAAGGAGAAATGGAGTGAAAAATTCACACTTTTTATTTGTGAATAATTGAATCCAAACAGGTCCTTATTCTCTTGGAAGCCTATAAACGGGGCCTCAATTTGAGTGTATATTTAGAGGTATTCAATAATTCGTGTGCATGTGCATCTAATAAATGCCAAGAATCCAAGTCAACTAAAGCCTACCACCTCACAGGGTTACTCATGTTATGTGCGCTGCAGCCTGCAGTGAAATGAATTGGCTGCCTAAAATTTGATTTGATGGGAGACTATATGCCAGTTTGACTCAGTCAATTTAGAATTACTATATTTATAATCATATTACATACTTGTACTAGTAGTTATATTTATTAAGGCTAAATAATTAAACAAGGGGGCTTAGGAGACAGCTAGACACAAATATCTTGGATAATTCGTTGATGATACTTTTTTCTTTTTTTCTAACTTGTTGATTACAAGAAGAGTTAAGATGTCTATCTGATAATTGATGCCTACAACTTTAAAGTGTCTATGGGTTTCACCAATTTATAAAGTACAAGAAAAAGATAGAGGGCAAGTTTGTGTGCAAGAGTATGAGAAACAAATAATCATCTCTAAAAAAAGTATCAAAACTACAAAATCCATGAGTTTTATCTAATTACAACATCAACATCTCAATCAGGCATTGACACATAAATTGGACCGAAAGGAGGAGTTGATTTAGTTGGGAATTTCAAATAGATGTTTCAAGGCTTAAGAAATTTGTTATGTTTCTTCAAGTTCCTTTATCTTTTTTCTTTTTGTTTGTTTTGGGTCATGATCAAAATAAAAGATTATTTTTTGAAACTTTCTTAGCTGATTGGCACGTAGGTAGTAGGGACTTAATTATTATTTAATGTAATTAACTATATTTGATTGTGCCTAACATGCAGCTGTCCCTTGGATTTATTAATTAATTAATTAGTAGCATCCTCAATAAGTTGAAGGGCTTGCTTAATTATTTGTGATTTGTGGCTATCAAATAGCGACACCCATTATTCACATGTGCCATGTTCCACCATCGTTTCATATCTACTCTAATTTCACGAATGAGGTCAGGAGAGAATTGTGTATACGCAAAATTTAGAGGAGTTATTTCCGATAAATCGTCAACTGAAGAAAATAACTGGGTGAAAAAACCAAAATAAAATACTAAACAAGGCATGACAAAACATATTGAAAAAGGAATAGTAACTACACCAAAATACAAGATAATTGATCAATTACAAAGGAAAAATAAGTAGTAACTGAAATCGAAGGAACAATAGAACCTACAAAAGTAATACTATGACTTCTAGTATATGCAATAAGCGAGACAACACTCAAGTACCTACTAACCTTCTACCCTAATTTGTGTCCTTCATATAATCTTCTATCTAAGGTCATGTCTTCGATAAGTTAATGAAGTTGCGCCATATCATGTTTAATCATCTCTCTTCAATACTTCTTCGGCCTACCTCTACTATCCTGAAACCATCTATAATCAATCTCTCACACCTTCACACTAATACATCAGTGCATCTCCTTTTCACATGTATACGAACCATCTCAGCCTCGTCTCCACGTTCAAATATTGATATTTGCCACCAATCATTTAAAAATTATAATCAGCTCCCCACTCACTTAATATTTTTTGGTACTTAGTTAAAGTCCCTGATACTTTATTCAACACTAAAGAATTTTCTTTTACCTCATTCCCCTAAGTAAGTATTCACTGTTTTTTTCTTGTCCCCACTTTTTTTGAATTATTGAGATATAGAGGCTTTATGCATCAAAAGAATGAAGCACTTAACTTTGTTTCATAAGAAGAGGTTGAGTGCAATGGATTCCTCATCATTTTTGTCTTTGTTCTTTCTTTTTGTCTACTTTCTTTATGGATGTTACACAACTAAAAGTACGTAACTATGTTTACACCCACAAAACTATGTGGTTATACTCAGAAACGAACTCAAAATTTAAAATTTATGGGTCATAATAACTAAATTTATGATAGATATTTATAAATATGTAATAAATTTTTTTATATACATATATAAAATTTAAGTAAAAGTTATTAAATTTAGATGAACTCGTAACTATCACGGTAGATCAGACCCTGATTATATTTTTTGATAGCTTAGGTCACACTTTGCCGGGCTAAAATGTTGTAGTGTTCCTTGGCATATGATATTTTGGGTCACATAATAAGATTTGAGTGACTAGCACTTACCTTTATTCTATGGCTCCATGTAAAGGAAAAAAGATGATGACATACTACTTTAGAAAAGAAAAAAAAAGTAGGATAAAGAATATGTTTATACTTTACTTTTCTAGAATAAACTCTTCATTTTATTGGTCCATTGACATATAGGAGTACTTAAATAAGGAACTAATTCAAAGACCAGAACTTTTTAACACTATAAATGATATTTAACCTGTTAGAGAATGTTATAAATGTCACATAATTATTACTTATATGTATGATTATATTTGTAATTATTTTTTAAACGACTTGATAGTATAATTATTTTTTAATTGTATTAATCAATGTAAATAAGTTAAATGGACAATAAGAAAACACTTGTCACGTTTTACTTCACGAGAGTCAATTTAATTAACTTTCGGTGCTAAATTAAATTAAATTAATTGAACAGTTTAAATTTTAAATAATTTAGATGATAAAAAATTATACGAAAATAACTATAAGTTGCAATCCTTCTCATACTAATATGATTAAAAAATACATCTTAAAATGTTAGTCAAAATTTATATAGCTTAATTCTCGAAAAATGAAATATGACAAATAAAAATGAACTGAACCGAAACTATTACTACAAAAAAAAAAGTCAGGGTTGGTCCGCTTATCACTGCTTCATCAACGAGTAGTAGTCCAAGTTGCATTAAATAATTGCCTACTCCTTATTGCCTTTTTATTATTTCACTTTTGACTCACTTTAATTATTTAATAGAGATTGGTGGGTTCATCGTGCATGGACTTTATTATATTTTTCTATTTCAAGTCAAAATCTACTCAAAACATTATAAAAAATCATAAATATCAGGGAAGAAATCGATCGACCTCAGGTTTTTTTTTGTCAAAAAATTATACTAAATATATATTACATAAAAGAAACAATGACATATAGGTATATAAATTAATATGAATGTACAATATGCAATTTAATTTCTAGTCAATCGATCAAATTAAATACATTATTTATTTAATTACGATTAGAGATACGAATTTTTGCTTAGATATTTATGTCTTAAATTTTTTAACTTCATTTTCTTTCAATGTTTTGTTAAAAGAAATGAGATTATAAGGAGTCAAACCTTAATCTTCTAACACTAACAATCAATTAAATTATTATGCCAAAACTTCTTTAATTTGCTGTGTCTCAAAATTTAAAGAAAAAGGACTTATTTAAAAGTATCTCTGATGAGTACATGAAAAAGTAAAAAAATCATCAAAAGGACTTGTAAGTTGTAACAACAAAAATAAAATTGTGTTTTATGATTAAAATTGTGTCTTTTTAATATAATATAATTACAACAAATTATTCATTTGTTTTGATTCTTTAAATATTAATACGACTTATTAAAAATTCTGCATATATACTTCACTTAAAAGTACTGTATTACGTTAGATAGATTGGGATGATCTGTAATCATGATTAATCAATAACTCTCCTTATCACCAAGTGGGAATAACTAATTATCAAATGGACCTTATCATTAATTAGCTAACTAATTAGCTTAGCTAAGATCCACAAAGCAGCTAGCTTGATATACTCTTCATACTCTCTTTTTATTATTTTCAGTAGTGAAATCAGAATTTTCACTTAGCGGATTCAAAATATGAGGAAATAAACATACGACACGATAAAAATTTAAGGGAATTCATATATGTTATATTTACATAAAAAATAATTTTAATCTTGTATATATAGTATAATTTTTCTCCATCCTCCTACTCCTCCCTTGATCATTTCTGACAATATTATTATAGTAATATAATATTAGAAAAAGGTAGTATATACTAGATATTTAGGGAGTAATTAGTTGTTCTTGTTTTGTGTATGCACGTTCTTGCATGCATCATCCACCTAGTGGAACCCGTCTCTTATTTCACACACGTAAAAAATATTTAAATAATCAAAGTACTTAAATACTAATTATAAGTAATTCTATCTAATTCTTTACGCTAATTAAAATATTAGGATAAATATTACTTAGCAATTAGCATGTTAATAATGTAAAATTGTAAATCATCATAGCTTGATTACTTAACTATTTATACATTTTGCCGTGCAAATTTGTTATATTAATGTATTTTAATCTTAAATTCTAGTATATGTTATTTGCTTTATTTTTCATGTTACTGATTTGATATAGCATGAACAGTTACCTATATTAAGCTTCTTAATTAATTATTGCGAATTACTAATAAGTAGAAAGAAAATGGTTTTGAGAGTTGAGACATCTTTTTACCCATTATATATATGAGGTAAAACCCAGAGAAATTATCAACTATCTAATAATGTTGGATATATGACTGATCAATTAATTAAATTCTAAATACTAAACATTTTAGAACTAATTAAGATATATATACTTAGTAATTTATTGTCGACTTTGATAAGTGGAGGATGATCGAAGTCAAATTTTCATTTTTTTCAATTGCATGCGTTCTTGCAACCCAAAAGTCAAAGGGAATTTAAGTATTATAATTCAATATATATGCATATGAAAGGCTATGAGAACAACTAGGGTTAATTAGTAAGTAGTACAATATATAAGTTAATGAAGAATTTCAATCACATGGTGTATAAACTTATTGTCTCTCTCATGGGTAGAAATGATCGATAAGCAACATGTTTGATCAATCCAACCTCTCTAACGATCGTGTTGAAGTGGTAAGTATACACTTTTATCCTTAATTATAGATTTTGGGTTTGAATTTTAAGAATGAAAGTCACATTTAATTAAGGGTGTCTAGTGGGGCGGGGTGGGGCGGCAAAAACTGAACCGAACGGGTTCGGGGATGGGTTGGCCCTATCCGGCTCCAATCGGTCCTGTTCCAAAAGGGTTCTAAGTGACCCGTTCGATTCCGGGTTATATCGACTGAGTCGGGTTACATTAAAAAACTATTTTAAAAAAAATCTATTAATAAAATATAAATAATTTATTATTATTTTTATTTATTAGTTAAAAAAACAGGCAACGCTGAGTTGGGTCGGGTCGGGTCGGGTCGGGTATCACTAACAACATGACATTACCGGTTTCGACCGGTTCCCGTTATAATAGACGACCTAGACCAATCCAACCCTTTAACTAAGGGCCGAGTTGGGCTTTTACTGGATCTGGCCGGTCCGGTTCCAAGTCATCAATCCGGCTCGATTGACACTCTTACCTTTAATAAAGAACGTTTTACCCCCAACGTAAGACTTACTAACGCGAACCGGACCTCAAAATAAATACAAGACATCGGGCGTGAAAAATAAAAATAAATAAATAAATTGATTAATACCTAGTTACTAATTGTTTTTTTCATAACTAAACTACTAATTGTTTTTTTCATAACTAAACTACTAATTGTTGAATGTGAGGAAGAGTATGACGTTTGAGCTTACGATGCAGAAACCCCTAATGATCTTTTGTCAATTATACATTTTAAATAATCCCCTAATTAGTGATGTAGATCATCATCAGTAGATTTTCAATACGTACTGAAAAGGGTTTATAATGGGTACTTTTTATTTTATGGGTGATCATTTAATTTTTATTTTATTACACTCAACTATTAAAATATTCTTATAAGAAAGAAACTCAACTTTACTTAATTATCGTCAAAATCATTATGTTGAACTATTCTTTTGAAACAAAATAAGTCACTCAACTTTAAAATATCATATAATTAAGGTCAGGGAAAAAATGATACATTTGTATGGTACTTAAACAAATTTGAATAAATTTCTTGTTACAAAATAATCATACGATGATTTTCCGTAATACGTAAGTAAAATGAAGTGACTTTTTCATTATAAAATTAATTTAAAAAATTTAATATAATAACATAAAAATTAAAATAATCATGTACGAAATGACTTTTCCAGAAACACAAGGTGCCAAAATATTTATATTAATATTCGTTACATTTGCCACATGCCACATTAAATTTTGTGTTACCAAAGGTCTAAATAAGTTCGAGAAGGAATCAAGGAACCATGGAAGAAATGCTTGTTCAAAAATGTCAAGAGACAAAATGTTTGGTAGAAAAATATTTCAAAGTGCTTGATTAGCGGCTTGATTCACTTGGGCAATAGACCCATTGCTTATTGTTAGGTGCGGGAATTCATAAATTTTAAATTTTAGATTATTTTTTTCAAGTCGAGCGTTTATCGAAAATAGTCTCTTTAATTTTTAAAATAAGGATAAGATCTATATACTTTATTTTTCTCACACCTCACTTATGAGATTACACTGAATATATTATTGTTGTCTAGGACTAGGAGTGGAGTTAAGGGACACGTGCAAGAGTTTCATCCAATTATATACTTAAAGTCAGAATTTTTACTAAAGAGTTTAAAATATGAACCTTTTGCGCCTGCGTGACTCCACAGCACCTGCATCCGAGCCTTATTCACCAAATAATTTATCTATATGTATAAAATCAATGAATTATTTATAATATATAGTCATAGATGTTATTTTTTTTTATTCACTTTGAAGAAGAAACATAGCAATTTGACCCATTGCTAGGTGCTGATTACACATTCACATGAATGTGACACTATATTATACATATTAAAAAAATCATTTATAAATATTTGAATATAAAATCAATCAGTTATTGTCACAAATGACATAAGAATTTGAAGCTCATGTGTTTGAACTTTGGAATTCGAACTCTTAAGTTATTGAGTTCTAAATTAATAATTTTTAAGTTGTACTCTAACTTTGCTTTTGATTATAAAAATTCATAAATTTTAAATTTTTGATCAGTCTTGACTAGAGGCTGGGGGTTAATCCGAAACCCCCCATTACGTTTATAAATCAACTTTTTTCTAATTTCTTAAGTAAAAATTCTCACTCCGTCACTAACCGCTCCTCAGTTTTGAGAGTAGAAAATGCTGAACTGGTGGAGGTCCATCTGTCAGTGGTCAGTACGAAGTAGCAAAGAAATTGGAGCCCTAGAAACTACACGGAAGCTATTACTCCTACTTGCTCCAGCTCATTTTCAGACACCAAAACCATCAATGCTAAAAAAATAAATAAATAAAATAAATAAAATAATCCCACCCTGCTTTTTAATATTTTTTCACCCGGTGTTCTGTATTTATATTGGAGTCCGACTATATTCGAATTTACGTCGGGAAGTCTCACATCGGGGTTAGAGCGCTCTCTAACGAAGGCGACTCGATACCCAGGCAAATTCGAATCCGAGACCTTTAATTAAGGATGAATGAGTACTTATCACTTTACCGCTGCCCTTGTTGCCTGTTGGTGCTTTTCAATTTTTTACTACTATTTAGTTCAAATGACCACACAGTTTTTTGTCTTTTATTTGGTTCTTTTTCTGTAGTAAGTACTACTTGCCCATTTTTCTTTCTTTAATTAACATTTTCCTAAAAGGCACACCCTTTTACTCAGGCAAAATCAGCTATTTTAAGCTCAATAAAGATTGGACCTTTCTGCTCTCAGTGTAAAGAGTAGCTGTTTAATTATCTCTTCTCATTAGTTCCATTAGTTTCAAGAATCACTTTATTACCTCATATTATTTTGTGGGTCTTAGCTCTAGACATCAAATCTTGTAGTAGTTGCATTGGCAAATCAAGAATTGTGGGTCAAATACACTTTTTTTTTTCTGGCTGGACAAGTCCAAATCAGAGTCAAAACATCTTTTTGAAAGCTCAGTCTCTGTTGGAATAGCTAAAGAAACAGCCCCAAGTGGCAGATTTCTGAATGTGAAGGATTATAAAGATTCACAGTAGAGGGACAATGATTCTTGTACAATGGGAAGTTCAAGAAAGTTTTGGTTTTTATGTTGTGAGTACTTCTCAGTCATTTGAACTGACAGAAAGTTTTGATTTTTCCTGTAATTAGTAGAGTTTGATTAGTTCAGCTAGATAAGTTGTAAAAGACATTTGGCTAAAATGTCTGAAGAAGGTTCACAAGAACTTCGTTCGTTGGCTTTGACACCAACATGGTCTGTTGCTTCTGTATTGACTATATTTGTTGCTGTTTCACTGCTTGTGGAGCGATCCATTCACAGGTTATCTAATGTAAGCAAGATTCTCTTTTGGTTTCTGTATACTATTGTATATTGTATATATGGTAGTATAGCTGATTTGTAGGGATTTGAATATCTAGTCACCACAGTTAGCTTATTGTCTTCATGTATTTATATAGTTGTAATCTTTGAGTAATAGACATGCTATTCTCTTCGTACCTTATCAATAACATGGTATCACAGCAGGTCCATCCCCGTTTGGGCTCGTGGTCCAAGTTCGAGTTGGGCTTGCACTTGACGGGGGGGTTAGAGGTTAGAGTCTCACATTGGTTGGGGAAGGGACCGGTGATTTGCTTATATAGACTTTGGCAATCCTTACCTCATGAGCTAGCTTTTGGAATTGAGTTACGCCCAAGCGTCATATTTTTACCGTTTCCATCCTTATACTCTATTTTGCCTTGGTTGGATTAGTTATATAGTCTTGTTGGTTTTATTGGAAGAATGCTACACGAGTCCAGTGGCCGAGGCAGGATTTTTACCAAGGGGTTCATAGTCTACAATATATACATCAAAAAAAATTGAACTTTGTATATATAGTGTAATGTTCCGATATGTGTTATTCCGGACTTCTGTAGATATTCTTGTTGTGTATTCTCAGAAATATAGAGGGGTGGGGGTTGGGGTGAATATAGGATTACAATATGCCTGCTAGAAACCATGAAATGCTCAACTTTTAATTTGTTCCATCCTGATGATCCCCTTGTGGCACCCTGGGAACTCTCTGTCTCTCTCGGACTTTGTAAGAAGGGTCTAAATATTCATCAGTTCTTTTTCATATACAAACTTCCTTTTGATTACTCAAGCTGCTTAAGAATTGAATATGCTTTGAGGTACTTGTCCTAGATTTTCCGTTCTTGTATAGTTGCTTATATATAACATGCTCCGTTTTATATACCAAGGGGAGAGAGAAAGATAGGAGTGAACGTCCAGCCTCTTTGTGTCTCTAGGCCTCTAGTTTCATAAAAGATCTTCAAGACCATAAAATTAATTCAAACAGTTTTGATTGTATTTGGTTGATTATGTTTCTTGTAGCACCATCAATTATGGAACTTCGAAAACTTACGGTTTTTATTATTTTCTCATGTCAGTGGTTGAGGAAAACCAATAGAAAGCCATTGTTTGCTGCTGTGGAAAAAATGAAAGAAGGTATTCTATGTTTATTGTACAGTGTACTTAGAGCTTTAAAAAGAAGAGAAAAAAGCTCTTCGAAATTTGGATTCCCCTCCTTACAGACCCAAAAATTACTTTTCCTGTCATAATCATTTTCGACATTTGGTATACAGAGTTGATGCTTCTTGGATTCATTTCTCTCCTACTCACAGCAACTTCCAGCATCATATCTAATATTTGCATACCATCAAAGTTTTACAATAATGCATTTGCCCCATGTACAAAGTCTGAAGTTTATGAAGAAAGGGAGAATAAAGATTTCAAGGATCGTAAACTTTTGATGGCTTTTGCTCTTCATAGGAGAGTATTAAATTCCTCCAATCGAAATACGTGTGGAGAGGTAAATTTGATTTTCCATGTGGCATATGAGATAATTGTTCCAATATCTTTATCAATTCATTCCTGCTGCTATAAGATGTACCTGCAACTGATTATCCTGCAAAAATGAAATAACTATTTTCTTAGTTTATCGCCTCTGAGTTGCTTAGCTTCTCTTTCTTTCTAAAATTGTTTCTGAAGTAGTGTCAATAATCTGAGTCAAACATTTTGTCAGAACCATGAACCTTTTGTATCATATGAAGGCCTTGAGCAGCTGCATCGCTTCATCTTCGTCATGGCCATTACTCATATATCTTATAGCTGCTTGACAATGCTGCTGGCGATTGTTAAGGTAACGTTCTCTTTTACTTGAACTTGATAAACCGATGCATGGTGAACTTTTAAAGTCCAGTTGTTTTCGAGTATATGTTGATCTATTGCCATGGTTTCCCGAGTGGCAAGTTTGATTGGACATAAGTAAATTTCGATGTATTAATCTGGCTTGCAAAGTCTTCTGTCATATATGATGGTAATGCTATGCATCCTCACTCAATAGCCCCCTTACTTATTACCTCGCAGACAACAGATTTGGAGTGAAAATTTACTTTCTGCTTGAGCTTCCTGATACGCTTAAATGTATAGACTGCTGGAGAGGCATAGTGTGTGATAGCCGGAGGAGTCTGATTTGTTGCTGATTTTCTGATAAAAATATTTTGATGCCCACAGTATTGCGGGAAGAGTATTGGATTTTCTCATGCTGTATCTTAATCATGGTTCCTTTTGCTAATATTATTAGTTATGCAGAAATTTATGTCCATTCAAAATTTACACTCGCAACTACTAGGCATCTATATCTGTTTGGATATTGTTCTCTTTTGTCTACAAGATTTTTGCTTTTACTTTGACATTTAAGCATTTCCTCTCTAGTAGAGGCATTCACTCTGCAGCCAGCTCGTCTTGAACTTACAGTAGATGAGTGGGCGACTGCCTATATTGAAATCTGTGAATCATGTCATATTGGTTATAAAGATTGTAGTCCAAAGTTCAATTTTTTTACACTTCCTAGTCGTGTCAGAGTTAGCTACTTGCCACTTCCTTGCAGAAGTAGCCATATATGTCCTGCGAAATGACCACTTTCTGGTCTTTATCCTCATTACCACTTCTCTCTTCTTCTTTACTTCTATAAACTCTATTAACATGTTCTGCATTCCTAGCTGCCTGATAAGTGAAAATCTGGCAGGTCCACAGTTGGAGGGAGTGGGAAGATCAAGCTCACATGGACAGACACGATGTGCTAACTGGTACGTTATACTTGCATGTGACTTATCAAAAAGTAATCTGGTTCTCTAGCTTCTACCATGTGTAGCTTTCTTGTAATCATTGTGGATAAAGTCTGCTGGTTTTAAATTCTTATTTTAACAAGAGATGTAATTTTAAATCTGTTCAGAACAAGAAAGAAAAAGGCCTTTATATTATTTATCTAAAAGAAAAATTACAAGGACCTTTGTATTAGAAAGAAAGTCGGCTGTGTCAAGAACCATGCATGTATTTCGATGGAGATGGAGCAACGCAAATTATCGGCTTAGTGTATGACTCTTGTACTTGAAGTATAAGTGGACTCTGATAACCAAAATCTCCAGAGACTTGAGTATATATATATATGCATAGGCTGATATCTGAAGTTGAGTATTTGGAGGCAAGCTGAAAGTTAAAGAAAGCTAATGGCTTTCCTTCAACTTTGAGTATGTATATTCACAGGACTAGGTTTGTGTCTAAATTGGACATCGCTTGAACTTACAGATCAAGTAAGATCGATAGAGGATTACTATTATCTCATAAGATACTTCTTTCCCTAAGCCGTCATGACCATTCATAGCTCGTCTTAAACAATCAGCTTCCAAGTAGAATAATTTACTCTGGAGAACTTTATCAAAGATTCTCTATAGTGAATTATTCTACTTGATAGCTCATTGCTTAAAGGCATAACCTGAACATGGTTCAATTACTTGGAAGATCTTTTCTTTCTCCTTTCAGTGAAGATGATCTTTTCTTTTTCTTCATGTTTTTCTCCTTCACTTTGCTTCTATGCTTCTGTTCATAACTTTTCTGTGGCAATATTGTTGGAGATACTCCCAGTGGCAGTGCTAGGAATTTATACAAGGGGATTCAAAAAAAAAGAAAAAACTAGAATGTCACATTTGGGACTTAACCTGTGAGCTAAAGCAATTGTTGAACCCCTTTGCCAATCCAGTAGAATCTTCCCTTATGTCAAGGGATTCAATACTTCATAAAAAACCCAGAAAATCTCATTTTTTATGCTGTTTGCATAGTATAATTTTCTGATGAACCCCCTTGCTCTACATAGTTCCGCTCCTGTGCACCGCAAAAGATTAATTCATTCTTTTCTCATCATGTTTGGAGATGACAATGTTTATTCTAATCTTTACATCAGTATTGTGTTACTTTGTTTTCCAATATTGTTATTATCCCATTGTGGTCTTTCCGGGAGCAAACATGTATTTTTGCCACTTATTTCTATTTCTAGACAACTATTGTTTGGTGTTTTATTGATCAATGCGTGTAGAATTTCTCTACCTGGGTATCTATCGGGTAGCTATTTTCAGATGTTACGTTTGTTTTTTCCTTTCTTTTGGGGTGGTGGGAGATGCATGTGGAATTTATCTGCCAGGGTAATTTATGCTTCAGTCCTGCGTGGTATTCGTTGAAGAGATCAGCAGTTTATTCTTCTAGAAATGTCACAAAACCTCAGTCTGTTACCCCTTTGAAATGCTTAATGGGGAGAAATCCATCATTTTGCTTACTCTGATAGAACTGAATAAAAGCTAAAATAAACTGAACTCATTTCCATCGCAGAAATTTCTAGAGCCAAGACATTCCGAAGGCAGTCGACTTTTGTCAGAGTTCACACATCAAGTCTACTCGCCAGGAACCACTTCCTTGTTTGGGTGGTAAATTCTTATATATTTCTTACTAGATTCTGATTTCCCTAGCCCTCACATAATTTATTCATCCAAAGTAAATAAATCATTTGCTCTTTAATAGTTACGCTTTTGGATGAGGTGGTTCCCACACTTATGTGGTATCAGAGCAGTACTCTAAATTCGAATCTAAAGTTACTTGTATTGACTTATGCTTTTTTTTTTTTCCTTTTTAAAACTGGCATGAGTATAATGTTTGTATATTTCTATCAAATTTCGCAGACCTGTTTCTTCCGGCAGTTTGGCCGCACAGTTGTTCGTGCTGATTATCTTACTCTGCGCAAGGGTTTTATCATGGTATGGATCCAAGCCAACTTTTGTTGAGACTTCATGTTGCAGGCATGCACTTGTCAGTATGCAAGAGGGGAGAGGAGAGAGACATGAAAGATCACCAGCATGAACCACTTCCCTTTAATTCGCTTCTAGCATTTTGAAAGAACTAATCATTTGCAAAACATTAAGTAAAATATTTGAATGCTTTTGAAGGCAGTACTGTGGAGTATCTTAGAAGTTAAAAAGTAGTTAGGATGTGAACTTTGTTAGTCTAGTTTTGAGGAAATTACTAGGTCACAGTAAGACATCATCTGATGATTAGAAGCAGCTTATAGCACAGTTTAACGAGTAGGAAGTTTGAAATAGACAATCATGATAAAACTACAACTGATGCACATTATCAAGAATGGAATACTACTTTTCAAAACTAGACATGAAACTAAGCCTGTGTTAGTTAATCGAAAAGATTAGGACGCTATGTAGCAAGCACGGTTCATTTTGAACTCTATTTTAGGTATCATTTTGAGTTATCTTCATGTTTGTATCTCTGATTTTCTTTTCCATCACAAGAGTGTCTCTAGATATGATACAGATTTCTGTTATAGATCATTAGTTACGACCTTTCTCCTCTTATTCATGGCAGAATCACAACCTTACATCAAACTATGATTTTCACAGCTATATGATTCGCTCGATGGAAGAAGAATTCCAAAGAATAGTTGGTGTAAGGTAAGAATAAAAGTACTCCTTCCCCATTTTTCATCCTCTTCTTTGACTAGGCAGAGAGTTAAAAGTTTTGTTTAAAGAGAAGTGTGCCATATGTGGAGAGAAGTTCATTTTGATTAGTTCTAAGATTTGATGAAAAGTGGATCTAATCTAATTTTTGAGTTAGCATAATACTGAAAGTAATTATGTAATGACTGCGCAAAGGAAACAATCTTTATGGGACACTGGAGTACCACGAAGAGCCCCTCATCTTCTTCAGTATAATAAACTTAAATACCTCAGATGTTACCACAACTGTTCTTTATGCAATACCTGACTACGTGTTGAAGCATTAAGCCCAAGAAATGTTTTCTCCAGTTAATTTAGTCCTTAATCTGTGCAAAATTTTGGAGAAAGTACATTGAATGCGTTACTAAGTTCCTGATGAAATGAGTAATGAGTTTAGGATTTTTTGTTCCTAGTTGTTTTTCCCTTTACGATGGCTTCTGTACCATCTTTTGTTCAGTGCATCCCTTCCATACTAAATGATCATTGGATAGCACAATAATCGTGGAAAACACTAGAGTAAAGCAATTTTACTTTAAAGTCTATTAAAACAATAGTTCTTGCTTGCTTTCTATCATTGGTTTCTTGATTGAAGCTTCCTCTCATAACTTTTGTGTTGTATCCTTGTAGTGGCCCTCTCTGGGGATTCGTGGTGGGTTTTATGCTGTTTAATGTAAAAGGTATTTCATACTCCATTGTTTGGAATGAGGAACATATGACACTTTTGCTTTCTGTCATTAGATTAGCTTGCATTTCTGCTCCGCAAAATTTGTGTTCTGGTGAAACTAAACTCTATCCACAAGCTCATGCATGACCAATTGAACTTTAACATGCAGGATCAAATCTGTATTTCTGGATAGCTTTAATTCCTATCATTGTAAGTGCCTCCACTGCAATTCTGTTTTGAGACTCTTTATAAATGCATGAATATGTATATCAAGCAATGATTATTTCCTTTTCCTCTTATTCCGATCCGTATGGAGTAATGTTAGACTTGTCTGTGACCCTGCATGGGTCATCTTTCTTAATTTAGAGCTTGGAGCGGGTTTCAAACATTTCAGTCGCACAATTTCATTTTTCACGAGATACACTTGGATTAAGCCCTTTAACTACGTTGTGTGACTATGGTTGAGTTAAAACATGTATATCTGAAAGAAAATAAGCTTGTTTTATCTAGAAGGTGAAAATAGTGTTGAAATCATTAAATTTTGGGATAATAAGATATCTATCTCTTCCCTTACATTCTGAATTATGTTGTATATCATATTAACTTATGGACGTGATAGAAGATAAGGGGCGCCTTGGAGCAATGGTAAAGTTGTCCCCGTGTGACCTGTCAGTCACGGGTTTGAGCTGTGGAAGCAACCACTAATGCTTGCATTAGGGTAGGCTATTTACATCACACCCCTTGGGTGCGGCCCTTCCCTGGACCCTAGTAAAGCCGGATACTTTGTGCACCGGGCTGCTCTTTTTTTACGTGATAGAAGATAGAGATAGTCACTTACTTGTGCTTCTGTGCAGCTTGTCCTACTCGTGGGTACAAAACTGCAGCATGTAATCGCAACCTTGGCATTGGAGAGTGCTGGGTTTACTGGCTCATTCTCAAGGGCAAAGCTAAAACCACGAGATGAACTTTTTTGGTTCAAAAAACCAGAATTACTTTTGTCCTTGATTCATTTTGTCCTTTTCCAGGTTGGTTTGTACTATCATACTTCAAATTTTAATTGTTTTGTCTATCTACTAACTTTCTTTAGTGGCTATATACGCTAACTTGTTTTTGCATGCTTACTCTTGCAGAATGCATTTGAGCTAGCTTCATTTTTTTGGTTCTGGGTATTCACTAGTCCCTTTCTCATAGCTTAATTTTTTTCTGTACCTTTGAACTTAACATTTAATACCTAGTCTAAGCATTTCCGTTTTAACTGTATTAATATTCTCGATCTTTAATATTTGACATTGGCACATTCCCTAAAATACTAATGAATTTTTCCTTTTAACTCAAATTCTTTCTTGGAGTTGGACAAAAACCATGCTTTCTCCCTTAAATACTTTCTTTAACATTGAAGATTTTTTCCCCTTACCTGTGGATCTCGCCAAACAATCTCCTATAGTTTTTACTAACGGTTGTGTGCATACGGTCCAGGATGACGGGTGATTCAACAAAAAACAAAAAAAAAATCGTTTAAGTCAAAATCTCTTTCTTCTGTTTATATAACCTTAAGATTTCTTCTATCTTGTCCAAATGTTCTTCTGAAAAAATTGCAAATATCCTCGCATACCATATTTTGGGCTTCAAGTAATATTGAAGTATTTCCAAATTTCAATTGACTCTTGGCACCAGGGACCAATAGAAAACTTGTGTTTTCTGTCGTTGATAAGTTCTCTCTCAGTGCCCTCAGTGTACTACTCATAAGAATTATTGAGTTTATTTTTGTCTTGATTTCAAATGTTTTGAGATTCTATAAGCTGATATTCTATATTCCATGTGTTTGTATAATATGTTCTACCACATGCATATGTTGTTTCTATTTGTAGTAGACACTAATGTTCTGAATGTCTGAGTTTTGACAAAGTGTTACGTCTTTATTCCAGTGGCAATTTGGGTATAACTCATGCTTCATAAAGAATCACACACTTGTGTATCTACGACTAATTATGGGGTATGTGTAATTACGAACTGTATTTGTATGTATTGTTTAAGGTTTTACATTTTACCAGCGTATATTTATTTAGCACAACGTTCTAAACCTGTGCTGTTGTTTGTCACCCAGGTTTGCTGGACAATTCCTTTGCAGTTATAGCACCTTGCCACTCTATGCCCTGGTTACACAGGTATATGTCACGCCAGATATAGCTAAATTGTGAATTCAGTATTAAGTATGATCCTCTCGTTAACATTCCACTTTGTACAACGTTACCTCTCTGGCCTTCTACAATATTCTCATAACCACTTTAAGGTTATGGATTACATGGTCAAATTTTATTTCCAAAATAATTCAACTTAGTTAGACAAAACCGCTGTGGATCACTAGTTTTTGTTCCCTTGTCTTTCTTTCTCTCCTCTTCTTTCTTTTGGTTTTATTTTCAATTCTAGTTTCGTTCCTTTTTCTCTTTTTTTGCTTCTTCCTCGTGACAAACAAGCACCAATAGAGGACGATGGCGTAGGGAAAAGGGAAGGGGTTTTACTTTTTTCTGCTCTCTTTAGGTATATGTTAAAAATCATGCATAGGCTATTTCAGTCTTAACTGTGGTGTACTTTTAACTGGCAATGGAAAATCCAGAGCGAGGCAATCATGATCATAAGATCTCCTTGATCATCCTAGAAATGTTAAACTTTACAAACTACTTCAACTGTGTGACCTGGTTGCTAATAACTCTGCATGTTGCACTTCCACAGTAAACTGCCGAATAACTTTCACGGACTGATAAATGAGATTGTAGATATTAATATTTTCCAAGAACAAAGCTTTGAACATGCTATATTACCTCTTTGCAGATGGGTACAAACTATAAAGCTGCATTGATTCCACAAAGAATAAGAGAAACGATCCACGGATGGGGAAAGGCAGCAAGAAGAAAAAGGAGGATGCGCATGTTCCCAGATGATTCAACTGTGCACACCGATACAAGCACAGTGATGTCACTTGAGGAATATGATGATAACCAGTTGGTTGATAGCCCTCGAACAGTGCATGGTGCAGGTACAGAAATTGAGTTACAGCCGCCAACAATTGTCACGGAGGATCATCATTCAGTAACAATTAACGACACTTCAAGTCGTATTGGTACTCCTCTCCTTCGTCCCTGTGCCTCGATTTCTTCCTCTGCTTCCCCAAGTCTTCCGCCTGAAGTAATAGCAAGATCATTGTCAATGCCAGCTAGAGGAGGTTTGGGTTTGGATAAAGATTAACCACCATAGTGAAGTTCGAGACACAACACGAAGTGAAGTTGGTGTTAATACTTTTGCAGGTTTGTTTAACGTCGCATATAACATATATACTTGAAGATGTTTGACATGTGAATTCAAAGAAATATGCAGGTAGGAAAGAAATAGTTTCTATAGTTGCAAAAATATTTGCCCCCAAAACGCTCTGGATTGAAAAATCTATAATGGCTGTTTCTCTATGTAGTATCCCTTGTATAATCAGTTATACACATGAGACGTCTAGGTAAGATGGAGCATCTTAAAGCTTGTATGTTTTCCCCCCTCAAATAGTTAAGAGTTTTAACTTATATACACCAACAATATGAAGATGTATTTCAATATGTCGCAATAGATAACTTGTTTTATTTTCAGATTACTAATTCCATTTTGTGAACGATTACATGTAATTATCATTTCGATGACTGATAGTATAGAACTAGAGGCTAAAAGCCTTGGCCTATGCAGGTGTCAGCTTAACTGCTGCTCCAAATTAGTCATATTTCTGAAAACTGGGGGGGGGACATTGTTTCCTCCCAGTATCCATTTTCATGATAACTAGCATCCTGTTTTTCCTTGTCAACCTGCTTTGAGTTTCCACCAAAGAAGCCAGAATCTCCATCACCACTGCGTCTGTTGTTATTGCCAACGCCTCCCCAACCCCAACCAAAGCCTCCGCGGCCACCGGCAGATTGTTTTGTCATTCCATTGGAGTTTTGGGTATTTTCTGGTTTCTGAGCTTCTGTGAGTTCCAGGAGGGTTCTATGAGCAGAGCCAAGGCTTAAACTTATGAAGAGCCATAAAATTAAGGGAATAATACATTTCTGAGAAGCCATTTCTGGTGATTAATCAAAGTACAGAGTTGGAAATGATTTTTTCTTTTTTTTTCCTGCATGAAATTCAAAAGGACTTATCTGTATTTATAGCTTGCTAAATGCATGTGAAAAAATTGTCTTGAAAGAAACTTCCTTGGCATTGCTCGAGCATTACGGAGTCATCAACTTTTTCTCTTTTTTTCTGGTAAAACTCTCTTTCCATTGATCATTGCATGTGCATAAAGTCATATCTTGAGTTTGGCATACCTTGAAAAGAAAAAGAAAATGGTATGCCAAACTTTGTTCATGAACATTGAGAAGAGACTTCTAACGTTAGTCTTAACCAAAAAATGGTGTTGAAGACATGGATTTGTTGTGGCTTAGACTTGCTAATTTGTCTGCAGGTTTTTTTGCTTGTCTGAGGCAATGATTGAATTCAAATTCATGTTCTTCAACTAGTTCCTGTATCTCATTGATGATGTCGTTTATCCTCCATGGGACTTTCCACTCCCTTCTCATCAGTGGCAGATGCGGGATTTTCAATAAGGAAGTTCGAAATATAAAAATATAGTGCGTAAGATTTCAACTTCGAACTTCAAGGTGAAACTTGAATCCCTTAAACCACTAAGTCAACCTCTACTATATTTTTTGATGTGTTTTTTGCCGAGGGGGTTCGGGTGAACACCCTCAGCCCCCTTTACATCCGTCTTTAACCATTTTATTGTTCATATAGCAACTCCGAGTCATCCACTTTGCATGGATACAAAATCGTGTCATCAAAAAAGATTTTAGAAATAGTATCAAGAAATCAAAGTTAGTCCAAACATCGCGGTTATTTTTACTTTGCACATTTCACCCTTCAGCCCTTCCCCTCTCGATTCATTAGAGTCTTGCCGCCTAAAACTCTGCCACGAGAGAGCTGCTTTACGTTTGGTCTGTTTTTCTAAAGGGAATGAAGTAGCCAATGCAAAATGTCAAGAAACAGAATACTGTTTTACACCCAGGTATGTGGATATTTCCCAATAATATAAAACTGAAAATAGACACGTAAATGCGAATCAGAATTCAATATATAACACTGTATTCTTCCCTTTGCTGCACAAACAAGAATTCAACATATCACCCTATGTTCCCTTCTTTGTTGTTTTCATGGGTAGCATCTACCAATTTAATTTAGGACGTGCAGCTTCTTCTCTTTCATTTCTAGTTCCAAACTTAGGCTGCCCAAATGCTTAACAAGAGTCCCACATTCCCCATCTCGAATTCTTGTCCAGCAATGTGTTTTCCTTTATGAGGATCGCGAGTATTTATTACATGAGAATAGTTTACAGAGCATGACTCAAGACTGCCAAAACGATAAGTAAATCCCCAGGAAAGAAAAGACACCTAATGGAAATGTATTAGCATTATCACAAGTCCATAATATCAACTTTTCTCGCTGGTATCTATACTTGATCCTGCATCCGCCAGTGCTTCAGCCATCATTTTTGCTCTATTCTGAGTTTGTCTTTCCACAGCGACCATATAGAAGCCTAACAAGCAAGATACAGATAATGAACAACATCAAGCATCCAAACAGAAGAGCTAAAAATAATTTAAACACTCAGTAGAGACTGGTAACAATGAAGGGTCAAATATACCCCTGTACAATTAGAAATGGTTTAAATATACCCTTCGTTATACTTTGGGTCCAAATATATCCTTTTCGTTATACTTTGGATCCAAATATACCCTTGTACTATTAGAAATAGTTTAAATATGCCCTTCGTTATACTTTCAGTTCAAATATACCCCTCCAGATATATTTTGGATCCAAATATACCCCTCCCATTATATTTTCAGTTCAAATATACCCCTCATTATACTTTTATGATGATTTAACCCTCCCATCCCCTTCCTCGCCCCCCCCCCCCCTTCCAATTTTTACTATAAAAGCGATTTACTCTTATTTTTATTTATTTTTACAAACGGACATGTGATGAGCTTCAAAATAAAAATAACTTATCAACAAATATAAATATTTGCGCGATTCACTTTACAAACTCACCTATTTAATCCATGTCTGACCCACTTTCTCGATTCATACAAAAATAATACACATATTTACAATTTATACCCCTGATATCTATCCTTTCCTTGGCCTCACAACGAATAAACTGAATTTTTGAAGTTTTGATATATAAGAAAAATCATTTTGTTTCTGTCATCATCTTTTGGTCTAATATCAGATGTTAAAACTTATACTTGAAATAATCAGCTAAGCAAGATTACCACATATAAATGCAGAATTATTTTTTTCTATATCTGATAAATGAATCATTAATGTAAACGAAAAAGTATTCAGAAATAGGTGGAGTAAAGACTTTAAAGAGTTTGGACTCATGAAAAGCGGATCATTGAAAAAGAGAAGAAAAGAAAATAAAAGACTACAAGAAAAGAAAAGAACTTAAAGTGAAAGGAATTGAAATGGTTTAAATGAGTGAGTGTCAAAAATAAGAGTAAATCAACATAAAAGTTTAATAGGAGGGGTACATTTGGATCCAAAGTATATGGGGAGGAGTATATTTGGACTGAAAGTATAACGAGGGGTATATTTAAACTATTTTTAATAGTACGGGGTATATTTGGACCAAAAGTATAACGGAAAGGGTATATTTGAACCCAAAGTATAACGAGGGGTATATTTAAACCATTTCTAATAGTACAGGGGTATATTTGACCCTTCTCCATAGATTTTTTTTTTTTTTTTTGATGACCGTGGTGTCCGGGACAGCTTTCGCGCACCTCGACTAATTCCACGGGATACCTGCCACCTCCCATCAGCAACAGGTATCACGTAACTCTGTCCACCAAGGGTAAAACAGATGGGAAGAATCACCTAGTGTCTTTTCTCTGCTGGGATTTGAATATATAAATCTTGATGTCTCATTAAACTATTCATAATTTTTCATTTGTCAAGAGAGTCATTGTGCATACTGAGATTGGAAGTAGATTGTCTCAGCAACCCATACCCCAAAAATGTCCCATGGCACCCCTCAAAACCTTCTGGAATTAGAAGAACCTAAAGTTGACATGTAAATTGAAATCTACCGAACAAAAGTAATGATGCAATCAAACTTTGTTGATCCCTATAAGGTGAAAAGTTGATCCATTCGCCCAGAGGGGTTTTGGTTCAGAGTTTGTCATACTTTTTAGTTAATCAATTCTAGTTCGCACAAAGATAGTTGAGAATTAGTTATTACAAATGTATGAAATTTTCAAAACAAAATTATAACATAGTGCATCGAGGAACAAGTTTTCTCTTAACTTGGAAGATCTCTATGTTTTAACTGGGAGAGATGTAGATTTACTTCTACCCAATGATCTTTGTGAAGCTCATAGGATTATTTTTTTCTATAAGCTCTTCCCCTATAGAGCAAACTCCTTTAGAATTTTAACAAATACCATAAGTTGATAAACACCACTAATATGTGGAGATTTGTATGACATTATTAACTAAGTCTTGGCATACTAGCTAATTGGTTAATTGTCGACTTTCTGCCAGTCCATTAAAGGCTTAAAATAACAATTCCCTTGTCTAGAGAGAAAAATCTCAAGGAAAAAATCAAAGAAGATGGTATACCAATTGCACTTCCAAGTGCACAGACCCATAAAAGCCTCCCTGACCATTTGTCAGCAACGACTCCTCTATTGCCAAATCCCATCAGCTAAAACTGGAGCAAAGAGAACACATATTAGAATGTAAATATCTCACCATGAAATACAGCAGTAAAGTCCAGTTTAGCAAGGAAAACACGTATTAGAATGTGAACTTTTCACCAACTCTAATTGCTTTCATATTGTTCAATGTACTGGTGTACAACAAGACATATTATTTCTAAGTCTTGGAAATCCCTGGTATACATGGTTTCACTATTTTCTTACTGTTTAAATTTGTTTTCTTTCCTCCCTTTCTACTGTAAAAGAGAAAGCTGAAAAAGTTAATTAAGTATCGTTTTACCATATGGTCAAAGTTCAAAACTTTTGCTTTATAGTAAAATCCAGTTCCACAATCAGATCAATGATTAAAACCAAAATCTGCAGCCTTAGAAGTCCCAGAAGATCATGTGCGTCTAGCACAAATTTGAAGAAAATGAGACACTGTATGAACAATAGATCGGAATAGTCATGAAAACTGCAGCCACACCCTAACAACAAAAATGTGTCTAAATTAGCTTCTATGCAGAAGATCAAAACTGATCCATTAGTTTGATTTCGTCGAGAGAACGTGATAGCGCAAACATGATAGGTTCTATGCAGGAGAACTTGAAGCTGCCTTGTAGCTAAAGAGCGGCAAACCAGGGAAAAAAGGGCAAAAAATAGGAACAGCAGAACAAAAAGGGAACTTTACAACAGCAACACTACAAATCTGTGAATTTTATGGGGCTTTCTCTCTTGTTCAAACATATCTATTAGAAAATCAAGGGGCCTAGAAATCCAGTTTTCCATCTCCCTACTTCTGAGGTTTAAGAACTCGAGTTCAAATTCAAGGTGTCTATAAAATTTCATCACTAATATTGAGATAGTAAATCAAACTAAATAATCCACCAATTGGATGATCATTCGGTTCAAAACATGATCATTTATAAAATAGTTGTCAGCAGGAAAAACCAAACATCTCAAGCTATTTCTATTTTTATTCCTTACTCCTCTGCTTTTCTCCCTTTCTTCATACCAATGCTTACACTTTTCATTCAGAGCATAAAATAAGATCATTTTGCAAAAGGAACGTTAGGAATTTAACAAGTACTTCCTCTGTTTCATTCTGAAATGGTGTCCGGCCCAGCTTTCGAGCACCTTGACTAATTCCACGTGATACCTTCCACCTCCCACCAGCAACAGGTACCAAATAACTCAAGGCCAAGACAAATAGGAAGAAATCACCTTGTGTTTTAGTTTCTGCTAGGATTTGAACCTGAGACCTCATGATTCTCAGTCCACTTCATTGACCACTACGACACGCCCTTGGGTGCTAAAATGACAATATTACTACAATTTTAATAGATAAAATAGATTTTCAAGGCACATTAGCAGCAATAAGGCGGTGCGGGTGCTGTATTAGTATTACACTGGAAACTACTAGAAAAAATTCAGCTCTCGTCTATTATAGTTTGCAAGGTAACTGATGATTTCAATACAGCTATCTAAAATCGGAAACATTTTGCATTTTATACACCGAAAAGCCAAACGAAAAAAGCTAATATAGTTCAGAAAAAATTTGATATGTTGATCATATTTTTGTGTTTCTGCGAGAAAATTGATAAGAAAAGGAACGGAAAGCAGGAAGAAGAGAGAGTTACCAGTAGAAATTAGCTGCCGCCTGTTGCCTGAAATTCGACGCTTGGATTTCGTCGGGATCGAGAGAGACGGAGAAAGAGTAACCCGGTGATAAGTGGTAACCGGGTGGGCTAGGAACTTGGGCTTGGGCTTATGGGTATTGCATTGGGCTCAAATTAATATAGGAAAAATTACTCAACATAGAAAACTTTCAGACTTAATAACATGGTGTAGCTAAGGTTTAAAATAATTATATTTTATGGCTAAGGTTTAAATTAAATAGCTAAATATAATCTTTTGTATCTGGATATTTGTATATTTCGGGGCTCATATACAAATCTCTAATATCAGGGGCTCTCTAATTTCGGAGATCATATACGTTTGTATTTCTATACAAAGCAAAATTTGGGGCTCATATACAAATCTCTAAAGGTTTGTATTTGTATATACAATCTCTAAATTGAATTTGTATTTGTATATACAATCTCTAATTTGTATATTCAGCTACTAAACTGTGACTACGTCCTATAATTAGATAAACTTTAGCTATAACGCCTCATCATTACCTAACTATTAGCTATTTATAAAATTTTGCCATTAATATATGAGAAAAATTTCGTAAATAATGCCTTTAGTGCCTATTTTTGCAAGAAAAATAACGAGATTTTGTTATACATCCGCTTTCAATTGTTGTCTTACTTTCTTTGTTTAGTCAGTTTCAGAAAAAAGTGCCTCTTTTTATTGAAATTATTTGATTCAAATTTTTCACATGGTATGTTTAAGATCAAGAGATTAAAAGATATTTTAGTACATTTTACATATCTTTAGTTTGAGACCACAAGGTTCAAAAGTTTTTTTTACTTTTTTGCAACTATGTGTCAAGTCAAAACCAGACAAACAAATAGAAAGGGATGGAACATTTCAAATGTAGCAGCACTTTGATTTCAAAACATAGCAGAATACGTATATCCGCATGCATATAATATCTCATCCTAACTGAAAATTGCGCATATATATTATCTGCTTGTAATTATACGTGTATGTATATATGATCAACTGAATATATATATATATATATGTATGTGTCTTTAAAGAAGAAATTGCATATGTGTGTGATCAACTGTGTATATGTATGCGTGGACAATGAAAGTCAGAGCTTTTAGATACATGAATACATGTGTAAGTGTATATATCTTGAAAAATGAAATTATCTAGCTAGTTATGTAATGTTTTCAAGTAATACTATAAAAAGTACGTGAAATTCATCGACATGCATCATAAATTGGGTATGTAATTTATTTGCAAGAGTCAAATTTTGATATTGGACTTAATAAAGATTCGATTTTATTTTCGCAGGCTATAAAAAGCTCTGAGTCTGATAAATAAACTTATTTGTTTTTGTTCATTTTTATTGCAACAAGATGAATTTTACTGAGGCCGAGAATGGATCAACTATTAAATCTTGGGTGAAAATTTCTTTTACCTATCAATTATATGAAAGAAGAGTTGAA
>QJPP01007235.1:2263144-2278997 GCA_003996215.1 Jaltomata sinuosa
GTCCACCCATTAGGGTTACCACATACTTTTACCCTTTTCCATCATTGTCGGCAGTTGAAATCAATTTAGCCAAGCTTTCGCTCTCACTTTTTTGAAATAATCTCTTTCGATCAGGTATTTTTTTGTAACATGTTCTTCATAAAATTATCGTGTTCAAGATCTTGAACATGTATTTAATTTGTGCATTAAAGTTAAACTAACACAATTCAAAAGTGAATCTTGAAAATGATTAATATTCATCCATTTTTAATCAGAAATCTCAACTTTAATAGGAAAAGCTTTATCCTAAAGTGAATTTTTATGACGCTTTTTTGACATGTGTTATTTTAACACAATTTTTTTCATTCTTAAAAAGAAAGAGTTTGAAAGATTCAGATGGTGTTTGAATTGACTTTTTTAGAGTAGCTTATTAGCAAAAAGCTAAAAGCCATTAATTGAAATACTAATTTTTGACTTTTAGCTTATTTTTGTACTTTTTATCTTAAAAGTTGGTGCTTATGAAAAATACTTTTTATCTTTTCCAAACACTCCAAGATTTTTTATTTATTTAAAAAGTGCTTAAAAACTAAAAACACTTAGAGCCTGTTTGGCCTAACGGTTGAAAAACTGCTTATTTTAATAAGCTCTTTTATAAAATAACGTTTCAGAAAAGTTCTTTTGAAAAAAACAGTTTGTGTTTGGCTAATTCATTTAAAAAGTGCTTTTGATAAACTAATCGTATTTGGCTAATTTTTTTCTAAAAGTACTTTTGAGAGACAGATTACGAAAAGGGCAAGTATCAATGGACATTTCCTATTAAGATTATTTTATCGAAAGAAATTATTTTAAATATCTATTATAAATTTTTAATTAAGTTTTTATTTTATTTTTAATTAGAAAGTACATATTAATTTTTTTTCAATAATATAAATACATGAGAAATTTATTTTTTTGTTACCTTTTTTCTGAGTTCACTAGCATATTTAATACTTAACTAATAGAAACATAAAATAATATATATAAAATATAAAATAATAATATATAAAACGTGAAATAAAATAAAAAGTTTATGGTATAAGAATGAAGAATAAATTTTTTAAATAAAACTTAATCAAACTTATGAAATATGTTAATTAATTAACAAGGACATATTAGTAAATATGTATAAATGATAGGAATATTTTTGTCTTGAAAAAAATAATTTTCTGCTTCTGCTTCTTTTCAATAGCAGAAAAATTACTTCTGCTTCTGTCTAAAAGCACTTTTAGTAGTTAGCCAAACATCTTGTTAGTCAATCCAAATACCCTCTCAATTGGTTGAAATGAATTTCTAAATTCACATATTTGAGGTGAATTAGTCGGAACCAAAACAAAACTAACTAACTAAATAAATAAATAAAATTCCATGAACATACCCCACACACTTTGAGAATCCTGATCATTTGCTTTTGGCACTTTTGGCATGACTCGACTCATCAAATAATTAGAAAAGCAGCTTTTTTTTTTTCTCTCTCTTCACTCTTCATCCTCTCCCTCCTTCCTTCTCCGAGAAGTAAGATGTTGAGACTGAAGAGTGAACAAAACATTGGGCGGATGGAGAAAACCGAGAACGCACTTGATTAGACAAACTTCTGTACCATCGGCCTTCAAGTTTATAGTACTATTCTTTTTCTCTTTCGGTTCAATGATTAATCACATCGTTTTTGTTTCCATTAGCTGAAAAATTCAATCGATTTATAGAATATCACCGCATCTTCTTCAGAAGTGACTTTGTGATTCATATAAACCGAATTGCATTTTGCATTGTTTAGCATTCCTGGTTGCTTTTTAGTAATAAACTGTTGATGTTTAATCTTCAATCTGAGAATGTTCATCTGTTTGTTATTTTCTTCGTCGATTGATTTTGTTTTTTATGTGGATGAATGTCTAAGTACATTGCCGTGTCAGTTGGAAACTTCGTTGTGGAAAGTGATGGAATGAAATGTCTGCCTTTAATTTGTGACCTAGACGGTTAAACTATTTAATTTCATTTTTTTTTTGTGAAATGTATGTGTATGTACAGTAGCATGTCTTCTTTCCTTAATTAATGTTGAGGAGATAGTATTTCTTCCTTTCATGAATGTTGTTCAGCAGTTCCACTCTAAGGTTGCATTGCCTTCCTTTTTATTCCTTTTTTATATTTGGTGTTCATTGACCTAGAAAAAGCATAAGACAAAGTCTCTAGGGTCTTTTTATGGAGATGTTTGGAGGTTAGTGGAGTACCGGAGCTTATATTAGGGCGACTAAGGACATGTACAATGGAGCCAAGACACGGGTGAGGACAATGGGAGGAGGCTCAGAGCACTTTCCAGTCGTGATGGGGTTGCACCAAGGATCAACGCTTAATTTTTTTTTATTTGCCTTGGCGATGGATGTACTGACGCGGCATATCCAATGGAAGGTTCCAGGGTGTATGCTATTTGCAGATGACATAGCATTAATTGACGGGACACGCAATGGGGTTGATGATAAACTAGAGGTTTGGAGACAAAAGCTGAAGCCTAAAGATTTTAGGTTGAGCAGGACTAAGACAAAGTATTTAGAGTGCAAGTTCAATGACATTACCTACGAGGCTGATGTGGAAGTGAGAATTAGTACTCAGGTCATCGCTAGGAGAGAAAGTTTTAAGTATCTGGGGTCTATAATCTAAGAAAACGATCAGATCGACGAGGATGTCACACATCGTATTGGAGTGGGGTGGATGAAATGGAGGTTCGCATCCGGTGTCTTGGGTGATAAGAATGTGCCACCTAGTCTTAAAGGTAAGTTTTATAAAGTGGTTGTTTGATCAACTATATTATGTGGGGCAAAGTGTTGGTCGGTCAAGAACTCGCACGTCTTGAAGATGGAAGCAGCGGAAATGGGGGTATTGAGATGGATGTGTGGGCATATTAGTCGAGATATGATTAGGAACAAAGATATTCAGACAAGGTGGGTGTAGCCTCCGCGGTGGACAAGATGAGGGAAGTGAGATTGAGATAGTTTGGGCATGGGAAGAGGAGATGCCCAGTGAGGAGTTGTAAGAGGTCGGCTATGGTGAGTCTGAGGAGAGGTAGAGGTAAGCCGAAGAAGTTTTGGGGAGAGGTGATTAGACAAGACTTAAAACCTGCAGCTTACCGAGGACATGACTTGATAAGAGAATATGGAGGTCGAGGATTAGGGTAGAAGGTTAGTAGGTAGTCGCGCGGTGTAGTTCCCTTATTATTGGTATTAGTATTTTTTTCTCCTACTTTCTTGTACTTCAATTTTATTATTACTTGTTGTTTCCCTTGTTTCGGTTATCGTATTATTTGTTGGTGCTACTTGGTATTCTCTACTGTATTCTCTTTTCCATCTTGTTTTGTTATGCTTTATTTGAGCCAGGGGTCTATTGGAAACAACCTCTCTACCCTCATAAGGTAGGGGTAAGGCTGCTTACACACCACCCGCCCCAAACCCTACTTGTGGGATTTCACTAGGTATGTTGTTGTTGTTGTAGGAATAGCCTCAATAATAGCGTGTCAACATCTTTTCAGTGGTGATAATTGTATGCTTAATGTAATCTTCATTAATTTGAGGAAGAATATCAAATTTCTTGAAAGTTGAAATGTCAGACTTGGAATGTGCCTTTTCGCGATTTTCTTCAGAAGTTGAAAATTTAGACTTGCAATGTGCGTTTGTGCTACAGCTGAATAGTTCTAAAATTCGGCATTCCTAAAGAGATTCTTTTGGCTGTGGGTGATACGATAAGTGATTTAGTTTGCAGCAGTTGCAAATCATTTTCTCAGACCATAGGATTTACTTACATACGCCTATGGCAGTGTAATGACGCTGTGTAGACAAGTAATTCTTTGATCGCTTCTGTTAGTTAGATCTAAACAACCAGTTAGTAGTATTTCTCCATTTTCCTTATCAAAAAGTATTATTCTCCATTTTTACAATTATTACTTGGTTGCTTTTCTCCTATTACAGCTTTTGGTTCTCTTTAGGTTCTGTTATCCGTGAAATGTTGGATATTCTTGTTATTATGCCATCCAATCTCTGCCATTTTCCTTTACTTTGTGGTTTCTGTTACTCTACAATATGTTAAAAGCCTTTGATTAACAAGTGATGTTCTCAATATAGTTGCTTCTTTACTTCTTATCAGCGGTTCTTATTTCATCTTATGCTGGAAGGATGAAGATGGAAGTACCTCCTTCAACAGTTCTGTTTACTGATGATGATAGCAAGAACCTGCAGCGGTTGCTTGATGTCTTTGGATCTGTTGTCTCTCTCGATAAAATTGCTGCAGCTTATTGTGAAGCAGGTCGGGATCTAATAATTGCTGGTGATATACTTGGAGATCCGCAAGCTAGCACCTCTGGAACTACTATCTCTGAGTCAGAAGAAAAAATAGAGGATTCTGTGACACTGACTTCTGAATCTGAATTTGAGGAAGTAGGGGATTCTGTGATATTGACTTCTGAATCAGTATCTGAGATTGATTCCAAGAGAGCTGGTCCCAGTTCATCCAAGCAAAAAAAGTTATCAGTGTCTATGGGGACAGTCTCAAGCATGATCCCAAAAGACTATGTGACGAATAGGCCACTAATTACAGAAACTTCTACGAGAATCAAGCCACTGAAATTAAGCGCAGATGATTTTCTTACCCCAGAGCTAAGGGATGAGAAAGCTCCGTTAGGTGCTGCAGCTATGAGTGAAACCCTTCCCAGCAGTGTAGAGGAGTTCCTCTTCAAAATGCTCGGAAGTGGATTCTCTCTTGACAGGAGTGTAATTGAAGATGTTGTGGGTGAGCACTTTATTATGTCCATACTAAGTGTTCGTAAGATTACTTGAGAAGTAGCATTTGACACATGGAGTGATGCTAATGCATACTTTCAATGATCTGAAATTGTGTCATTTCTTTCTTCACTTCTTTTCGGTTATCTTCTTATGAAACTTGCAGAAGTCGGTTAAATGTTTCCTTATAGTCTGTTTTGCGACTTGATTTTGTTAAGTAGAATGCAACTTGTGGATGGTCCACGTGTTCAGGTTGTGCTCAATACTATCACCGCCTTTTGGATAAGAGTATTCATCTGCTTTATTGGTTGTCTGAGATATCTTTAAATTATGTTCCTTTTTTTCCTTCCATTTAACTGCATCATAATTCCTAGGAGCTTACCACTGCATCCTAATTCCTAAGAGCTGTCACAACTTTTGGACAATCTCATTGCTAATCTGGTGTTATTGGATTTTCAGGTCAATGCGGCTATGATCTGAACAAGGTTAGTGATATCAATTCAACCACTTCGTATACTTTATATGTGTATTTTGAGGCATCAAATGCTAACATTATATTTGGCTCAATTTTATGTTTACATTCAGCATATGCATGTTTGCATTAACTCTGTACAAGTGCTAAGCATACATGTGAAAGTTGCTCTTCTAACTTCTAAGCACCTGCAGATGCCATCTAGCCTGCCTATTCTCCCACTCCCACATATTATTACCTATGAAATCTTGAAAGTAAGTCCTGTGTTTGGTTTGTTTTGTGTCCAAAGTGTGATCGGCCATATGGTTTTCTGGGTCCTCTTTAAAGTTAATCCTGTTTCTGGTTTGGATTTTGCGACTAACGTTTAAGCAGTTTTGATGTATGTGATATGAAGTCCTCATTTAACTAGAAAATAAATTATGCCCCATTCTACTTATCTAAATAGCTATTAAACCCCTATCACGGTTAAAGTAATTACCTCATGTCCCTAAAAGCTTGTGCTGTTGGGAATTTCTAGCTCACTGTGGTTTAGTTTCATGATGAGAAACCACAATGCATGTGTGGAATCATACGAAATTGCAGGAAGGATGAGTCCACCTTGTTGCTAGACTTGCAGAAGCTTAGTTCTCATGCTAAGCAGACAAGACAATGCTCGGCTATTGCTGTTTGATCTTCTGATTCTGAATACATCAGCCTGACAGTGATTTTTTATTTCCTGCTTGGGTGCTTCTCTCTTTCCTTCATTCCCTGATTTTCAGAAGTTTTGCATGCATACTATACATAGATTGGTTTACTTCTCTACACAGATTTGCATATCGCGCTAACCTTGCATTTTTCCTATATGACATCCCCTTTCCTTTGAATATGCAGAGTATGGATAAGCTGCTCGATATGTCGGCATCAATTTTGGGAAAGAGCGATGATATTATAAATATAGGAGTCGAGAAAGTAAGTTTTCTTGTATCTCACTTGGTGTTGCTCATGTCTGCTGTAAAATTACATACAAATAATCTCACTTACAAGTTACAAGCGACAAGTATTTAGTGATAATGATCTTAGTGAGGCAATCTGCTTCCTAGCTGTGCTCTTGAAGGAAAATGAGATTGTTTTTTCACAATAAAATTCTCGGAAAGGATAGTGTCTTATCTTTTTCTTCTATTCTCCTTTCCTCCCCCTCTGATTCACTCCTCACCCCAGTTTGTTCTCTCCTCCATGCTCGCTCTCTCACCTGGCTTGAGAAAAGTGCTAATGGCTATTACTGTACTAAGGATCAGTTTTGCTGGAGAAAAGGGTTCCACATCTATACAAATCCTCATGGTAGGTTGATATCTTGACAGAACAGCCAAAGACAGGATATGCACTAGAATTGATTTCCAAAAAATAGATTCGAGTTAAAACAACCCACTGGTGTTACTATAGACATAAAAATGAGCAGTGTATTTGATAGGGATTCTATTCATAAACAATGGGTTTCTATGAGGTAACTTCTCTAGAACTGGAAACAGTTTGGATCTGTAGTGATGCATTCCGCCTAAAAGAGCTTACAAGATTAATAATGTTCATTTGACTCGCCATATAACTATTTATATTCCTTTGAAATCTATGAATTACTTATGAATCTGGTCGGCTGCTAAGCTCGCAAAAGACCAATTTCCCCTAATGGGAATAGATAACCAACCACTCTTCTCCTATCCCTTATTAGCTGAGATACTCCACCACTAAGAATTTATTATTTTTAGAAGAAAGGAACAGAAAAATTATCTTTAGTGTTAATTCTATATTAGTTCCACATGCAATTAAAAATGTCACGCTGAAAAAGGTAGGGGGCAAGGCCTGTGTACATCCTACCCTCCCTAGACCGCACTTGTGGGATTACACTGGGCATGTTCTTGTTGTATGCAATTAAAAATTGTCGAAATCACATGAAATTGTTTCCTTACTTACTATGCTTTGTCTTATCTATTGTAACAGTCTGTGGAGAGTCCAGATTTTGCATCAGTTGCATCACAAGAGACATCTTCAATGTTAAATCCAGCCATCCGGTACTTTGTCCCCCAGAAATTATAATTTTAGTGTCCAGGAAGATTATTATTTTTTGTTAAACAGATTTCTTAGGTTTTCAAGGTGGTGTTATGCATTAACAGTCATCCATCTATATTTGCTAGTGCAGTTCCAAAGCAAGTAATAAGACTAAAAATGGGCTCAACTTATCTAAGAGGGAGCAGGACAGGTATAAGCTTCAAAAGGAAGTTCTGCAGGCATTGTTTGATGTCCCTGCAAGACATGATGATGTGGATAAGGTTATTCGTCCATTGAGGGAAGTTGGGAAGTGTAGGAGATCGAGTCACGTTGTAGAGAAACCATTACAGGAGACTTTAGAACGCCAGATTCTTATCAGGACACCACAGAGTGATGCAAAAAGTAAGCAGCACTTAACTGCTTATTACTTGTGTTGGGCAGATGGAAAAAAGTGTTTATGATAACATTTGGCTTTTTTTAAGGGTTTCATATCTTCTTTCTAATTGCCTTCTTTCTATTGACTTTGTACTCTTCTATACCAACATTTCCTTTTTCAGTTGAATCTGCCACTGGTAAGCCAGAAACTGGAGAGCTTTTTTTCCTTTTCTTTTCTTAATCGTATAAGTTCTATATGTTGGAGCAAGTAAGAAGTAGAACAATGCTCTTTCTCTTCATGGTTCGTCTTTCTCTTGAGGCACCTTGAGCTTTATTCTACGGAAGTGAAATTACCATTTAACTTAACTGGACTAGTAAAGACATCCACTCGTATCGAACCATTTGGATGTCGCCTTGGATCAAGTACAAGTATACTCCTGTCTCAGCTATACACTTACAAAATTCCCTTTGCAACACAGACTAAAACCTCAAAGTACCCTATTCATTCACAGAAAAGATATTAGAATATTATATGTACTGGTCAAACAATAACAGCATACCCAGAGTAATCCCACAAGTGGGGTCCGTGAAGGGTAGGATGTATGCAGATATTTAATTTCCGCATGGATATTCGTAGCTATCCAGTACTCCTTTAGGATAGCTATTTTGCTTCATTTTCTCATGTAAACACCTCTTGAATTTCAATTATTAGATGGTGAGGAGAATGAAGAAAGCTATGAAGTTCTTCGGAAAGCTGTGAAGGAGTACTGGATTACAATGAAAGAGTACTACAAAGCAGTGAGTCATGGAAACCTCTCTTCTACTGTTTCATGATCTGAATATCATTAAGATGCTTCATTCTGTGTTGAGCGAGAAGAAGAAAAGTTTAGTATGTTAAATCATGCCTGGTATTGCAAACTTATTGTTTTCCAGGCTTCTGAAGCATTTTTCATAGGAGATCATGATAAGGCACGCAAATTCCTGGAAGAGGTATGGTGTTTCTTCCTTTATCTAGTGTCTCCTTCACTGCTTATATTTGAAAATATTAGTGAAGAAATAACTGGCCTCTCTAGTCTCTATGAGATGTTCTACTGATTGATATCGGCTGAGTGGGTGGTGCGCAGTTACCATCTTAGCCCTGTTAAGTGGTCAGAGTCTGAGCATTTTGTCATCTTCCTTCAAACTATCCAAATATGTACTTGCTTCTTACTTTAACCTATCAAGGGAGGTTTTAGCTTCAAATTAGCCTACAAATACCAAAAAGCTAAGTAACATGAGCCAGATAAAATGTCTTTTGAAGATAAAGCTTCCAGGTCCAAGTTCTTAATATTCACCGACATCTTTCACTTTCTAGCACAGTGGAAGAGAAAATACTCATAACATCACCTATCTCAGAAAAAAGAAGAAAAAAAGCTCTAAATTCATGCTGGGTACAATGTCCAATCTGTGCAAACTCTTCTCTTCCCAAAAGTTGACCTTCTCTTGGCTGATCCACTTATTTAAATTTCATTATGGTGGTGTGCTGGCCTTTTACTCATAATCTTCTCACGAGACAGGGTCAATTTTACATGACGAAGGCGCGAGAGACTGATGAACGATCCTCTCAAAAGCTTCTTGAAACCAGGTCAGGCAGAGAACCAGCTTCCTTTCTCTACTCATGTATATTGCTTACAGGCTTGTATTTACCCCAATACTCCAACCTTAGTTGCAGTTCCAGCAAAGAAATTGTGACAGTCAACCTTCACGATTTGGAGCCAAAGGATGCAGTGCGCTTACTTAAAGTTCAGATGACTTCTCTTTGTGGTTTCTCATGTAGGTTATTGTCATTACAGGCCTTCGTCAATTGTTTTTTTTTATATAATAAGTGACATGTTGCGTACAATAGACCCTTGTGGTCCGGCCCTTCCCCGGACCCCGCGCATAGCGGGAGCTTTAGTTCACCGGGTTGCCCCCTCTTAATAAGTGACATTGATAGCTTTCCTTCTATCAGCTATTCAGTATCTCAGAATCTTAGTTGGGACCACTCCCGAAGAAGCCAAAGGTCCCCGGAAGCGTCTGGTATGATTTGCTTCTTTCTCTTTTTTTTTTGGGTGCTGATATGTTCGAATAATTTGGTCCATCTGCTGCTGTTTTATTCTCCCTCCCTTGAGATAATTTGGCCTTGAAGTCTAAACAATTCATTCCAGATTGGTAACTCTAGAAGATAATAGACCTTAAATCTGACATATGGGAAGTTCAAGTGCAATTAAGCTGTATGCCAGTTCATCTCTTCACCTCTAAAATATGAAAGTGGAAACCCCATTTACATCTTTCATAAATGTAAAACCACAATGTTCTGACATTGAAGCACTGCTGAATGGACAGTATTTAACTATACAGTCGAGCACCTTCTAGAACTCTACTAGAGGTGTCAGTGTAGTTAGTTTATGGTCCTTATAGCCAATCATAGTATAAGCTAGGAAAATTAATGTGATATCCAAATTGTTTCTTCCTTCTAGGAAATAAATACTATATGATATAATCTATTTCAAAATGTACATATAAGAGAAACAACTGTCGTTTAGAGAATTTTATAGTGTTGACTTTTCTCATTTTCATTATTTTTTATCAAGAATGTTCTAAGTACAGGATTTTGAGACAAGATGCATTTAAAAGGATTCATCCCATGCCGTAGGATTAAAAGAAATTTTCTATATGAACTTATACCATCTCTGTTTTTTCATATCTCCAAGATAGCATGTCCAAATGAATATTCTTTCTCTGTTCTGTGTTTATTACATCTCATTTCTTTAGCTACTTGAATCAATGTTGGACACACAGAAGTATGAGACAGATATTTGATAACAGGTAATTAAATTTTTGGAGAGGGATTCTATAGCGTGGACAGAGGAAGAAAATGGCACAGTGCTTGTGATAAGATCGGATGTGATAGATCCGAGGAAAATGATTTTTGCTAAAAAAACTGCCAGAGTCTGATAAACATATCACTGAAGAGAAAATTCATCCAACTGCGAGCTCTGTATCAACTTGGATCTTTTGAAATGCTTCTGCATTTCTCATGCCAGAAGGAACAACCTTGGCCTTTTGTCCCTTTTTGCTGACAAAAAGACTAGCTGGTGAATTTTTTTTGCTTAGGCACCAATTTACTTGGTAAAAACTACTAGTTAGTTTGCAAATTGATTTCAGAAGTACTGTAGATTATCCATTCATTTGCTTTCACTTACCTTTGCTTGTTGCTTTCTTTTTCCAACTTAGAATGTACTACACATATATAGTTGCACTCCATGATAGTTTGCAAGTATTTCAATCAAGGATAATACTCCATGAAATTGCTGTAAGTTGTAATACTTTTTTGAAGGAGAACTACACTATTTGGTTGTAGTATACCTGTGGATAGAGTAAAGTTACTAGTTTCAAAAAAAGTATTTCAATCAAGGATATTGACATACTGAAGTAAAATTGGATAAAACGGATTTCGTTTTACTTGGTTATCAATAGAGAACCCGACTTGGCAGCATAAGAGCTAAGCTAGTATGGAGTAAAAATTCATAAATAGCCATTTTTCAGCCTATGTAGCAGAAAAATACCCATTGTCTTGGAGTTTCAAATTTAAAATTTCAGGACAGTGGTAAAATAGGATTGAAGAATGACTAATGGGCACAATTTCTAGCTAGTATCTTGATGGATGTGGACTTTTGACCATCGAACTAGCTCCATTGGGACATTCTAAGAAGGGATTGGAGGTAACACACATCTCGTTAGATGGACAGAGGAGCCTTCCCATAATTGGTAAAGTTGTTGTCATGTGATCCGAAGATCACAAGTTCGACCTTGCATACAATAAATCTTTTTGGTTCAACCCTTTCCCAGAGCCTGTGTATAGCTAGAAATTAGTTCAACAGACTGCCCTTTTCTACATCTCGTTAGATGAATTGATTGTCATTTGAATGGATGATTTATAGCTACAATCCACAATTCATTTTTTGTTTTTAATATTTTACCAATAAAGTTATAAACATTTACTTCAGTATCTTACTTATAAGCTGTAACTTTCCATTGTAGGAGAACAACAATCCAAAATTGCATGTTATAGTGCCAAAGCAAATTCATGATCGACAAAATGTGGACACTCGATCTAATTTGGAATTAAAATTATTTACATGTAAAGAAGATACAAAATCTATCAAGAATAGCTAAAACAAAGTTAGAAAAGGAGCTAACAAAAACACAGAATAAATTCAAGTGATCATCCATTCATTAACACTTGAAATAATAATAATTCAAGTTAATGCATGAGATATTATCATTTGGATGATTTCATTGATCATTGTGTAAGTCTTTGCATCTCATTTTGGTCATTCAGTGTCTCAAGAAGAAGCGGTGGTGCGTATTGAGCAGTTCCTTGATGCTCCTCTGAATCTTGACAAAATGAAAGTATTATGGTATCAATCGACATCTCCACAACTGCAAAGAAGAGAGTTGCCACAACGTAACCAAGAAACCAGCACACCTGCATTAGAAACAGGAGGCAAGCTTAGAGATACAGAAGAGAAGTCGGACTCGAAGAAGTTTCATTATCACAACTTCAGAACTCAGTGGTGAATGATGTGCTCTCTTTTATCCTTCTCCATTTAAATACCAGACTCAGTTCACTAGTCATGATCTTAATCCATGCCATGTCTATGTTGTACACCTCTAGTAAAGGGGTCATGATCATGTGTCGAAAAGAGTTGTCCTAAGAAATGTTCACAGACACAATAATCTCTCCTCTCTCAAGGTGATCAAGTAATTTAGAGCTTGTTTGACCAAGCGGCTAAAAACTGCTTATTGACCAAACATCTCAAATTTCCAAAAAAGGTGCTTTTGGCCTCAATACCGCTTGACCAAACAGGCTCTTAAATGTCCTCCCTCAAAGTTTATCTTAAAGACTTAAAACTCCAGGAGTTGGTTAAGTGGCATTTTCTTGCTGGTAAGCATTCAAGTTTGGTAATTCTACAATTGTTAGTTGAGTAAGCAGTCATACATTGTTCCTCGATTGCTAGAGCTTGAAAGTCTCCTATCCTCACAGTTACCAGTCTAAGTTGTCAGGCTACAGAACCTCATGCATGAACTTTTTCAAGTGAATCATGTTCCTCAAAAGTAATCAAGCTATAAAACCTCGTGCACGTCCTTTAAGTCAAAACGGTGTCCAATTCATGGAAACACACTCATTTGAACCTCTTAATCATCACCATAAGTATCATCAAGTGAAATCTTCTAACAATACTTTTACTAAATGATACTATGAAAGTTTGTATATATAGGTCTTCTCTCTCTTTATAGTTCTCTATGTTGCATGATTTAAAGTGGTAGTAGAAACTGCTCAAAGGATCTGGGCTATTAAATGGAGAATCCATCCGAAAGAATTAGACTTACCAGCACCGGGAATATTGGAGATGAGATCTTGTTATGTCCAATGTTGTACTTGTGAGTATCCAGCATGAGAAATGCAAAAAGAGCACTTGCAAGACTGACACACAGCTTCCCAAGAAAGAGAATAACATCGCCAATGACATTCACCTTCCCAATCCGAAGTATGTTGCTGATAATGAGATCAGTTGCAATCTCAGAAGACTTAAAAAAGCTTTTTCCTGTTATCGCTATCTGCAAAGCATCACAAGCACTATCATAAGCGATGCTGTTAAGATTATCACTATAAGTCTAGATCATGTGTACAATGATGACATGTTCTCGTTAATTTAACGTTCTGAATTAACGAGAAGTTGCCAAACTCAAAAGAGTCACAACATTGATTAGGATTGCAACATTTTTTACTTACCAAGATGTAAGCATTACGATTCACAGATTTGATGGTCCAACCAATACACCGCAGGAGACATTGTGAGGAATTATATACCATTCTTCCAAACCAACTTTCTGGTGCAGAATTAGAACCTTTAAGTTTACGCCGGAGTGCTTCAAGTATAAACCTGATAGACTCTACAAATGAAACAATAAGAGAACCAAGAGCAACAGATCCAATGTTGTAACGTACAAGCCGCTTCATAGAGGAGAACACCGGGAGAAATGAAATTTCTGGCTGCACTTGCAAAAGTAGGCTGATCAGTCACAGGTACACACCGAAATACTCTGTATTAAATCAGGAACTTTTTTATCTAAAAATATATGAAACGGACTACTGAAGCTGATTGCATACAAGTATCAAATGACAAACATGATTATGAGAAGAAATAGCAGAAATTCAGAAAATAACAGCAATTGGTTTTTGACCAGCATTGCTGGAAAAATGAGAGGATTTATGACTCACCGATGTTCCACCTCGAGCCCAATAGTATGTAGCAACAGAGCCTGCAATGACCGTTGCAGAGCTTGCCATAAAAAACTGAGTGGCCCAATAGCCGCCAAACAAATGGAAAAAAATTGCAGCAGCAATATGAGAAGTATACTGGATGCTGTAACCGCAGCAACGATCACAGCTCACCCTTTTTGATTTAAGATCATAAGCACAGCAGTTGGTGTTGCAATCATTCTGGACAACGCGTCCAGAACTAAAAAGATGAAGAGCAGCTGAAAACCAAAACATGTAGAAGATTGCTAGGATAGCATATGGAATGATGGGGAAAATTACTAGTGCTTGTACTTCTCCAATGACCTTAGCGGCTACCTGCAATTTAAATTATCAATCATAATCTCAACTTTTCAAGTAAATTTATCTAGAGATAAGAAGCTTTATACTCAACCCATGAACAGGAAAACAGTGGTACTGCTATGAAGTCAATTCCTTCATTATCCAGGGAACATAAATTAAGATGAACTACTCTTCTAAGTCTTCTAGAAAAGAAGAAATAAAACCTTTTGTTTTTTGCTTTTTTCCCTTTGGATATATATGACAGCACCATCTAAGTGCTGATTATTAATGAAATGACCCTTTCATGACTCAAAAAAAAAAGACATAACACGGCGCTGGCTCAGAAAGGTTGAGAGATGGACTTGCCTTCAGGACTGAAGTAGCCATAAGGATTCGTCGCACTACAGCGATGGATGACAAGACCGAAATAATCATCACAACAGTCATGAGAACAGCAGCAGCATGGAGATGACTTATTTCCTACCAAGTAGATAATCTGATTAAATGGTACAGCGAACTAAAAGCAAACTATTACATAGAGAATGATAAGACTGAAAAATCAAGCTTACCCTTGCAGATACATGATAATACGGATCATGTTCACCAATGATGGGGGAGATAGAGTCATTCCCTATCCATCCAGCTGGACAGGAAAGAAGGATAATTTTGTTAGTATACTCAGAGGAAAAAATACCACTAGTGGGATTACACTGGGTATGTTGTTGTTTGTACTCGATGGAAAAAAAATGATGTTCAATCACACAACAAATATAAGATAAAATGCAGGACTACGGAGAAATCTTCACGTAGTGGAGGAAAAAGCAAAAAACAGAAGGATCTTTGCATAAGAAAGAAAGAATTACGCTTACAAAAAAAAAGGATTACATCAGGAAACTGCATATCCTTGTGCGCAAGAGATGCAGCATACATTTTAAAAAATAGGCAGCATGTTGGCTTTTTTACTATTTTTTTTTAATCAGGGCCTGTTTACTGTTTCTATCATCCATCAAACACTTGAAGTTTCAAACTTCCAATTTGGAGTCATCTGGCCCCTTCCAATTAATGGCCTGTTTTTGGTGTTTCATTGAGGAAATGAAATTGATGAACAGAAAAAGGAAGGAAGAAAAAGAAAAGAAGAAGTTATTTTTCCCATGAATCAATCTTAGTACAAGGGTGACTTGTATAGTTTTCGTTAATCCAAGGGGAAGGGGGTGGGGATGAAGCATGGGGCTAAGATGAAAAATTTAAAAGCCAGAATCAAAAAGTTCTAACAGTGCTAGGAGCCTATTGGACATATAACTACAAATAGGAAGTATAAAGTCTGTTAGAGGAATAGAGGGTGCTCCATCTCAATTACAAATTGGACGTAGAACTGAAAACTGACATGAATCGATTACTACGCAACAGAGAGAAAGATTTAGGAAAGAGCGCCTAACCTTTCAGGTAGTAGAACATTGTGACTGAAATTATAAGGGCATTAAAGAGGATGACAGTTATCCAAGGCATTGCAGCCACAAAGTGTCGAATCATCAAAAGCCATATCACTGATAGAAACACTGGCAAAATTCCTCCACAAACAATCAA